>JAWNNR010000989.1:600000-1191614 GCA_035044725.1 Scaptomyza caliginosa | reverse complement strand
ACCCAATATTGTTCAGCGGTCTATCTGGACATTCAAGAGGCCTTTGATCGCGTGTGGCACGATGGCCTCTGCTACAAACTCAAAAATATTCTCCCAAACATCTACTACAGACTAATCAAAAACTTCTTAACTGGAAGATCCTTTGTGGTCGAATGTGCTGGTGGGGTGCGCTCCTCAACCAAAACAATATCCGCTGGAGTACCCCAAGGAAGCATTTTGAGCCCAATACTATACAGCATGTACACTTCAGACATGCCTCTACCTGCAGACGGGATGTTGCTAGCGACATACGCCGATGACACTGCAATCATGGCTACACATACACGCCAAGAATACGCAATAGAAGACTTAAACAAATACCTAAAAACATTCTCCAATTGGGCAGACAAGTGGTGCATTAAAGTCAATGTATCTAAAACGGCTCATGTTCTACACGCACTCCGTCCTACAAATCCGAGCATATCCCCTACAATGGCTGGAAACGCAATCACTACCAACACGATGCACACTTACCTTGGAGTAAGACTAGATACCAAATTGAATTTAAGTCAACACGTTACGGCCACAGTCACAAAACTCCGTGCAAGAATCAAGAAACTTCATTGGCTAATCAACAGAAACTCAAAACTACCACTAAAAACAAAGCTACTAATATACAAACAACTCATCGCTCCAATTTGGCAATACTCCCTTCCTATATGGGGATCGTTAGTAAGCCAAACCCACTTCAAAAGGATA
This sequence comes from Scaptomyza caliginosa, assembly GCA_035044725.1. NCBI lineage: Eukaryota > Metazoa > Arthropoda > Insecta > Diptera > Drosophilidae > Scaptomyza > Scaptomyza caliginosa. The sequence continues at coordinate 1,190,876 of JAWNNR010000989.1, read as the reverse complement.
CAGACTATACAGAACCAAACACTCAGACTAATTACTGGCGCCCCGTGGTACGTAAGAAACACCACACTACACACCGACCTGCAAGTAAACCACACCGAAGACGTTTATTCTGCTGCGTGTGACAAGTACATAAAAAGACTTCAAACTCATTGTAACCCGGAAGCCAGGAACCTGGTACAGCGTCCATACGTGCCACTAAGACTTGTCCGTCCTAGATACAAGGAGATGATTGACAGATGTATACCTCCAAACGTACGTCTACCTCCCCTTGACCCATTAATATCTACCCTTACAATACAGAGAGAAAAACAGATACAAGAGCGCGCAAGGAAAGAGGCGCAACACGCACGTTGGGTCAGGCTCGAAGAGGACCGAATAGCTAGGATCATCGAAGCAAGGCGGCAGAAAGAACTGTTCCTTGAGCGTCGGCGGAACCCACAGCCCACAGAGCCATCCAGAGTCATGCTAGCAATAGAAAGCCCAAATACCCGCGAGCGTCAAGAACGAATCAGGCGCGAGCTCCTGGAAATACTTGACGCTAGAGATCGAGCGATAGCAGCAAACCGCGATGTCCCAGCCATGCAAAGCACTAACACCAACATCAACACGTCAACACCTAGTATAGACTCGGCAAACCCACTTCAAACCGTTACCCCTACCGATCCTCACCCACAAGAAGACGACCAAGAAGGAAGTAGCCTGGTATCAGGCATTCTAGCGATACTTCGGCTACCACAGTAAACACCATCCACTCACCTAATACACACCCTGCGCCCACCTGATGCGGTCACACTTAAAAAATCAGGAACACCAACACAACACAAATCGCCATTCAGACACATAATCACTAAATTCAAACACAATGTTATTTAATATTAATTTGAATAAAACTTTTCTCAAAATTTTCTACACATCCAAGTAGGCGAATCCAAAATTCGGCACTTGATGTTTAGAAAATGTTTGTGAAATCATTCGTCACATCGACTCGGATGTGAAACAACCAAAATATATGGCAAAGAGAAAAGAAAAAATCTAAACTGTGCGTTCTTATTTAAAAAACCAATAATCAAACAAATAAATGGCAAACTAAAAACAAGTGGGTGAAATAGAAGGAGAAACTTTTTAAAAATTCTTTTCTTCTGAAAGCAAAACTAAAGCCATGGAAAACACAATTGTGCGATTAACTGCCGCGAGTGACGATGACGAGAATGCTGAGATTCACATTCTAACCGACACCGAATCCATGTCAGATGGAGATGCATCATTTTGTGTCTCACCGCTAAACGCGACCATTATCTATGGAGCGATGAGGACGGATGGCATGGGAAGTGATGATGACGATGATTATGATGACTACAACTCACCAGTTAATTCCAACACAAATGTCAACCCCACCACCAACAACAACAACAATCTGGATAGGACAATTCTAGCCTGCCCAGAGAGTCCCATGAGCTTTGAGCATCTTAGAAAAAATCCCGCTAAAAATCCTGCGTCAAAACCCGCCAAAAATCCATCGGAACCCGCCAAAAAGGATGCCACTTCCATCATTCCTACCGCCAAAATTGCCGCGCGAAATGGTGAAAGTGCGCCAAATGTGGAGAAATGTGACGCCACTCACACTAATGCAGCAGCATCAGCAGCATCAGCAGCAACAACAACACCACCAGGAACAGCAATAACAGCAACGGCATCGAGAAAGTCATATGAAAAGGCAAGTGATAATCTCATTACACCAACAACCTTACCTTTACTTTCTACCAATACAAATTCACATACACATACTAAAACAAACCCCACTCTACCAACAAGAGAGAGTGAGAATAAGAGTATGAATGCTGATAATATATTAACACCCACACTCACACACACCCACACGCATATGCACAAGCAAACACAACAACTACTTTGCAGCAACAGCAGCAGCAGCAGCAAAGAAATTACCAACTACAACAACAAAGACAATTGCGCATGCATACAAGCGCATAATAATAATGATAACAGCGACAAAGCCACTGCAAGTAATGCTAATACTGTTGTCGCTCCAAACAGCAACCACAGCATCCCCATCAACAGAAGTAAATGGCTCAAAAATGAAATGAATTATATGCCCATAGAAAATAATGACATTAGCAACAATTACTCACAGACAATTGATAATGCTAAAATAGCAAAAAGAAAGACAACAACGATTCATGCAAGGAGAAGTCTACTTGAAACGTTAGCCCAAGAATCAGCCCCCACAACTACATTAAAAGACGTAAAGTCAACTGCTACAGCCAATGTTAATGCAGCAATGCTAAACGCTGCTAATGTAGCTAACAACACTGCCTCGGTCGCTGCCACTGCCAGCAGCAACGCCAGCGCATACGCTAGCGACAACGCCATAGACAATGTTAATATAACCAACATTAACAGCAACGCTCATGCTAACGCAACGACCAACAGCACAAAGAGACAAAACATTGCAGACTGGCTGACAATGGTGCCCCCAATAATGCCAGATGAGTCTAATAATCATAATATATCAGCCATACTACCACCATCACCGGCTCCTAGACTCATCCAAAAACCATATGAAGCTAAACCAGATCAATATCGCTCCCCCTTAAAGAGAAAGCATCCAGAGATATTGTCGTCTACAGACAGTGATCTTGATCTTGATCTTGAACTTGAAACTGAAGTTGCTAAAACGCCGCCAATGCTGAAAGGGAATGATATGAAGACACCATTATTTAAAAGCAATTTTGCTGCAAATCTTCACAAGGAGGTGAGGAGAGAGCAGCGAATGAAAAGGCAACAACAACAACAACAGCTACATCAAGGAAAAAGAATCCAACTAGACAAGTCCCCAGACACTGAACACCAGATGCAACGGGTGCAGCCGCAGCCTATGCAAACTGAAGATGCGATTGAAGACGAGGACGAACAGCATCAACAAGTACAAGGAAAACTTGTACAACAAAACGCTGATGCTGCAGCCACTGTCAAAAACCATCAATTAACAAAACACCAGCAGGAGCAGCAGCAGCAACAGCAGCAGCAGCAGTCACTAAATGCAGTTGGCAACATACAACAGCAGATTAATAAAGAACTCAAAAAGCACAAGCAACAGCTTCATCAACAACAATCACAACAGCAGCAACCAAAGACCCAAATTAAAAATATCCCACTGCTATTTCTTCCATTGGTCGATAATATTGTAAATTTATTAAATAAATTAAATGAGAATAAAAACATTGGTAAATTCATTACAAAAACTATGCCAGATGGCAGATTAAAAATACAATGTGAAAACATGGCCACATACGATGCGATACTACTCGAGCTGGATACTAACAATATTCAACGCTATACATACCAGCCCAGAAATGAGAAAGGTTTCCGCATCATAATCAGGTACTTGCACCACTCCACAGACACCAGGTGGCTATCTGCAAAACTGCTGGAGCTCGGCCACAAGACGCGTTTCATACGCGTCATCAAGCAGCGTTTTAGCGGCAAACCGCTAAACATGTTTGAGGTCGAGCTGCAGCAAAACGTGGATGGCTCACATGAAAGCGTGCTCAGCCTCAAGGAAATTGGGCACCAGCACATCCATGTTGAAAGGCAAGCAAAGCCTCTTGATCCTCCACATTGCCATCGGTGCCAGTCCTTTGGCCACACAAAGAACTATTGCAGGCGTCCATTCGTCTGCATGAAGTGTGCGGGGAAGCATGCGACGACACAATGCACGAAGGCAAGAGGCGAGGCGGCGAAATGCCCCAATTGTAGTGGGCAACACGTGAGCAGCTACAAAGGCTGCCCGGCCTTTAAGGCAGAGCTGCAAAAGATGCTAAACTCACGCACTGCCCGTATGGGCAGCGGCACCAAGCGCCAGCCGAACACAAACATGAATATGAATGTGAATTTAAACATGCAAATAAAAAATAAAAGGAAAATGATTAACAACAAAATAAATAAGAAGAAAAACAACAATACAACTCACCTTGAATTCTCGACAACACCCAAGGCAAATACAAAAACAGCATATATAACAACTCCAGCTACGGCATCGGGTGGACATCGCAAAAAACAACAGAGCTCGTCAAGGGGGCATCTTTCCAACTCCAATTCCAACCAAGTTCGGAATCGCTCGCAAAATGCACAGCGAGATAGGGGAGTAACTCCAAACGATGCCAATTGCCCTCGCTCTCGATCTCGAACTGATGAAATGCGTAAAGCTATTCGTGGTGTACCCATAGCGGCCTGCCCAGCCACACTGGGCATAAGCTACGCAAACGCAATCAAATCGAATTATGGTAACAACAGCCTAAATAACAAAAAAGAAAACATTAACAAAACACCAAACGTTAACAACGCCAAATACTCACGCATGTCAAATAAAACGCCAACAAATAACAAACGAGATTCACGCACTGCACAAAATCCGGCCGAACAGCATCTACGTCGCCTCCAACAGCGCCTCCGCGAAGAGCAGGCTCCTGCAAGTTCATCTCAGCAGCAAACGGGCAGACAGCGCAGCGACGATGAAACCAACATCCAAATGTTGTTCGCGAAAAGCATGGAAATGTTTGAGCGCATGGAGAAAAGAATTGATAATGTATTAAATATAGTCATGCAGCTAATAAATGTACAATTAATTAATAACGAAAAAACTCACCCGAATTCACTATGTGAACGCATGGATGCTTCACCTGAGCCCATGAGCACCAACTATACCGCCAATGATGTCCAAAATGATGAGTAATCCCGCTCGACGCCATAACATCAACTGCCACGCCGGTGCCACAAACAACTCCCCCACCAGCGGCCAAAATCACAGTCAGCAACGCCTTAAAATTGCTTTCTGGAACGCCTGCGGCATTGGCAATAAGATTGATGAGCTACTACACTTCATGCATCAAGAGTCGATACATGTAATGTTAATAATGGAAACTAGAGTCCCAGAAAACGATGAAATCTGGAACTTAGACGGCTACCACGTACATGCAGCATCACATCCACTAACACATAGACGAGGAGGAGTTGCTACAATTATTCGCAATGACATTAAACATGTTAGGCTGCAGCCAATCAAAGAAGAGTACTTACAGTGCGCTCCGATAACAATCTTACCTGATGAAACCACTAATGGGAGCTGCAAAAATCTGACAGTAGCACCAATATATTGCCCGCCAGTATATAAATGGACCCCTGAGCACTTTGGCCGACTGCTCAACCACTTCAACAGTTCCTGCAATAAAAAATCAGACTTTATATTGTGTGGAGACTGGAATGCTCGTCATGCGTGGTGGGGAGCCAACCGCTCATGTCAACGTGGCCGTGCACTACTAGAAGCAGTCCACACAAATAGACACTTTAACATCTTAGCCACAGGAGGTGCCACTCACTTCCCGTATGACAGAAGGAAAACACCCTCGGCCATTGATTTTGCAATATATGGTGGAATGAATCATGCCCGGCTGAATATCAGCTCTACAGCCGACCTCGACTCAGATCACCTCCCATTAATTGTTGACATATCTAAAGACAGAAGTGCACACCCAAATTGTCACTGCTCTAACCAAACAAATAGCGACATCGGCAGAGTTGACGACAGAAACATGGAAAACGGATGCATCCTACCACGTGGCGCAAACATCCAGCGTTTTAAAGAAGCCTTGTCCATGCAGATCCACCCGGAGTTTGAAATCCGCATTGCACAGGACATTGATGATGCTATTGATCTGCTGCTTTACAAAATTCGCGACGCTGCCAAGGTTGCAACTCACCACATGCGCAGACACAGAGCCAGCAACAGCAGCCCCACAATCGGCGCCAGTCGACTGTCGTATAGGCGCAGCATAGGCATGGACGCAAACACACTCCAGCTGTTATCTTCCAAAAAATACTGGAAACGAAATTTTATTGCGACCCGAACAAACGAGGCCCGACGACAATATCGGGCTGCCCAAAACAAACTTAATAAAGCAATAAAAAAACTAAAAAGCGATTCCATAAACCGCATGTTTGAAGGTATTGATCCGCAAGACCGATACTCAATGAAGAAGCTCTGGCGCCTTACTGGCAAAATTAAACGCCAGCCCCAGCCAAACTGGCCACTCAAAATCTCCAACGTAAACTCTGACACCAATTATAAATGGACCAGAACGAATGATGAGAAGGCGGAGCTTATAGCCTCACACCTAGAGGAACGCTTCCGACCACAACTAAATGCCAGCCTAGAGGCTGAGCATGCCGAAATCATCAACACTTGGCAGCAGAACAGACAACAGAAAACTCTCCAACTACAACAACAGTCCCTCCGTCAGCAGCCACCGGAAATAAGGCCAATAACAATTGAGGAACTAAAAACTGCTATCAGTGAATTACAAGACAACAAAGCACCTGGCGAAGACAAGATTGATAACAGATTAATAAAAAATCTACCGGACACTGCACTTAATTACCTTTTAATAATATACAATGCCATGCTGGAGCATGGCCACTTCCCCAGTAAATGGAAACATGCTGGCATTAGCATGATTCACAAGCCTGGAAAGCCAACCTCAGAAATCACCTCATATCGCCCCATTAGCTTGCTATCTGGCCTAGCGAAACTTTTTGAAAAACTCCTACTCACGCGACTATTTGAGATACCAGACTTTGCCAACTCAATACCACATCATCAGTTTGGCTTCCGCCGCGACCACGGCACTGAGCAACAATTAGCTCGTGTCACACAATTCATACTACGTGCCTATGAGGAGCGACAATTCTGTTCAGCTATTTATATTGATATCACTCAGGCATTTGATCGTGTTTGGCACGAAGGATTGTTAAGCAAGCTGATTAAGCTGCTGCCATTAAAACTCTACAATATACTAGAGTCCTATCTGCATAAACGTACATTTGTGGTTAATAGTAATGGTGGGACTAAATCGCGCTTTGGTAACATACATGCCGGTGTGCCACAGGGTAGCGTACTTGGACCCGTCCTATACACTATCTACACGTCAGACATGCCCATGCCAATAATAACACAAAGACACGGAGGATGGAGCCCAAGTCGCATGCTATTAAGCACGTATGCTGACGATACGGTGGTCATGAGCGCTGCAAACTCACCGAATGCGGCTGTACGGGGAAACCAAGAATATCTGCAATACTTCAATGCTTGGGCGGAAAGATGGGCAATAAAAGTCAACGCAGCTAAAACCGCACACGTGATGCACACGCTGAGAAACCTAAGCAGCCAGGAAAGATTACTCGCGCCCATTATAAATGGACAACCTGCACAAAGCAGGGCCTCACACACTTACCTGGGGGTAATACTTGATCGCAAGCTGACACTGCACGCACACGTCACTCGCTTACGCATCAGAATTCGGCAACGAGTAAAAAAACTTGAATGGCTGCTTAGACCCCAGAGCAGACTGCTTAAAAAATGTAAGGCTACCGTCATAAAACAGCTAGTCATGCCCTTATGGCTATACTCATTGCCGGTTTGGGGCGCACTGGTGTCAGAAACGCAAATTCACCTAGTCCAACGGCTGCAAAACAAAATTATAAGGAAAGCAGTAAATGCAACGAGGTACACAACAAATGCGTCAATACGAGCTACCTTCAACCTCAAAACAGTTGAGGAAGTGTACCAGGCCTCAAGCGAGCGTCACATGCGCCAACTGGAGACACACCCAAATCCTGAGGCGCGCAAGCTGCTGCTTCAACCGTATGTACCCCAGAGACTGCAAAGGGAAAGGTACACTCAACAGCTCACACAACATGTCCGTCCACTGCAACAGCGAATACAGTCGCCTGCACAGCCAAACAGCCCAACAAACGCAAGCAGGAGTTCTATTATGGAACAACTCCCCACTCTGCTTCAAATCTACTTTAATGAAGAAGAAACGAGGCGCGAGGAAGCTGAGCGAGCCAATGCACTACGCCGCCAACAACAGCTGCAGCAGAGGAGGCTCATGAACGCATCTCCACCTGAGAGGTTTGGGGAAATGCTAATCAATGAGCTCAGGCGCCGTTACAGAGATGGTCAAATCTCTCAAGATAGCGCACTGGAGCTCGTCCGCGACCAGCCGCTAGCCATTCAATTAATCATAGTACCTGACTGCCCGACAATCTTAAGACAATGGCAACAACTACAAACTAGCAACAACAACAACCACAACAATGAAAGCTCACCACAACGACCAAGGCTAAACCGACGAAGAATGGCTGATATAGCTGGGAGAACAACAGACGATCGCATCATTGAAATCCTTGATGAAAATGACGATAGAACATGTAACACTAATGAGGACCAAGTGACAAGCGAGATACAAATAACACAGACAACACAGACAATGCAAAGTCGTGGGACAGTGACTACAGAAGAAGAAAATGTTGGACAGCACGCACAGTCACAGGATTTGGATGACTCGATGCAACACCAACTTGAGCCGACACGGATTCTATCTACGCAGGCACCCGCTGCTACACTGGATGACAACACGAGTGTGGACGAGGATGAACACACGGGTGACGGTGCTAATGCCGATGGCTCTGTGATAGACTCGGGCATGTCACGCATACACCAGGAGCTGGACGAGCTTCTTGACGATAACGACGACGACGACACTAACACTAACATTGATGCTGCCAACACAGACAGTCGCAGCGACTCCAATGTGGAGCATCTCACGTCGCGCCTAACTCGCAACGACCAGTGCCCACTGCGAGGACGCCTCCAGCATTCACCTGACTGCCACTCGCTCTGCCGACGGCGGCTTGCACACAGGAAAGGATACACAATCTTATTAACTCACCTGTTGATGGTTGTAGGTGTGCCAAGGCTGCACACAACCTCGGCGCCTCTTTTCCACAGGTTTCCGGGCAACGCCGACACCCCTGGTCCTGGGAGGGAGGCTCCTAGTCTTCGGCCGGGTCGAATGCGGGGCTGCACGTTGCACGCCCGTATGCATTGCACCCACTCCTCGGTTCGCGGAGGGCGTGCATCGCCACCAGCGTCCGGCACACGCACATGCGCTCTATCCTCCACTGCTGTCAGTCGCTGGTGGCTCCAGCGACGCCGCCCCCCTGACTCGAACGGGACTCTCCAGGTGTCGCAGCGCTTCCAGGGCGGGCGTTGGTGCCATGCATGCGCTCGGCTTGCCGGTGGAATGGCGATAAGCAGAGTGAAATTCTTGCACCCACGACGAAGGTACTTGGACTCCTGATTGCGCCGTCGCCAATGCATGTATCGCTGAAATGTTATATTTTTAATTACTAGATTATCTTTAATTCTTAATTATTTATTATACATGTACGCTTACCTCTAAGTCGCTTTTACTCCCACTAAATTTTATTGCGCTGCAATTTGCTGTTTCCGCCACAGTGTGACCATCATCTTGCCAAGTTTAAAACACCAAACTACTCGCATTGAATAGTGCCAAAATACCAAGCTGCAAAAAATAAATACCACCACACTACCAGCCTCGACATCATTAGCAACATCTGGCTGGCAACATTTACTTGGCAACACTTGTACACTTTAAATGCATGTTAATTTCCACTGCTTGCAAGCAGTGAGCTACGATCACTTCATGTTATGTTAAAATTCAAATCCATATTATATCGTTAATGTTAATTCTAAGGAAAAAAAAAAAAAAAAAAGAGAAAAGAACTTTATATGTGTACATCTCAAACCAACCTATAAAGAAAATTGCTTATATTAAGTAATATTAGGTCAAGCTTTTGTTTTTGATTGTACAACAAACATATGTAAATTAATATTAAAATAGTACTTGAATTTAGCCTAAACAGGCTACGTCTAAATGTTAAAAACAAGAAACACCCAAACACGAATAAATTTAAATATTGAAATAAAAAAAAAAAAAAAAATAACGAATATGAAACCCTAAAAAGAACTTTACCGGACATGTCGATTCCTGACGACATTGGTCAGTATCTGGACGGAGTTGGAAATCTAACCGACTACAACTCCCGTAAGTTCGTACTTACATTACAGGGGTCTTTGAAAGTCACCCAGATAAATAACATTGCTGGACATTACGGTAAGGTAACGGCAGAGAATCATTACATATATGAAACGTTACCAGCACCACTAGTTGCTATCTACCGTATGCTTAATGACATATATATATATATATATAATGACATAAAGCAACCCGTCACCCGAACAATATGGATGTGTCACATGACTGGTCACTACCAGGAGACCTCATGCCTGAAGGTCACTACCGTCCAACCCGCAACCTTCTTGGTTGGGATAGATCTTCGCTCCTTACTGTTGAGCAGATGAAGATGTTCACTGACGCCGGCCTGGATGTTCACTTCGATGAGCAGAACGCACCTGTGTTCGAAACTTACGGAGTTAAAAACATACATGGTATACCTATCATATACCAAATGTTAAGCCTAACATCCCAGTTACTATCTGGTCCAAAGATGGCTAATAACGATCACGCTGAATCCACTTCCTACAAAGGAAGCCTAGCTCAGGTTGGATTTAGTATCAGGAGCCCACGGGAAAGTAGTACTCACTACCCTCTGCCCGTTAGTGATTGTGAAGCCACCGCCCATTTCTATACCCAAGTAAGCGCACATATGTGTGGCGCATCTTCCATCTTCAGGTATAGAGTCAAACGTGTCACTGAAAGTCACGATTCCCTTTGCTTCGCTGGCCCACATGGAGGCCGTCCGCAAGGTTGGGAAAGAAACGCTGATGCTGTTTTCTTAGCAGCAGGAGATTGGAACCATGAGGAGTTCCGCACCACTATGGTCAATAGCGTTTCTGTGTGCGACCAGTACTGTGAGAGAATTAGGAAGATCTCTCCAAACAGTCAGGTCTAGTGAACCACGTACCGGCAAAACTATAACATCTGTTTTGTCGAGGGGTTACTGAGGAGCGTGAAATACACACCCGGCAGTCCATTAAATCTATTTGAAGTAGAAATCGAGCCAATGATCGATGGCAAACACGAAAAAGTGCTTGACGTAAAACGCTTGGGCAAACAAGCCGTCAGTATAGAGCGCCAAGCTAAACCGAGAGACCCGGCCCAATGCCATCGTTGCCAGGCTTTTGGACATACAAAAAATTATTGCAGACGAGCATTTAAATGTATGAAATGTGCTGGGGATCACCCGTCAACAGCATGCAATAAGCCGCGCCAAGAAGATGCTAAGTGTGTAAATTGTAATGGAAAACATATTAGTTGCTATAAGGGATGCACAGCCTTCAAACAGGCACGAAATCTACTTAGATCTAATAAAGAAATTGCGGAGAAATTTAAGCAGCAACAGCGGCCACAACACCGTCAACAACCACTAAAACACTTACAACACAAACAAAGTCAAAACCAGCCGTCACCTCAACAGCATCAGCAAATAAATAATAACAACAAATTATCCTATAGCCGGGTCTTACGCGACGGCATAATGAGTCCGGCTAAAGACCAATCTGCTGTTCACGAACAAATAAAAAATTTAGTAGAGCAAAAGCAAAAGCAGCAATCAATAAAAACACCGAACAAACAGCCGCATACAAAAACACCAAACAAGCAGCATTATTCGAAAACGCCAAAAAAGCAGCTACCCCAAAGGAGACAGGGCAAACAGCAGCAGCAGCAACAACAACAATATCAAACACAACAAAACGCAAAAGCAAATAAATTAAACTTTAAGGCTAAGACGGTAGCACAACCTAAAACAAGCAAGCCAATTAACAGTCGAGTTTTCACAAACAATACAAACGCCATACAAAATCCGGCTGAGCGGCACTTGGCACTAGTTCAGAAGAAGCTAAGGGAAGAACAGCAACAGCAAATGGAACAGCAATCCAAACTGTCAGTCAATCAAGCAATCAATCCCATTGATGAGACGACGCAAATGCTCCTAAGGCTGGAAACGAAAATCGAAAATTTATTCAATATAATTGTCAAGCTTATAACTACAAATATTAATACAATAACAAATAAACAAAGTAGTAGCGCATCAAACGCATCCGCAAATGAAGCCTGCTATTATGTATAGGCCACATTTTCCATTTCATCCTACAGTCACCCACAGCCTCTACCAGAATGGCAACTCTTTTAAAATTGCCTTCTGGAATGCTTGTGGCGTGTCAAACAAAATCAATGAAATTGAGCTGTATATGCGTCACGAGGAAATCCGTATTATGATGATAATAGAGACGCGCACGGCCGGCAGCGCTCTATTTATCGACGGATATCAAAAATATACAGCTTCCAATCCATCCAATAGTCGAAGTGGCGGTGTGGCAATCTTTGTTCGCAATGATGTCCGGCACACTGCATTAGAACCCATACGCCAGCCATTTATCCAATGCTCGCCAATTCTTATATTCCCGGATGCTGAAAATAAAAATGCATTTAATATCGCGCCAATTTATTGCCCGCCGGTATTTAAATGGACCACAGCCCATTTTACTGGCCTTATAAATCATATTAGCAAACTCACCAATGATGCATCGGCGTCAAGCTTCCTCATTTGCGGTGATTGGAATGCAAAGCATGCATGGTGGGGTAACACTAGAGGCTGTTGCAGAGGCACTGCGTTGCTCGAAGCTGTGCATGCCAATAATGGCTGCAACATATTAGCCACCGGTGGTGCGACCCATTATCCCTACGATAAGAGAAAAAGACCATCAGCGATTGATTTCTGTATATACAAAGGGCTTAAAGATACTTATCTTAACATCAAAGCGTGTACAGATCTTGATTCGGATCATTTGCCGCTGCTGATTGTGCTTTCTCTCGGTAGTGGGCATAATGGAAACACGCCCACACGCAACAACAAACAACTCCTTCCGGCTAACGCGGACATCAGCCTTTTCCAGAATTATCTCGAGCAACATATCCACCTGAACACAGAGATTAAATCCTCAGAAGATATCGAAGACGCTGTGGATATATTCCTCCGGAATGTAAACGATGCTGCAGCTGTTGCCACACAGCACGCTCATAATGAACAGCATGCAAGAAATCCGAAAGGCCAGCATAATTATCTCCATCTGGATGAGCCAACACGCAATTTGCTTGCCAACAAACAGCGTTGTAGACAAGTCTTGCTATCAACGCGTACAACAGAAGCAAGACGAGAGTATAGAGCTGCGCAAAACCGGCTTAAAAAAGCGCTCATCAAACTAAAAAATAAAAATATGAATAAATTGTTTGAAAGTATCGATTTGCAGGATCGATACAAAATGCAAAAACTATGGAAACTCACCTCACAAATAAAAAGACAGCCACAGCCGAACTGGCCAATAAAAATTCCAAAAATTAGTACGGATGGAAAATACCAGCATGTATGGAGTAAAACCCCAGCCGAGAAAGCTGAGGCATTTGTTGCCCACTTGGAAGAGAGATTCCGGCCAAAACACTCCAGCACAGACGCAGATCGGGCAGAAATTGGCGAAAAAACGTTGTTGGTAAAAAGAGAAAAAGAAAAAAGTCAACAGGACGTAACAGCAATAAGACCAATAAACTTACCTGAATTAAAGAAGATTATAGACACGTTGGAGCCGGCCAAGTCACCTGGGGACGATAGAGTAAATAATAAAATTATAAAACAATTGCCAAGAAAAGCGCTATTATATATATTATTAATATATAATTCAATACTTAGACTAGGACATTTTCCAAGTACATGGAAACATGCCTCAATCACTATGATACCTAAGCCTGGCAAAAATACTGCAGAAATGCAGTCGTATCGTCCTATCAGCCTATTATCTGGACTTTCCAAAATATTCGAAAAACTACTAATGACCAGACTGTTTGAGGTCGAAGATTTTGCCAAGGCAGTGCCGAGCTACCAGTTTGGCTTTAGGCGCGAACATGGCACCGAACAACAGCTTGCGAGGGTGACTCAATTCATCCTACAGTCATATGAAAATAAACAATATTGTTCAGCTGTATTTCTAGATATATCGGAGGCCTTTGATCGCGTTTGGCACAAAGGGCTACTATTCAAATTAATCAAACTGCTGCCATTAAATATGTATAACATTCTAGAGAGTTATTTAGAAAAGCGCACATTTTATGTCAACTCGGGTGATGGTATAAAATCAAGAAGTGGAAATATATTGGCAGGAGTTCCACAAGGAAGCGTATTGGGGCCAATATTATACACAATTTACGCTTCCGATATGCCATTGCCCCACCTCATTTCAAATAATTCAAACTGCTTTGAAACTACAAAGACAATGATGTTATCAACATATGCGGACGATACTGTAATTATGAGTGCATCGGATAATTTCTCTATAGCCATACAAAACAATGAGGAATACCTAAATCACTTTGACAAATGGGCCAAAATGTGGTCAATAAATTTAAACATCAAAAAAACTGGACATGTACTATTTACTCTACGCAACACTAAACCACATAAGGACTCTAAACAATCGCCCATGCTAAACGGACAAGCGGTGGCCAATTTAAGCTCACACACATACTTAGGTATTAAACTGGACAAAAAACTCACCCTAATTTCCCACGTGACGAGCCTGTGCATCAAGTTGAGGGCCAGAGCTGCTAAATTGGAATGGCTCCTTGGTGATAGCAGCAGATTGGCAAATGAATGCAAAATGACAATCATTAAGCAATTAATTATGCCCATCTGGCTATATGGACTTCCAGTTTGGGGGGCATTAACATCAGACACGCAGCTGCAACGTATACAGAGTCTGCAAAATAAAATTATAAGAAGATCACTTGACGCAAATTTGTACACAAGAAATGACGCTATACGTAAAACTTACAACATTTGCACAGTTGACGAGATATTTAACACTGCCAGTAGTCGTTTCGCTAATTCCCTCGCCGTCCACGTAAACCCGGAGGCGCGCAAACTCATCCTTGAGCCGTATGAACCGCAACGGCTCCAACGGCCACGCTATGACAAACAGTTGATGCAGCACATCCGGCCATTACAGCCGCAACGACACCTTCAACAGCGGCAGCAGACAGCAATAAAAAATTTAACTCCCATTGACGAACTTCCAACATTATTACGACATGAACAGGAAGAACTGAAAATACAAAAACAAAAACGATTAGACAAATTGTATGCTGAGAGATTACAACGGACCCGCGACAAAAATATTAAAAATCCTCACCCCGAAAGATTCGGTGAAGGAAGCATAAATTGGCTGAGGGAAAGCTATAACAAAGGCAAGGAGACCAGAGAGATGATAGTGGCGCTCATCTATGGCCAGCCATTGACAATTCAACGTTTAATCTTACCTGACTACGAAGGCGATATTGAGCAGCAACTCCAACAGCAGACAAACACAAGCACGATGACTCCCACGACGCAGCCAAACGAAGCACAACAGCAGACAGCAGCAACGCTCGAAAAGAAGTCCACGGCTTCACTGATCCAAGAAGAGATGCTTAGCCGTGGACTGGAGTCAGTCCGACAACGCCTCGAGCGCGTTATTGATGACGACGACAATGATGACTTTGACGACGGCAATACAAATATTGTAAACGGACGTCAAAATATAAAATCCACTGCCGCTGCCGTTGTGCACACTCGCGTGGTGAAACTTCCATCGCTGCGATGCCGCAAACCACCCACTGCAAATCTTTTGTTGATGTGGTGGCCCATTGTCACTCACCTAGTGAATGTAAAAAATTTTTTATTAATCTGCCAAAAATTTGTAAATTCACAGAGTTTTTTTAAACACCGAAAAACTTACCTGAGACGGTCCAAATTTTCACTGCGGCCTCGGGGGAGCACAGGGATGACATCTCTTACTCCAGTCATCCCTCCTTTGCGGCATCATCATGGTGTCCGGCCACCGGAACTGGTCCTACGGCGACTGTGTTCAGCGCCAACGGCACTGCACACACGACAAATATGCAAATTGGCGTGGGCTTGCCACGCCCACACCGAACATCCAAATTCAACAAAAATTATTTCGCCAGGAAGCTGGAAGCCTCTACATCCGTCCCTGAACATCGTTGACCAGCTCCAGACTCCCACGACGATGTCCAGCCCAATCTTCGGCCGCTCCATTTTGCGCCACATGCGGCGCTGTGCATGCAAGCGGCATCAAGTTGAAAACGCCACTTGCGCGCGAATCCGGCCAAAGCACGATGCGGCTCCATCGGCGATCCAGTCCAAATCATCAAGTACCTGCAAATAGAATAAAATAATTAATTAATATTTATTTAAATAATTTTTAAATTTTGTCAAATACACTTGTCTATACTTACCTTTATGTATGTATGTACACACATGTGAGCGGCGACAAATGCAAACACAATTTGTATGCAAATCCGGCGACCCAGTCCAAACATCCAATGCCTGTAAATAGATTTAAATAATTTAAATAATTAATATTTGTTAAAATAATTGTTTAATTTTGTTAAAATACTTACTTTTATTTAATTTATACATGCCTTGTGCTTGTTATATGTATGTATACACTTGTATATACGTACAAACACAGACCTGCCATCCCATGCCAATGGCAAACAGCGCTACCAGACCGATTAGAATATAAGTAGTGTTAAAAAGAAAACTTGTTCTATGTTAAGCGCCATATTTAAAAAAAAATACTTTTGTTGTAATTTAAATTTATATGTATGTTGCCAAAATGTTATAGGTAATTAGATAAATTGTAATAAAGAACCGCCAAGTGTAAAAGCTGGCGGGCAAGTGTTCGGACGCACTCGCTAAGAACTTAAAAAAAAAAAAAAAAAAAAAAAAAAATTCATTTTTCTACCAGCACCACGCTTATCAAAAATGAGCTTGAAACTTTGGGTTATACAGTTCGCTCTGTATTCAACCCCAAATACAACAAACCTCACGGCATTGGTACTTACAGACCAAATCTCTATTTTGTTGAACTGGCCCCAAATGGGCTTGATAAAACTAAAATAGATAACATGTCAATTTTCAAAATCAAAACGCTTTGCCAATTTGCTGTTAACGTTGAGTGGCCAAAACGCAACAATAACAGCAACAAGCTTCCTCAATGTCATCGATGCCAGCGGCATAATCATACTGCCAAATACTGTCACCATGCACCACGGTGTGTCAAATGTGGCAGTGGACACCTGACTTCGGTTTGCCAAAAGCCTGCAGATGCCCCAGCCAAATGTGCCATTTGTGGGCAAGCACACACAGCCAACTACAAAGGATGTCCCATACGCATTAGACTTTTGACCACAAAAATGCACACAACAAACAACATCAACAGCACCAATGACGCTAACAAACATGACAAAAACAATAAAAACAGTACCACTAACAAACAGCAAGCACCCAAACCAAACAACACTCCTGACAAGGAAAACAAGAACAAGGGAAAAACTAACAAACACACAACACCAAAGACAACTCCACAACAGCAAACGAAACCAAACAACTCTAACAAAGACAGAAGAAGTAGACAAAAAGAAAACAAACGAAAACAGAAACAACTTAAACAACAAGAACAGCTCTAATATCCTTTTTACATAGTATAACTCTAGTAACTTCTTTCATTTCTTGTACACTTTTCCCCAACTAAAACACAACATGAAATGAATATAATCATTTCCATAGCCTGGAAAACCGCCAATAGCGGCTTCCAAACCAATACAAACAGTCGGCAAAATGGCAACAACAGCCAATGACTGCATATTCTTTCTCTTCTCGTTCCTCTTCTCTCTCTCTTTTCAGAAACCATCACAACAGCATTAGGCCAATGAAGAAGCTGGCAGCGCGTGGAACACCTAAGATTCCATGTGCCAACGAGGGATCAATAAATAGCAGGCGTGAAATATGCTATGCATATTGTATATAAGAACTAAATCTGTGCCTGCTGGCAGCTATTGGCCGCTAAAGGTTTCCTCATCTTTATTTTTCTTCTTTTGTTTTTATCAACATAAAGAGGAAGGCGAAACTCAAACGGCCATAGCAAATACGCAGCTCAGAATTTTAGTTACACAGTTATCTACCTACCTACAAATAATTTCTTTCTACCTTCTCTCTCTTGCCCTCTACCTAGAAATGGCTGAAAAAAAAGGTACAGGACCACAGGCGCACTGACGGAATACTACCACTGCGCACATTGCTCAATGGCTGTCGAGCTAGGTATATATTATCGGCGTGTGCCGGCCAGCCCATTCAGTATTGTGTCAAGTAGCCATAGCGCCTATGCTATGAATTTAACTTCAGCAGCGCTCGGAACGATCCGAAAATTTAAGATGGTTAAAGCATCTTTCTCTGCCAAAGAAAACGCAGCTGCATTTGTGACCAAGCAGCACGACGGAGGTCTCCCAACTGACGTACTTTGGGATAAGCCAACAGTGTACGCAGTGGCAGTGAAAAGCTGAAAAATAAAATATAAATTTAAACAATAACATATATAACCAAACATATATAACATATAAAAAAAAAAATTAAAAAAAAAACAAAAAAAAAACAAATTGTGTCGTGTGTATATTTGCATTTGTAAAACAGCAAACGAAAAAACACAAACAAAAACAAATATATAAACAATATTAATAATAAAATAATACAATAAAATAAAGACAAACAAAAACAAACAAAAAACGCGATCATCAGCAGCGACAACTCGTATCTACGCAGCAAAGTGTAGCAGCAGGCATAGCAGCAAACCCACCCCTAAAGTGCAAGTGCATACACAGACGGCGGCCATCTTACAGACAGTGGAAAAGTACCAGAAGGGCCAGCGACGACAACAACAAGCATTGCAACAACACCAAGCACAGAAGCAAAAGCAGCGAAAACCATCACACAAGGATCAGGCCAATAAAAAGCCGCCAGCGCGTGGAGCACCCAAGTTTCCATGCGCCAACAAGGGTTCGAAAAATAGCAGGCGTGAAATATACTATGCATATTGTATATAAGAACTAAATCTGTGTCTGCTGGCAGCTATCGGCCGCTAAAAGTTTCCTCATCTTTATTTTTCTTCTTTTGTTAAAAAAAAAAAAAAGGAAATGAAGGCGAAACCCAAACGGCCATAGCAAATATGCAGCTCAGAATTTAGTTACACAGTTATCCACCACCTACAAATAATTTCTTTCTACCTCCTCTGTTGCTCTCTAACTAGGAATGGCAGAAAAAAAAAAAAAGGGACAGGCGCACAGGAAAGAAAGAAGGCAAGTGCCAACGTGCCAGCACCAAAGTAGTCGCACCAACAACTGCCTGGACCGGCGTGCATGCGGGACGCCTCAGGATTCATCAACGACCAAGCAGGGTGCGCTTGGACCATAGCAGGTCGCGTGGGACCAGCGCTCCACAGGCGTAGCCAAGGCAGGGTGCATGTGAGACAGACAGTCTTCTTATGCACTCTGCCAACGAGGGAACACCAAATCAGCTGATGATACAGAATGCGGGGTGCACGGGAACCATAGGAGGTTTCCATGTACACTCTGCCAACGTGGGATCTTCGCCCAATAAACGTTGCCCAAGCAGGGTGCGCATGGACCACCGGAGGTCCCATGTACACTCTGCCAACGATTGAACTCCGGACCAGCTGACGGTGCAGGATGCGGGGTGCACGGGAACCATAGGAGGTTTCATGTACACTCTGCCAGCGTGGGATCCTCATCCAGCAGACGGAGCACACTCTGCCAACGTTTGAACCAGTATCAGCATTCTCACCAGCAAGCGGAGTGCATGAGTTTCACGCACACTCTGCCAACGTGGGAATGCCAAATAGCCGGAATACATTTAACTTAAATTAACTTAATTAAAATAGTCTTAGAATAGTCTTAAACTAAAATAGCCATAAATTGTATTAGCTACAAAACCTAGCGTTCATTGCTAACACCAAACCTTTCTCTCTTTCTTTCCATCTTAATACCAATCTCACACTTATTTTTAACAACGTGCTGTACTCTGTTCAACTATACCTTAAATACACTTACTCTTTTATCAATACCTGCACTCTTTCATCTACTCTACTTCCTGACTACTATTATACCTTATCTATCAAAGCTATCTAATTATACATCGTATCTTTTCATAAACAAACTAACTCTTAAACCACTTTAAATTGCTATGTACCCGTTACTTCTATGATAATAATTTAACCATCTAGAATACTATATTACACTTAATTCCTACTATATTCATACCTCATAATATCCTAACTCAATCATTTCATATCAACTGCTCTCTTCCTATAAGAACTTTGCCTAGTGTTCTCAAGACTTGCACTTGTTCATTATTACCACTGTTCCCCACATAGTCTCTTACAAAGCCCTACTCTCCCTAACACCTAACTGTATAGTCTCTATTCACATACTGTTAAATTTCTTAGTTTTGTGTACTCACGTAAAACGCCTGTCGAAGGCTATCACCTCTAACACAACACTCTTGCTTGCTTTTTAACTGCAACTGTCCTCAACACAACTTGAAAAAAATCAAATTATTCTTAGAGGTCTAATACTTTTCACACAACACTGTAACACAACACTTTTGCTTGCTTTTTACTGCTACTGTCTTTCACACAATTTGAAAGAAAAAATCAAATTACTTTAAGAGGTTTATTACCTCTAACACAACACCGTAACACTACACTTTTGCTTGCTCTTTATTGTCACTGTCCTCCACACAATTTGAAAAAAAAAAGCTTATTTTTTAGAGGCTTATTAACTCTCACACAACACTTTTGCTTGCCCTTTCTTCCTCCACACAATTTAAATAATCGAATAATTTTTTAGTGTCGAGAAAAAAAAAAAATGAATGTATGAATGGAAAAAAAAAAAAAAATGAATGAATGAATGGAAAGAGAAAAAAAAAGAAAGTGTATGAATGGGAAAAAAAAAGAAAAAAAAAATGAATGAATGAAAAAAAAAAAAAGAATGAATGGGGAAGAAGAAAAAAAAAAAGAATGTTGAAAAAAAAAAAAATGAATGAATGGACAAGAAAAAAAAAAAAAAAAATAAATGAATGAATGAAAAAAAAAATGAATGAAAAAAAAAATGAATGAAAAAAAAAAAAAAAAAAAGTACAACCACGCGGTCTTTTACCTCTCTCTCAGCACTCTAACACAACACTTTTTCCTTACTCTTTACTGTCACTGAAGTCGCGAAAAACGGTTTTTAGGCTTGACTACGCGACGAAGTAGTCCCAGCTTTACTGTAAAATGTTAACTAAGCAAGTCTAACCTCAAGTCTAAACTGCTAGAACTATTTGGGAATTATAAGTTTGTCTAACCTCAAGTAGAAACTGCTAGAACTAATTAGGAATTATAAGCTTGCAAGTAAACCAGAACTTTCTAGAAATATGCAATACCTTACAACTTTGCTCTGTAACCCATTTTATTTTTTTTTCTTCTTCAAATTACTTATTCTCTAGTGGTATATAGTCAAATAGCTTAGTCCTGTACTTGTAAATTTTATACTCTCTATCGTAAACTGCCTGTGTGTATTTCACACAACCATTTGTTTGTCAACATTGGTTTAAGAAGTGTACTTCGAAATTCAGACTTATCATGAGCGAGAGTAAATCTAACAACCAGCCTAACCGCCATAACTATGGCAGAGGCAGGCCGCGCCAAGTTCGCGCCCCAGAACCAGTAGACCCTGAAGCCATGCCGCGTAAACCACCATCTTCTTTACAGAAACAACGACGCACTGGCATTGCGGCTTCTCTCGGTACCCCAATACCGCGAGGCAATCCTGATGCATTCGCACCCAAGGACCTCCAGACCACCGGATCGGTCGAGCGAAACGACCCCCTTATCCTGGATTCTGTTGTCCTAGACGGATTTACACACGCTGTACCCTGTGCTAGGGAAAGGACATTTCAATTGGACTTTTCCCAGTATATCCAGATCATCAAGTCATCCTATCAAGTGATGGCCCGCCTCGACCGAGGCATCCAGAAGTTCGTGTCATTCTCAGCTTACCAGTACTACTGCATAGTTTTACTGTGGAAGCGCTTGCGTTACATCCAAACGGAGAGAGGGCACCGGGTTAACGAATATGAAACCCTAAAAAGAACTTTACCGGACATGTCGATTCCTGACGACATTGGTCAGTATCTGGACGGAGTTGGAAATCTAACCGACTACAACTCCCGTAAGTTCGTACTTACATTACAGGGGTCTTTGAAAGTCACCCAGATAAATAACATTGCTGGACATTACGGTAAGGTAACGGCAGAGAATCATTACATATATGAAACGTTACCAGCACCACTAGTTGCTATCTACCGTATGCTTAATGACATATATATATATATATATAATGACATAAAGCAACCCGTCACCCGAACAATATGGATGTGTCACATGACTGGTCACTACCAGGAGACCTCATGCCTGAAGGTCACTACCGTCCAACCCGCAACCTTCTTGGTTGGGATAGATCTTCGCTCCTTACTGTTGAGCAGATGAAGATGTTCACTGACGCCGGCCTGGATGTTCACTTCGATGAGCAGAACGCACCTGTGTTCGAAACTTACGGAGTTAAAAACATACATGGTATACCTATCATATACCAAATGTTAAGCCTAACATCCCAGTTACTATCTGGTCCAAAGATGGCTAATAACGATCACGCTGAATCCACTTCCTACAAAGGAAGCCTAGCTCAGGTTGGATTTAGTATCAGGAGCCCACGGGAAAGTAGTACTCACTACCCTCTGCCCGTTAGTGATTGTGAAGCCACCGCCCATTTCTATACCCAAGTAAGCGCACATATGTGTGGCGCATCTTCCATCTTCAGGTATAGAGTCAAACGTGTCACTGAAAGTCACGATTCCCTTTGCTTCGCTGGCCCACATGGAGGCCGTCCGCAAGGTTGGGAAAGAAACGCTGATGCTGTTTTCTTAGCAGCAGGAGATTGGAACCATGAGGAGTTCCGCACCACTATGGTCAATAGCGTTTCTGTGTGCGACCAGTACTGTGAGAGAATTAGGAAGATCTCTCCAAACAGTCAGGTCTAGTGAACCACGTACCGGCAAAACTATAACATCTGTTTTGTCGAGGGGTTACTGAGGAGCGTGAAATACACACCCGGCAGTCCATTAAATCTATTTGAAGTAGAAATCGAGCCAATGATCGATGGCAAACACGAAAAAGTGCTTGACGTAAAACGCTTGGGCAAACAAGCCGTCAGTATAGAGCGCCAAGCTAAACCGAGAGACCCGGCCCAATGCCATCGTTGCCAGGCTTTTGGACATACAAAAAATTATTGCAGACGAGCATTTAAATGTATGAAATGTGCTGGGGATCACCCGTCAACAGCATGCAATAAGCCGCGCCAAGAAGATGCTAAGTGTGTAAATTGTAATGGAAAACATATTAGTTGCTATAAGGGATGCACAGCCTTCAAACAGGCACGAAATCTACTTAGATCTAATAAAGAAATTGCGGAGAAATTTAAGCAGCAACAGCGGCCACAACACCGTCAACAACCACTAAAACACTTACAACACAAACAAAGTCAAAACCAGCCGTCACCTCAACAGCATCAGCAAATAAATAATAACAACAAATTATCCTATAGCCGGGTCTTACGCGACGGCATAATGAGTCCGGCTAAAGACCAATCTGCTGTTCACGAACAAATAAAAAATTTAGTAGAGCAAAAGCAAAAGCAGCAATCAATAAAAACACCGAACAAACAGCCGCATACAAAAACACCAAACAAGCAGCATTATTCGAAAACGCCAAAAAAGCAGCTACCCCAAAGGAGACAGGGCAAACAGCAGCAGCAGCAACAACAACAATATCAAACACAACAAAACGCAAAAGCAAATAAATTAAACTTTAAGGCTAAGACGGTAGCACAACCTAAAACAAGCAAGCCAATTAACAGTCGAGTTTTCACAAACAATACAAACGCCATACAAAATCCGGCTGAGCGGCACTTGGCACTAGTTCAGAAGAAGCTAAGGGAAGAACAGCAACAGCAAATGGAACAGCAATCCAAACTGTCAGTCAATCAAGCAATCAATCCCATTGATGAGACGACGCAAATGCTCCTAAGGCTGGAAACGAAAATCGAAAATTTATTCAATATAATTGTCAAGCTTATAACTACAAATATTAATACAATAACAAATAAACAAAGTAGTAGCGCATCAAACGCATCCGCAAATGAAGCCTGCTATTATGTATAGGCCACATTTTCCATTTCATCCTACAGTCACCCACAGCCTCTACCAGAATGGCAACTCTTTTAAAATTGCCTTCTGGAATGCTTGTGGCGTGTCAAACAAAATCAATGAAATTGAGCTGTATATGCGTCACGAGGAAATCCGTATTATGATGATAATAGAGACGCGCACGGCCGGCAGCGCTCTATTTATCGACGGATATCAAAAATATACAGCTTCCAATCCATCCAATAGTCGAAGTGGCGGTGTGGCAATCTTTGTTCGCAATGATGTCCGGCACACTGCATTAGAACCCATACGCCAGCCATTTATCCAATGCTCGCCAATTCTTATATTCCCGGATGCTGAAAATAAAAATGCATTTAATATCGCGCCAATTTATTGCCCGCCGGTATTTAAATGGACCACAGCCCATTTTACTGGCCTTATAAATCATATTAGCAAACTCACCAATGATGCATCGGCGTCAAGCTTCCTCATTTGCGGTGATTGGAATGCAAAGCATGCATGGTGGGGTAACACTAGAGGCTGTTGCAGAGGCACTGCGTTGCTCGAAGCTGTGCATGCCAATAATGGCTGCAACATATTAGCCACCGGTGGTGCGACCCATTATCCCTACGATAAGAGAAAAAGACCATCAGCGATTGATTTCTGTATATACAAAGGGCTTAAAGATACTTATCTTAACATCAAAGCGTGTACAGATCTTGATTCGGATCATTTGCCGCTGCTGATTGTGCTTTCTCTCGGTAGTGGGCATAATGGAAACACGCCCACACGCAACAACAAACAACTCCTTCCGGCTAACGCGGACATCAGCCTTTTCCAGAATTATCTCGAGCAACATATCCACCTGAACACAGAGATTAAATCCTCAGAAGATATCGAAGACGCTGTGGATATATTCCTCCGGAATGTAAACGATGCTGCAGCTGTTGCCACACAGCACGCTCATAATGAACAGCATGCAAGAAATCCGAAAGGCCAGCATAATTATCTCCATCTGGATGAGCCAACACGCAATTTGCTTGCCAACAAACAGCGTTGTAGACAAGTCTTGCTATCAACGCGTACAACAGAAGCAAGACGAGAGTATAGAGCTGCGCAAAACCGGCTTAAAAAAGCGCTCATCAAACTAAAAAATAAAAATATGAATAAATTGTTTGAAAGTATCGATTTGCAGGATCGATACAAAATGCAAAAACTATGGAAACTCACCTCACAAATAAAAAGACAGCCACAGCCGAACTGGCCAATAAAAATTCCAAAAATTAGTACGGATGGAAAATACCAGCATGTATGGAGTAAAACCCCAGCCGAGAAAGCTGAGGCATTTGTTGCCCACTTGGAAGAGAGATTCCGGCCAAAACACTCCAGCACAGACGCAGATCGGGCAGAAATTGGCGAAAAAACGTTGTTGGTAAAAAGAGAAAAAGAAAAAAGTCAACAGGACGTAACAGCAATAAGACCAATAAACTTACCTGAATTAAAGAAGATTATAGACACGTTGGAGCCGGCCAAGTCACCTGGGGACGATAGAGTAAATAATAAAATTATAAAACAATTGCCAAGAAAAGCGCTATTATATATATTATTAATATATAATTCAATACTTAGACTAGGACATTTTCCAAGTACATGGAAACATGCCTCAATCACTATGATACCTAAGCCTGGCAAAAATACTGCAGAAATGCAGTCGTATCGTCCTATCAGCCTATTATCTGGACTTTCCAAAATATTCGAAAAACTACTAATGACCAGACTGTTTGAGGTCGAAGATTTTGCCAAGGCAGTGCCGAGCTACCAGTTTGGCTTTAGGCGCGAACATGGCACCGAACAACAGCTTGCGAGGGTGACTCAATTCATCCTACAGTCATATGAAAATAAACAATATTGTTCAGCTGTATTTCTAGATATATCGGAGGCCTTTGATCGCGTTTGGCACAAAGGGCTACTATTCAAATTAATCAAACTGCTGCCATTAAATATGTATAACATTCTAGAGAGTTATTTAGAAAAGCGCACATTTTATGTCAACTCGGGTGATGGTATAAAATCAAGAAGTGGAAATATATTGGCAGGAGTTCCACAAGGAAGCGTATTGGGGCCAATATTATACACAATTTACGCTTCCGATATGCCATTGCCCCACCTCATTTCAAATAATTCAAACTGCTTTGAAACTACAAAGACAATGATGTTATCAACATATGCGGACGATACTGTAATTATGAGTGCATCGGATAATTTCTCTATAGCCATACAAAACAATGAGGAATACCTAAATCACTTTGACAAATGGGCCAAAATGTGGTCAATAAATTTAAACATCAAAAAAACTGGACATGTACTATTTACTCTACGCAACACTAAACCACATAAGGACTCTAAACAATCGCCCATGCTAAACGGACAAGCGGTGGCCAATTTAAGCTCACACACATACTTAGGTATTAAACTGGACAAAAAACTCACCCTAATTTCCCACGTGACGAGCCTGTGCATCAAGTTGAGGGCCAGAGCTGCTAAATTGGAATGGCTCCTTGGTGATAGCAGCAGATTGGCAAATGAATGCAAAATGACAATCATTAAGCAATTAATTATGCCCATCTGGCTATATGGACTTCCAGTTTGGGGGGCATTAACATCAGACACGCAGCTGCAACGTATACAGAGTCTGCAAAATAAAATTATAAGAAGATCACTTGACGCAAATTTGTACACAAGAAATGACGCTATACGTAAAACTTACAACATTTGCACAGTTGACGAGATATTTAACACTGCCAGTAGTCGTTTCGCTAATTCCCTCGCCGTCCACGTAAACCCGGAGGCGCGCAAACTCATCCTTGAGCCGTATGAACCGCAACGGCTCCAACGGCCACGCTATGACAAACAGTTGATGCAGCACATCCGGCCATTACAGCCGCAACGACACCTTCAACAGCGGCAGCAGACAGCAATAAAAAATTTAACTCCCATTGACGAACTTCCAACATTATTACGACATGAACAGGAAGAACTGAAAATACAAAAACAAAAACGATTAGACAAATTGTATGCTGAGAGATTACAACGGACCCGCGACAAAAATATTAAAAATCCTCACCCCGAAAGATTCGGTGAAGGAAGCATAAATTGGCTGAGGGAAAGCTATAACAAAGGCAAGGAGACCAGAGAGATGATAGTGGCGCTCATCTATGGCCAGCCATTGACAATTCAACGTTTAATCTTACCTGACTACGAAGGCGATATTGAGCAGCAACTCCAACAGCAGACAAACACAAGCACGATGACTCCCACGACGCAGCCAAACGAAGCACAACAGCAGACAGCAGCAACGCTCGAAAAGAAGTCCACGGCTTCACTGATCCAAGAAGAGATGCTTAGCCGTGGACTGGAGTCAGTCCGACAACGCCTCGAGCGCGTTATTGATGACGACGACAATGATGACTTTGACGACGGCAATACAAATATTGTAAACGGACGTCAAAATATAAAATCCACTGCCGCTGCCGTTGTGCACACTCGCGTGGTGAAACTTCCATCGCTGCGATGCCGCAAACCACCCACTGCAAATCTTTTGTTGATGTGGTGGCCCATTGTCACTCACCTAGTGAATGTAAAAAATTTTTTATTAATCTGCCAAAAATTTGTAAATTCACAGAGTTTTTTTAAACACCGAAAAACTTACCTGAGACGGTCCAAATTTTCACTGCGGCCTCGGGGGAGCACAGGGATGACATCTCTTACTCCAGTCATCCCTCCTTTGCGGCATCATCATGGTGTCCGGCCACCGGAACTGGTCCTACGGCGACTGTGTTCAGCGCCAACGGCACTGCACACACGACAAATATGCAAATTGGCGTGGGCTTGCCACGCCCACACCGAACATCCAAATTCAACAAAAATTATTTCGCCAGGAAGCTGGAAGCCTCTACATCCGTCCCTGAACATCGTTGACCAGCTCCAGACTCCCACGACGATGTCCAGCCCAATCTTCGGCCGCTCCATTTTGCGCCACATGCGGCGCTGTGCATGCAAGCGGCATCAAGTTGAAAACGCCACTTGCGCGCGAATCCGGCCAAAGCACGATGCGGCTCCATCGGCGATCCAGTCCAAATCATCAAGTACCTGCAAATAGAATAAAATAATTAATTAATATTTATTTAAATAATTTTTAAATTTTGTCAAATACACTTGTCTATACTTACCTTTATGTATGTATGTACACACATGTGAGCGGCGACAAATGCAAACACAATTTGTATGCAAATCCGGCGACCCAGTCCAAACATCCAATGCCTGTAAATAGATTTAAATAATTTAAATAATTAATATTTGTTAAAATAATTGTTTAATTTTGTTAAAATACTTACTTTTATTTAATTTATACATGCCTTGTGCTTGTTATATGTATGTATACACTTGTATATACGTACAAACACAGACCTGCCATCCCATGCCAATGGCAA
Source organism: Scaptomyza caliginosa (assembly GCA_035044725.1). Taxonomy (NCBI): domain Eukaryota; kingdom Metazoa; phylum Arthropoda; class Insecta; order Diptera; family Drosophilidae; genus Scaptomyza; species Scaptomyza caliginosa. Next base: position 1,162,281 of record JAWNNR010000989.1, on the reverse strand, counting down.
ACAGCGCTACCAGACCGATTAGAATATAAGTAGTGTTAAAAAGAAAACTTGTTCTATGTTAAGCGCCATATTTAAAAAAAAATACTTTTGTTGTAATTTAAATTTATATGTATGTTGCCAAAATGTTATAGGTAATTAGATAAATTGTAATAAAGAACCGCCAAGTGTAAAAGCTGGCGGGCAAGTGTTCGGACGCACTCGCTAAGAACTTAAAAAAAAAAAAAAAAAAAAAAAAAATATCATTATTTTTCTACCAGCACCACGCTTATCAAAAATGAGCTTGAAACTTTGGGTTATACAGTTCGCTCTGTATTCAACCCCAAATACAACAAACCTCACGGTATTGGTACTTACAGACCAAATCTCTATTTTGTTGAACTGGCCCCAAATGGGCTTGATAAAACTAAAATAGATAACATGTCAATTTTCAAAATCAAAACGCTTTGCCAATTTGCTGTTAACGTTGAGTGGCCAAAACGCAACAATAACAGCAACAAGCTTCCTCAATGTCATCGATGCCAGCGGCATAATCATACTGCCAAATACTGTCACCATGCACCACGGTGTGTCAAATGTGGCAGTGGACACCTGACTTCGGTTTGCCAAAAGCCTGCAGATGCCCCAGCCAAATGTGCCATTTGTGGGCAAGCACACACAGCCAACTACAAAGGATGTCCCATACGCATTAGACTTTTGACCACAAAAATGCACACAACAAACAACATCAACAGCACCAATGACGCTAACAAACATGACAAAAACAATAAAAACAGTACCACTAACAAACAGCAAGCACCCAAACCAAACAACACTCCTGACAAGGAAAACAAGAACAAGGGAAAAACTAACAAACACACAACACCAAAGACAACTCCACAACAGCAAACGAAACCAAACAACTCTAACAAAGACAGAAGAAGTAGACAAAAAGAAAACAAACGAAAACAGAAACAACTTAAACAACAAGAACAGCTCTAATATCCTTTTTACATAGTATAACTCTAGTAACTTCTTTCATTTCTTGTACACTTTTCCCCAACTAAAACACAACATGAAATGAATATAATCATTTCCATAGCCTGGAAAACCGCCAATAGCGGCTTCCAAACCAATACAAACAGTCGGCAAAATGGCAACAACAGCCAATGACTGCATATTCTTTCTCTTCTCGTTCCTCTTCTCTCTCTCTTTTCAGAAACCATCACAACAGCATTAGGCCAATGAAGAAGCTGGCAGCGCGTGGAACACCTAAGATTCCATGTGCCAACGAGGGATCAATAAATAGCAGGCGTGAAATATGCTATGCATATTGTATATAAGAACTAAATCTGTGCCTGCTGGCAGCTATTGGCCGCTAAAGGTTTCCTCATCTTTATTTTTCTTCTTTTGTTTTTATCAACATAAAGAGGAAGGCGAAACTCAAACGGCCATAGCAAATACGCAGCTCAGAATTTTAGTTACACAGTTATCTACCTACCTACAAATAATTTCTTTCTACCTTCTCTCTCTTGCCCTCTACCTAGAAATGGCTGAAAAAAAAGGTACAGGACCACAGGCGCACTGACGGAATACTACCACTGCGCACATTGCTCAATGGCTGTCGAGCTAGGTATATATTATCGGCGTGTGCCGGCCAGCCCATTCAGTATTGTGTCAAGTAGCCATAGCGCCTATGCTATGAATTTAACTTCAGCAGCGCTCGGAACGATCCGAAAATTTAAGATGGTTAAAGCATCTTTCTCTGCCAAAGAAAACGCAGCTGCATTTGTGACCAAGCAGCACGACGGAGGTCTCCCAACTGACGTACTTTGGGATAAGCCAACAGTGTACGCAGTGGCAGTGAAAAGCTGAAAAATAAAATATAAATTTAAACAATAACATATATAACCAAACATATATAACATATAAAAAAAAAAATTAAAAAAAAAACAAAAAAAAAACAAATTGTGTCGTGTGTATATTTGCATTTGTAAAACAGCAAACGAAAAAACACAAACAAAAACAAATATATAAACAATATTAATAATAAAATAATACAATAAAATAAAGACAAACAAAAACAAACAAAAAAACGCGATCATCAGCAGCGACAACTCGTATCTACGCAGCAAAGTGTAGCAGCAGGCATAGCAGCAAACCCACCCCTAAAGTGCAAGTGCATACACAGACGGCGGCCATCTTACAGACAGTGGAAAAGTACCAGAAGGGCCAGCGACGACAACAACAAGCATTGCAACAACACCAAGCACAGAAGCAAAAGCAGCGAAAACCATCACACAAGGATCAGGCCAATAAAAAGCCGCCAGCGCGTGGAGCACCCAAGTTTCCATGCGCCAACAAGGGTTCGAAAAATAGCAGGCGTGAAATATACTATGCATATTGTATATAAGAACTAAATCTGTGTCTGCTGGCAGCTATCGGCCGCTAAAAGTTTCCTCATCTTTATTTTTCTTCTTTTGTTAAAAAAAAAAAAGGAAATGAAGGCGAAACCCAAACGGCCATAGCAAATATGCAGCTCAGAATTTAGTTACACAGTTATCCACCACCTACAAATAATTTCTTTCTACCTCCTCTGTTGCTCTCTAACTAGGAATGGCAGAAAAAAAAAAAAGGGACAGGCGCACAGGAAAGAAAGAAGGCAAGTGCCAACGTGCCAGCACCAAAGTAGTCGCACCAACAACTGCCTGGACCGGCGTGCATGCGGGACGCCTCAGGATTCATCAACGACCAAGCAGGGTGCGCTTGGACCATAGCAGGTCGCGTGGGACCAGCGCTCCACAGGCGTAGCCAAGGCAGGGTGCATGTGAGACAGACAGTCTTCTTATGCACTCTGCCAACGAGGGAACACCAAATCAGCTGATGATACAGAATGCGGGGTGCACGGGAACCATAGGAGGTTTCCATGTACACTCTGCCAACGTGGGATCTTCGCCCAATAAACGTTGCCCAAGCAGGGTGCGCATGGACCACCGGAGGTCCCATGTACACTCTGCCAACGATTGAACTCCGGACCAGCTGACGGTGCAGGATGCGGGGTGCACGGGAACCATAGGAGGTTTCATGTACACTCTGCCAGCGTGGGATCCTCATCCAGCAGACGGAGCACACTCTGCCAACGTTTGAACCAGTATCAGCATTCTCACCAGCAAGCGGAGTGCATGAGTTTCACGCACACTCTGCCAACGTGGGAATGCCAAATAGCCGGAATACATTTAACTTAAATTAACTTAATTAAAATAGTCTTAGAATAGTCTTAAACTAAAATAGCCATAAATTGTATTAGCTACAAAACCTAGCGTTCATTGCTAACACCAAACCTTTCTCTCTTTCTTTCCATCTTAATACCAATCTCACACTTATTTTTAACAACGTGCTGTACTCTGTTCAACTATACCTTAAATACACTTACTCTTTTATCAATACCTGCACTCTTTCATCTACTCTACTTCCTGACTACTATTATACCTTATCTATCAAAGCTATCTAATTATACATCGTATCTTTTCATAAACAAACTAACTCTTAAACCACTTTAAATTGCTATGTACCCGTTACTTCTATGATAATAATTTAACCATCTAGAATACTATATTACACTTAATTCCTACTATATTCATACCTCATAATATCCTAACTCAATCATCTCATATCAACTGCTCTCTTCCTATAAGAACTTTGCCTAGTGTTCTCAAGACTTGCACTTGTTCATTATTACCACTGTTCCCCACATAGTCTCTTACAAAGCCCTACTCTCCCTAACACCTAACTGTATAGTCTCTATTCACATACTGTTAAATTTCTTAGTTTTGTGTACTCACGTAAAACGCCTGTCGAAGGCTATCACCTCTAACACAACACTCTTGCTTGCTTTTTTACTGCAACTGTCCTCAACACAACTTGAAAAAAATCAAATTATTCTTAGAGGTCTAATACTTTTCACACAACACTGTAACACAACACTTTTGCTTGCTTTTTACTGCTACTGTCTTTCACACAATTTGAAAGAAAAAATCAAATTACTTTAAGAGGTTTATTACCTCTAACACAACACCGTAACACTCCACTTTTGCTTGCTCTTTATTGTCACTGTCCTCCACACAATTTGAAAAAAAAAGCTTATTTTTTAGAGGCTTATTAACTCTCACACAACACTTTTGCTTGCCCTTTCTTCCTCCACACAATTTAAATAATCGAATAATTTTTTAGTGTCGAGAAAAAAAAAATGAATGTATGAATGGAAAAAAAAAAAAAAAATGAATGAATGAATGGAAAGAGAGAAAAAAAAAAAAAGTGTATGAATGGGAAAAAAAAGAAAAAAAAAATGAATGAATGAAAAAAAAAAAAAGAATGAATGGGGAAGAAGAAAAAAAAAAGAATGTTGAAAAAAAAAAAAATGAATGAATGGAGAAGGAAAAAAAAAAAAATAAATGAATGAATGAAAAAAAAAAAAAAAAGTACAACCACGCAGTCTTTTACCTCTCTCTCAGCACTCTAACACAACACTTTTTCCTTACTCTTTACTGTCACTGAAGTCGCGAAAAACGGTTTTTATGCTTGACTACGCGACGAAGTAGTCCCAGCTTTACTGTAAAATGTTAACTAAGCAAGTCTAACCTCAAGTCTAAACTGCTAGAACTATTTGGGAATTATAAGTTTGTCTAACCTCAAGTAGAAACTGCTAGAACAAATTAGGAATTATAAGCTTGCAAGTAAACCAGAACTTTCTAGAAATATGCAATACCTTACAACTTTGCTCTGTAACCCATTTAATTTTTCTTCTTCGTCAAAGTACTTATTCTCTAGTGGTTTATAGTCAAATAGCTTAGTCCTGTACTTGTAAATTTTATACTCTCTATCGTAAACTGCCTGCCTAAATATTTTGTGTACTCCATATTATCACTGTAGTATACTAGCATAACCATCCTAACACCATCCAGATATCCATCTCTTCGCCTACTCTCAACAAACAACACATATTGTTTTTCGGCCATCTGCCAAAATGTTTGCAACTTACCAAAGAGCAAACCAATTCATGTTACCATTTAAGACGACCACAAATTGTCATAGACTCTAAGAAACTAAGAAATAAGAAACACTTCTTTTTTTTTCTCTTTTCTAACTATCTAATAAGATACTTTCACTAACCAATGCGGTGCTTATAAACACCTAAACACACTCATACCTACTTGTATTCTTACTAAAAGTACTAAGGCTAAAGTCATACACTAAGGTTGCACTTGCTGCATCCTTACGTAGCAAACCTTTCTCCAAAAGAGAAAGATAGCAATGTGCCTGTATTTATTTAGAGAGAGAGCGGGCGCATTTGCTATAGCCGCAACGTACACTTCAGAAGCTCTTTAGCATTTGAGGCACTGATTTAGTACATACACCCCACTAACAACAATTAATCTCTCTCAACAAGAAACAAACTCCCGTCATAACTGCAGGCTTAATGGCATTTAATATTGCTGACGCCGCACACTGTATTAGTTACTAATTCACAACCCAAATCCTAACACTAAAATATTTAATTTAATATTTTTATACTTGACTTACACTAAGCTAGCCACTTAATTGTAAAACATAATGTATACCAATTGTGAATTATAAAAATGTAACAAATCATTAAATAAATCTGTGTCTGCTAACAGCTATTGGCCGTTAACGGTTTTTTTACACAAAAAACCAAAACAGCCATGGCAGCCAGTAGTTCACTATATGCACAGAAAAATCATTCAATTAATCATAGTACCTGACTGTCCGACAATCCTAAGACAATGGCAACAACTACAAACTAGCAACAACAACAACCACAACAATGAAAGCTCACCACAACGACCAACGCTAAGCCGACGAAGATTGGCTGATATAGCTGGGAGAACAACAGACGATCGCATCATTGAAATCTTTGATGAAAATGACGATAGAACATATAACACTAATGAGGACCAAGTGACAAACGAGCTACAAATAACACAGATAACACAGCCAATACAAAATCGTGGGACAATAACTACAGAAGAAGAAAATGTTGGACAGCACGCACAGCCACAAGATTTAGATGACTCAATGCAACACCAATTCGAGCCGACACGGATACTATCTACGCAAGCACCCACTATTACACTAAATGATAACACGAACACTAAATGATAAACGAAAATGAACACACAAATGACGATGCTAATGCCGACAACTCTGTAATAAACTCTGGCATGTCACGCATACACCTGGAGCTAAACGAGCTTCTTGACGGTAATGACGACGACGACTTTAATATTGATGCTGCCAACACAATCAATCGCAACGACTCCAATGTAGAGCATCTCACGTCGCGCCTATCTCACAACGACCAATGCCCACTGCGAAGACGCCTGCAACATTCACTTAACTGCCACTCGCTCTGCCGACGGCAGCTTGCACACAAAAAAAAATACACAATTTTATTAACACACCTGTTGATAGTTGTAGGTATGCCAAGGCTGCACACAACCTCGGCGCCTCTTTTCCACAGGTTTCCAGGCAACGCCGACACCCCTAATCCTGGGCGAGCGGCTCCTGATCTTCGGCCAAGTCGAATGCAAGGCTACACGTTGCACGCCCGTATGCATTGCACGCACTCCTCAGTTCGCAGAAGGCGTGCATCGCCACCAGCGTCCGGCACACGCACATGCGCTCTATCCTCCACTGCTGTCAATCGCTGGTGGCTCCAGCGACGCCGCCCCCCTGACTTGAACGGGACTCTCCAGGTGTCGCAGCGTTTCCAGGGCGGGCGTTGGTGCCATGCATGCGCTCGGCTTGCCGGCAGACTGGCGGTCGGCGTCACTCGGGCACGCTGCCCAGCTCTATGCACCCACGCTGGCATACAATATTTACACCCACCGTGAAAGTTGGACTCCTGGATGCGACTGCGGTGCTGAAATGATTATATTTTTAATTATTAGATTACTTTAAAAGATTATTTTTAAAAGAATTAACTTTCTGCATGCACGCTTACCATTAAGTTCTTTTTCCTCCACTAAATTTTATCGCGTCGCAATTTGCTGCTTCCGCCAACACAATTTTTCCATCATATAGCCAAGTAAAAAACACCAAAATACCAAAAAAAAAAAAAAATACCACCACACTACCAGCCTCAGCAACATTTGGCTGGCAACAATTATTCGGCAACATTTGGGTATTTGTAATGCATGTTAATCTGCACTGCATGCAAGCAGTGAACTACCATCATACTATGTTATGTTAAAATTCAAATACATGTTGTGCCGTTAATGTTAATCCTAAGAAAAAAGAAAAAAAAAAAGAGATCTTTATTTGTGTACGTTTCAAAACAACCTAGAATAAAATTGCTTATATTAAGTAATGATAGGCCAAGTTCTTCTTGATTGTACAAACAAATATGTATAGTTTAATAGAAAGATAGCTCTTGAATAAGCCTAAATAAGCTACGACTAAATATAAAAAAAGAAACACCCAAACGAGAATAAAATTTAAATATTATAAAAAAAAAAAATTCAACGTTAGGTTCATTCGTATGATGAGACACAGATTCACAGGAAGGCCACTAAATCTCAAACAGGTTCCCATCTTGTTCCAATCGTGCCCGCATGTTTTTGTGTTGCGAAGAGAGCGAATTGTCATGTCTGTTTGAGTCTATAGGCTTTGACTGACATGAATACGGACATTAAAAAAAAAAACTTCACTGCCATGTTACCAACAGCAACAACATAAGCTGCGCAAGCTAATAACGACAAAAAAATAAAAATAAAAAAAATGATATATATATATACAAAAGATTAATAATAATAACAATAATATAATAATAATAGCAAACTGAACATTTATTCTTGCTTTTTCCACAATGCAAATGACCAACATTTTTAACTACACCACGCGGGCAGTACTTGAACCATTTGCGAATTATAACGCGCAAGGTATCACCAAATCGGCACATTGATTGCTTGCCCACAGCACAAAGCATGAACGGGCACCGCACTTGTTAACGTCGACTGCGCATGACTCGCGAAAGCTTTTTGTTTTCGTATGCCATTGTAGTTCGCAACTGGTTTTAGCTTGAAAGGCATCAGGAGTACTTAACAGATGCGTAACACCACTGCCAAAAGCTATCTGGATACTTAAAGGAAGCGCTGAAATACGTCATCGCCACCAAAATAAAATCCGACCAGAATTTTTTTGTTTTTGGTTAGTGCTACTATTTACAGACACACTCACCTATGGATTGAATACCCTGTGGTAAACTTGATCGACTGTTCACGCCCGCTGAAATAACGGCGCACGAGCACAAAAAGGAGTATAAAAATAATTAAAGCAACATTAAAATACATAAATTTACTTATCTTGTAAATTTAATAGCATACGTTTAATGACGAGCTTCCCGGTTCCCTATACACTTTTGTGCACGTATGCCACGTGCTACCGAATCACCTAAAAACAATAAGCAAATTGGAAAAACGTAAACACCAAAATAGCAAACCACTAACCCTACGCCATGGCTCTCCGTAAATTGGGCCGCTACCCTGCATGTAAACCGAAATGCAGAAAGACTAACAGAAGACAGCTCCTTACTTAACATTGCTCAGCTCTGTACGCCACCGCTGGAAGTAAATAAATGAATTAATAATTAAATTAATAAATATACAAACCAAAAAATAAATAAATAATAAACCAAATAAAAGACTATTTTAGTTTATATACAAATCACCCAATACAATACTTAATTTCCACTAAGCTTTAAACTATGCAGCAGCTATGCCAAGTCAACAACATACAATTAACAAAACAAATAAATAAATATATAGTCCAATATACAAATAAATAATAAACAAAATAAAATAAAATGAATGACACGAGTTTATGTTTTTGGTTTCCGCTTTTGTCCGCCTCCAAGTCCTAGAATGTTAATTGACACAACATACCAGTTCTTGTTCCACGTGTTGATATTATATAGTCTCTGACCAAAAACCACTTAACAGTTTCAAACTAAAAATTTACACATAACCGCCCTGTTTGACACATTCTGTTAGCAAGGACACCTACAGTTGAAGAAATATTCGAAAAAGGGGAAATTGGTTTGATGCTTTGCAGCTGCAGTCAAAAAGGATGCAACCCAGAGACCAGTTAACATATTTATTATTCTTAGAAAAGGGCTTCGATAGGCTGTAATATAACAAACAAAACCAGAGCTTGCACCAGAGACTATTTAAAACATCATTTATATCTTAAGTGGTCTTTTGCTGCCACCTTGGTTATATTTGTTCATAAAACATAACAAACACTACTTAACAGGTTGAATACTCGAAAACTTACACAAAGCCGCCCTGTTTGACACATTCTGTTAGCAAGGACACTAACGGTTTTAAAAATATTCGTAAAAGGGGAACTGGGTTTGATTCTTCCTAGCTGCAACCAAAAAGGATGCAACCCTACATATAACTAATAATTTTATTAGACAAAGTCTTCGATATGATGTAATATAACAAAAAAAAAACCAGAGACTATTTAAGACATACTATATATGTTAAGTGGTCTCTTGCTGGCACCTTGGCAATATTTGTTCATAGAACATAACAAACACTACTTAACAGTTTAAATACTTAATAATTTACATATAACCGCCCTGTTCGCCACATTCTATTAGCAAAGACACCAACAGTTGGAGAAATATTTGAAAAAGGGGAACTTGGTTTGATGCTTTACAGCTGCAACCAGAAAGTATGCAAAATCAGAGACCAGTTAACATATTAATTATACTTAGAGAAAGTCTTCGATAGGATGCAATATAACAGACAAAGCCACAGCTGGCACAAAAGACTATTTAAAACGTACTATATATGTTAAATGGTCGTTTACTTCCACCTTGGTAATATTTGTTCATAAAACTTACCAAACACTACTTAACAGGTTAAATACTCGAAAACTTACACAAATTCGCTCTGTTTGACACATTCTGTTAGCAGGGACACTAACGGTTTTAGAAATATTCGTAAAAGGGGAACTGGGTTTGATGCCTCCCAGCTGCAACTTGAAGGATGCAACCCAACATATTACTAATAATATTATAAGAAAAAGTCTCCAATATGATGTAAATTAACAAAAAAACAGAGCTTGCAACAGAGATTTTAAAATATTCTATATATGTTAAGTGATCTCTGGAACGCACTATAAAATCTCGATGGCTGCTATTGTGATTTTAGGTAATAGGTAAAAATTTCTTTATCGTTTTTGTGAAATAACTCCCTTTACATATGAAAAGAATATCGGATGACTTTTTAAAACATGATACTAACAGATAATGTGATTTTATAACGGTTTTGATTAAAGCATGTTCTTGACGCTGATAGTTTGTTTTTGCAGTATAAGTATCTTCACAATCTGAAGAAAATTATCGGCTGGTATAAGGGAGCCAATTAGCTTTGATGGCACCAGTAAATCTTAACAGTGTATTTTAAAATGCAAATGCAAGCAGTGTAATTCTTGATCTGGGTGCAGTAATATGTCAGTTAAAGGGTATAGCTTGTAGTAAAATGCAAATTCTTGCATGCCAATGTTTGTATACTTACCTAACTGGATTAGTTACAAGCGATATAAAATGGTTAATCAGAGCGCTCTACACAAGAACGGCTTTTAATAATCAATAATCACATGATCAATAATACTTTACTTTACATAATTCACTGGAAATATATATCTTACTTGTCTAATGGTCTATCTGGAAAGTTAACAAAATAAGCAACAGTGTGTGTGTGTTTTAACTATCCGTGCACAAAGATTATTTTTTGTTGATATTATTTTTCAATCATTCTTATTGACTGAAATTTTAAACATGTTGAAACTGTTTTTAATGTTATCGTATGTTGACTTTTGTTGATGTAGCTACTGCAACTGGTATGCGATCTTGGCTGCGATTTCTCTGCTGTTCAAGCAACTTTGGCTTCAATATTGAACTACAACAGCAGTAGCTGAAACAGCTTCGGCTAAGCGTGCCAAAAAATGTTGTATTTTAAACAACTAAAGTAAATTAACATGAGGTACAGAGGATGCTGGCATTAACATTTTCACCGCTGTTGCTGCGTGTGTTAGTGCTACAGTGTTTCTGTTGATGCCTGACCAAAGCATTTTGTTGCGCGATGTCTCAATAGTTTGGACGGTATTCCCTTCCCCCAGCGGCAGTTAACAATTTTTGCCAAGCGCTTGCTTTTCTTTATCACCAGTTCAGTGAGCTGACCTTAAAGCACAAGGACATCAACAAACTTCACCCATTTATAACAACTTAACAATCGAATGGACATTACTTTTATTATTTTGTGTATTGTTGTTAATAACATTCTGTAGTTATTTATGTTTAGAAAAACCAAATAAATAATAGCGTGTGACCTCTATTGTTTACGAGAAAAATATAAGAGATACAAATTTTTATTTACTTTTGTGTGTAATTTCTTGTTTGTTAACTGTCACAGTTTGACACTACGCAACTAACCTATACATTCATATATGCGGTGCAATTAACACCTTGCGAGCTGCACATAAATATTTACCTAACTTATCGAATGTTTATCATGTACTAGTTTTATGGTTTATTTTTATGACGGCATAATCATAGTTGCTTTTTACCCATTTTTATTTATTGGTAATATTTCTATTCTGCATAAGACATATGGTTAGAGCGATGCGATGCTTGTCAGCTTTCATATCAACTCCGCGGCTTGCTGCATGTTTTCTCAGACCGTTTGGTTTTACAGTTTTCGGGAGTTATATTCATACAGGGTTGTAGACCAATTAATATAAAGTTGGCAAATAAATGTAAAATATAATTTGTGGCCTTATATTTCTGCAAGAGCAGTAAGGCGTGTACAATAGTATAGAATGTCGCATGTTCATTGTGTATACGCCCAACAAATCTGAATCCTCTATTTTTAGTACAATCGCCAGCTGAGTGATAAAATGAACCTAAGGTCTACTGCCAATGACGCGTCATAAAAGGTCTGTGATATATTGTTTTCGATGCGCTTAACCGATCATTTTAATTCAATTTTAACTGCTAAACAGTTGCAACACTCGGAAATATTTGCTGCCTAATGCCTCAAGGGCCAAGTTGAGCGTTATTATTAGTTTTTATAATGAGGTGCGTTCAATGGTACTTCGAAAAATTTTAACGCTGATAAGCCGGACGCCAAAAGAATATCTGCTTGAACTTATTATTATAGACGACGGCAGTGATGATGGTGTGGTATTCAACAGCTTGCAGTGTTTTTTTGTAATAATATGTTGTTTTCTTATGTAGTTGGCTTGATAGGCAACCTCAAACGGCTTATGCTAAAAAATATACGCTACAAAAAGAAGACTTACATATATCTTTAAAAGCACTCCACACCGAAAAGGCCTGATTTGGTCACGCAACATTATACCATTACCATTTTACCATAATATGGGATAATTGCATTGAAACAAACTGTGTTGTTTTAAAAGTAGCTCAGAGTGGTTGTTAAAACTATAGTGGCCGCCAGGCTATTTAAGTACACAGCTAACGCTGCCTCCAGAGCGTATGGACGCATTGTCTATCAATGCTGATGGTGATGAGTGATCGGCTGAGAGAGTCCGAGCGATAGTGCTAGCAAACAATTCGTTAAACACGCACACACTTGATTCTGCAGCTGCTATTGTTGTTATTGCTGCTGCCGCTGTTGAGTTCGTAGGCAGCAAATCTTTTAGGGCAACGGCCTGGCCATTAGTTGTTATTTGGAAACGAAAGCGTGCAGTATTAGTCAAAAAATTCTGTTTCTAGTCAATGGCAAGGCAATATTTTTGCGATTTTCGTGTTGATTTTACGTGTGTTTGTTTGGACGGATGCTAACATTAAAAAATCTATCTTATCGTTACTATCGATAAAGCGTCGCGTTAAAAGTTATTATACTCAGTTCATCCCTCCAACGAGGATAGCACGATTAGACACAGTCAAGCTGTGTAATTGTTTATCCAACGTCACCGTCAACATAATATACCGTGAAAAGATCATACACAATTCTTTTCATCGTATACGATACTGTTATACTTGGCGTCATATTTAGTTGATTAGTTTGGTATCGAAAACTGTTAGAACCTTACAGTGTGCTCTGCGAGCACTGAAAAATACAGCAGAAGTACTGACGCCGCGAAGACTTTGCAAATATTAAAAAGTGCGCTGTCGCTATGCATCAACAAAAAGAAAATGAACACCCTGCCAGATAAAAAACATTAGAAAGTGAACCCAAAGCCCCGAATCATGAGTCTAATCTACATCATGGAAAACATAACACTGGCCGTGGTCAATAGCAGCGAGCTAGAGCTAAAGCTTGTGACAATCTCCGGCAATGAAAGTAACGGCAATTTGGAAGCCGAAAAGGAAGCAATACGACAGACGGTGCGCTGGTTGGTGCCGTTCTTTTTTGGCATTATTGCCGTCTCGGGCTTTTTTGGCAACCTGTTGGTCATTCTCGTAGTGCTATTAAACAAGAACATGCACTCAACTACAAATTTACTAATTGTCAATTTGGCCGCAGCCGATTTGCTGTTTGTAATTTTTTGTGTACCATTTACAGCAGTTGATTATGTTGCGGAACATTGGCCCTTCGGCGCAATTTGGTGCCGCAGTGTACAGTATTTAATTGTTGTAACAGCCTATGCTTCAATATACACGCTAGTCCTGATGTCTATCGATCGGTTTTTAGCCGTTGTACATCCAATACGCTCGCGCATGCTTCGCACCGAGCACATAACAAAGATTGCAATATTTACGCTTTGGACAGTAGTGCTGACCGTATCGATGCCGGTCACCTTTACACATGGTCTGGTGGTAAGTGTTATATGTATGTATATGCAAGTATAGCGCAGTTTTATAGCTGGTAACCTGCTGTGCACAAATGTTCTGCGAATAACAAGGCTATTCGAATTTATTGCTATACATCAGCGTCACCTCGTTAAATTTCTCGAGTCGGTACTCTACGTCAGCAGATCTGGCTTTGGCTATAGGTGCAAACATATATACAAATGTATAGATTTTGTGTCATGAAATGTAGCGCATTTTGTATCTGTATTCTTGATGAGCATTGCAAACTGACAAGACTTCCTTCGAGTCCTTCTAGGCGAACCTGTTCTACTTGTCAAAATTGGCAGCATTAAAACTAGTACTTTTAAAAAAAATACTATGGAAATAAGAAGACTTTTAAGTGTATGTAATATTCGGCATAGCGAAGATACTAGCTATTTTACTTGTTTTAATTTGGGGCTATTTTTGCTAGATATGTATGTTTATGTTAAAAAATTTCGAAATGTGGGCGCCTGATCTGTAATATTTTTTCTTTCTTTCTTGCTATTTTAAATTCATAAATTTTAATTATAGAGCACCTTACCAGCTGAGTTCTTATGGAAAACACAGATGCCGGGCAGCCATTTCTATGGCTTAACATACGCTGTGTACATTTTACTTATGCCCAATCTCACTTTTGTATTCATTCACACTTAAAACTAATAGATCATTGGTCAATTGCAGGCAGGCAGGCGGGCATATATAATAATTGTTTAAAATGGCCTTGATATTAGGTGGGATGCGCATTTTGCGCTTACGTGTTAATGTATACATTTACCATTTTTAATGTTTTTATAGTCAATGCTCTGGGTGAGAAGGATAAGCTAATGATATAATAAGCGCCTCAAATTTTTGTTTGCAAAGCAACGAATGTTAAATTCAATGTTTTCTCTTGTATTTGTTTAGGTATAGTATAATCTTAATACAAAAACAAAAGAAAACTATGTAAGAATACGAATCTACTCCCCTAAAGGCATTATAAAATTGATAATACCATATACTTCAAACTATTATACAATGTAGCTGGCGACGTCCACCAAGGACTTAAAGCTCAGCTGTTTCTCCGTCCACCTTTCTGCATGTATTTTGGCCAACTATTTCGTTTATTAAAGGTCATATGAAGTCATTGTCCTTTTAAACTGTGGGACTCTAGTTGGAAAAGACTGAAAGATATTGTTATATACAATTTTAATTTAAAGGAGTACTATTGCGAGCAGGAGCGGACGTAGAACAACATTTGTATTGAAGTTTTTGGCAGGACGCTTATATTATATTTTTTGGCCAAAACTGGTAGCTATAGCCAAGAGAATGTGGGAAATATAGAGATTTATCGATCAGAGTTATGAATTTTAAGTGTTCTCCAACTCTTGGTTTTCCTGGTTGGCGTTCCGTTAACTGACATTATTAAATATTTAATTGACCCAGATAAACATATGTGTACAAGTCGCCAACACACAAAAAGAATCATAAATGTTTTCCACTAATATTTATGTAATCTTTATATTTAGAATTTAATGGATTTGATACCCTTGAAGAGGATTAAAAGGGTATAATAGTTTTGAGAAAAAATAATGTAACAGACAGAGGAAATCATCTCTGACCTTACAAATAATTTATATTTTTCGTAAGCACCAGTGTTCAACTCGACTTACCCATATGCATCAATTCATCTGCCTGTTAAAAAAAAATATCTGTGTCATAAGCACAGAATTGATAAGTGCACACATGCAATCGATAGCAATATATTTTTGAGTTAGAAAAATGTTTTGATTGCTTTAAAATAGTTAGATAAAATAATGAATAACAGTTAAATTCCCGATTTTTTTTTTTTTTTGGAATCATCCATTTACAAGTACGTTTAATATCAGCTGCTGGGTATCTCCTAGTGACAAGCGAATTCTTACTTGTTTATATTAACAACATACTGCGACTGAATTGTAAACAAAATTGTAAACAAAAAGGCTGTTAAAAATTCCAACAATACACGAGCCAGTTTATAACTCAACAGAATCAAAAATAGAGACGGGGTCAGGGGACGATATTGAAGTACGTCATGTGAAGGTGCAAAATGTTGCCCGACTGTCAAACTAAGTTTCTGTCTGAAAAGTTTGCAGGCAGTAAACTATAAATGTTAGAGCCATGAAACTATCAGCCGAAAGGTTGTATGCCGAACTGATGTTTTTATTTCTTCTTTAAATAGGTCGACTACAATAACACAACTAACAGCACATACGCAATGTGTCGTTTCATTGACAACGATTTGCTCGATTTGCTAACCTTTCAGGTAAGTTTCTTCATTAGCTCGTATTTGCTACCACTGATGGTCATTAGTGGATTATACGTGCGCATGATTATGCGCCTCTGGCATCAGGGGAGCGGCGTACGCATGTCAAAGGAGTCGCAACGTGGACGAAAACGAGTGACCCGTCTTGTTGTTGTAGTAGTTATCGCCTTCGCCTCACTTTGGTTGCCTGTGCAGGTGAGTACAAAATTAAAGATTGTTGATCAACCGCTTATCGTTAATCATTTAAAGCTTATATTGCTGCTTAAGGCCCTGAATATATATGAGGCAAACAGCATGCTTAGTGTCATATTGCAAATTGTGGCGCACACCATGGCCTACACAAGTTCCTGCATTAATCCGCTGCTCTACGCCTTTCTTTCTGATAATTTTCGAAAGGCCTTTCATAAGGTAAGTTTAAACTCATTGGTATATGTGGGGGTTGCAGTCTAACTTTTAATGCAGATCTTAACAAAATATGTCGGTTCTAGCTGTTAACATTTTGGATATATTTAAAGATGTTTAGATTTGTATTTTAATGTGTATTGGTTTGGCAATTTTCCAGCCTCCAGCAATTTGCTAGCTGGCAGCAGTTAGAAAAAAGACAACACACGTATAATTATATTTGAAATACAAGCGCAATGTTTATACAATTGCAAGCAGTAAGTAGGCTTTCATGATTTAAGTGTAAAAAACACGTAAACGCTACATAGAACGCTCACAAAATGCTATTATAAAAATACCCTTAACTTCCTTAACTAGCTATTCTCCAAACAATTACAATATTTAATTTGAGAAAAATGCTAGGCTTTTAATCGCTTTTGATTATGAGTAGATTTAATTCGACATGACCTAGATTTTTATGTATTTATCCGTTTTCAGACAGGCAGTGGCGCAGTTCTGTTTCCATGCGTCAATAAACATGAATTGCTAACCATTTTAAGCCTGCTTTGTCCTGATTTTTTCTGAATATTAAAATTATAATTTTCCTAACACTTGTTTTATTCCATATTTCTTTTCGCTGTAGGCCATAAAATGCACCAATCGTTACCAAAATTACACATCTGATTTGCCGCCCCCGCGCAAGACTTCATGCGGCCGCACCTCCACCACTGGGGTGTAAAAGCTAGTTCGATGATGTTAAAACAAAACAATGACCCCAAAAGTATTTGTTTACTGGAAGAAGCAGACATACTTTCATCCTACACTAGTTGTATTCTTTTATGTAAAATAAATTATAGATGTAACGTGCTGTCGAACGAAATTAAGTACGAACAAAAAATGAGATAATTGTTTTCTTTATGAAGGCAATTGATTAATAAACTACAACATAATCTTTTTTCGATCATAATTCCAATTTTTGTAAGTACTCTTAATTAATGACATTAAAACAGGCCCTCAATTTATTACATTAATGCAAGTTGTCGACCCAAACGATAAACTTATGCATATCATGCATTTATTTGATTACCGATTTCGATATACTTAGATAATGGTCTACATATTCGGTTGCTTACGATTGTGAGTGCGTGCATTGTAAATTGGTGCTATAATCTTTTAAGCATTGCGTTGCGCACATGCTTCTGGGTCGAACATGTTACATTAATTGTGGCACCCAGTAACAACAATACCAGCAGCACCAACAACAATCGCAGCTATGTTATCAGTAAAGAATTAATAAACATAGCTGTAAGGGTAGTAACAGTTGTCGTTTCGGTGGCCTATACGTGCATAAGGGAGTCTAGAGATAGCATACATTTGTGCTAGTCTGCAATTACCAGCTGCTGAAACGAAACACCCTAAGCCATTTGTCATACAGTAAGAGTGCCCGCAACGAAAAAAAAAACATATTGCTTTACATGCTCCATTTAAGAGCGTTCGTTTTTTAAAAGCTGAACTCCGAATTGTGGTGAGTTTACTGCGATAAGTTAACAGCGTCAAAAAGAGCACAATATCTACGGAACGTTAAATTTGTAACAGGACATACGCAGGTCACGAAGTTTTCCATACTATTATATCTACGCCGTTCAATTGTCAATTGTTGTTTCACATGCGTTGGGATCGGAAGGTCTGCGCTTGTAACCATTTTATCTTAGCCAAATACCGAAAGTCAAAATTTTGAAGTTCATATCCGCACATCGCAAAACCTTTTATTTTTTAACAACATTTAATATTTACAATTAAATCTTAAAATAACTGCATTTATTTCAATGCACATATCAGAATCTTATATTCAGCAATCAATTGCCAGTTTATAATGCCGCATACTGATGTTTTTTTTTCTTTAATATAGCATCAAACGATTTGTAAAGCAATTAGACAAGCTCGAGCTAAGGTTTCTTGGGACTGTATCCAGATTCGGTCAGTGCATGGCTAAAATAGGCTTTGCAACATTGTGGCATAAACTTCATTCCTCTCGTAGCTTTTAAATGCCTCGCAAAAGCGCTGCTTTTGATCGTCACTTAATTTCGCATAGAAGTCTTGGGCAGCTGTCACGAACAAGGCAATTTCGTTTTGACTCAATTTATGTGAATTTGTTGAAGGCGCTGTTGAGACTTCTCCACAGGACGATGCAGCCCCAATGCACAGAATCAACGGAAAAAGTTTAATTAAATTCAGATTTATAGAAGAGGATAAAAAGATGACACTAAGACCCCAGACACCTTTCTGCTCAGATTGTGCCAAAAAAGTTGGCAGCGTGCAGATCAGCCAGTCTTGTAGCATTTGAAGGAACGATGAGTCAATAGCTGAGCGAAACACCTGCGATAAAGAAATGACTAGTGTTACTGTTGGCTTAAACCAAAAATAAATTTATTTAACGTATACTTTGAGCTATGGCGCCCAGTTGAAAAGCAAAAAGCCTGTATAAAATCTGTCTTTAATTCTTAAAAAAAAAGTAAAATTATGTTTTCATCAATGTCGTGCATTATTTCTTACTGTTTTTTGTGTTTTTTATGAAAACTTTCCTTGGTGTTTGTCCTATCGAGCTGAGACTTTGGCCATGGCTGACAAAAAAATGGAAAAAATTTGTTTATCTGATTTTGCTACTCTTACCTGATACACAATTGCGGCTATAACATCACAATGCGGCTGATTTATCGAGAGGAACTCCTTTATGACTTTCGTCAATATTTCATTCGGTGGCACTAAATCACGTATAATTTGGCACAGCACTTGTCCATAAATCCAAGCGGCGTCTCGACTTGATGATTTAATGCAATGCAAGAGGGTATCGACTTTATCGCTTTGGAGTGCAATTATTTCAGGATCATCCTGCACAATGCCATTTGAGAGCTCAGTGTTGTGTAGTTGAGTAGCGGAACCTACAATGCAAGAGGTCAAACAAATTTGTTGGTGCAAAAACTCTTTACTATTTGACACGATCAAAAATAGCATAGAAATTAAGATTCTAATTAAATTGACTAACTTATGTAAGTAACACGCCCGTTAGATTGCATTCGAAGTATATATATATATATATATACACCAATAAGAGAGTTAAGAACGCTTCGCAATCAAAATTAAATGTAATGCTTTGAGTTTCAAAAAAAAAAAAACTAAGAAAAAATTAGTGTGATGGTTTTAATATAAATATGAAAATGATTCATGCTCCATTCTTCTACCAAACTAAGGGCTGTAGCTGGCTGCCTTTGTGACGATTTAAATTTTTTAAGTATGCTGGGAGCAGTTGGCAAAGTCAAGTAAGAAACGGCCCATCTCGCCTCCACAAAGTGCAAGAAAAATATTTTCTAATGCATAGTTTCTTTTAAACTATCAATAGTTCTTCTGAATTTCGATAAACACATGACTGAGGCTTCAATACTCAAACCAACAAACGAGCCAAAAGCGTCATTGCCAACTTCCGCTTAGCATAAATGCAATGATTTAAGAGTGTTTATCTAGAGCTTAGGGTCGAGACTTAAGCCTTCTTACTTGTTTTACACAGTGAATTTTATGTTTCTCCAGTTTTCTGTCGATCTAAGTACTTACCTACATACATGCAGGACAAAAGCAATTTCAATGCCGGAATTGAATACTTTTCATTTTCTATTTTAAGCAGATCAAGTGCGAGTTTTTCAATTTTTTGTCGTAATTCCGGTGTGACCACAGCACTACCTCCAGTATCTTCAGAACTTAAGGTGCTAGATTCGTAAGCTTTATCTCCAGATTTTGTATGTGCACCACCAATTCCGGTGGGGTCAATTGTAGGCGGTACACTCTTACATGAACTTTTCACCACAATGCGTTCCAATCCCTGGCCCGGAAAAGGATGTGTAATAACAAATTACTAATAAAAATTAAAGTTTACAGATATTATACATTTTGGAGAAAACCAATAACATTTGCATCGTCATTGCATTTGAAATTATATTTATTTCGCTAATTAAATGGCAACATTTTACATTAACAAAACCGTATCTTTGGTTTAGTCAGCTATTTCAGTTTTCGTCGCATTTTCACAGTTTTGAATGTTTGACAGGCGCATGAAATTTAGGCTTTGTATAGAGAGATATACTTACATGTAGTACGCACAGAAAGCGGTCTTCGTTTTGGGTGGTCTTTAAAATAGTACTAGCCGCATTTATTGTGCTTGATAGCAAATAACATTGCGGTACAAATTTTGATGTCCACTCAATCAGGCTAAAATTTAGTGTCCAGACCAGTTTGAAATGCACATCACTAAATTGTAGCGGACTAAAAATAGGATAAATTGTTAAAGAAACATAGATATAATTTAGATTTGATTTGTTATCAGCATGCGCGCTTTTATTGTTGTTAGGAGGACTGTTGCTGCAGCACTGGTTTTTAGATTATTATTCGCTGCGATTGCACATTTGTATTGTAATAATTTGCACGATTCCTGTACAGCATTACTGCAAGTCTGGCTCAACTGCCTTTATATTACCTCTCATCAATGATCCCATGACGATTAATATAGCTAACAATTAAGTCACGCAACAGGAAAAGCTCATCGCTTAGCTTGCCTATTGCGGTGTTGGTCCTACTGCAGGACTCTAACAGGCAGAGTAAGCCCTGAAGTGCCGCAATGCGTATGAAACAGTGTGAGCTTTTCAAATAAATATTGCCAACCAGCGCTACCAAGTGTTGCAATTCGCTGAGGCTGGGTATTAACAATGCCTGCGTGCGGCACAGCAAGTAGATTATGTTCTGCAAAAGAAAAAGAACAAATATTAATTAACGAAGGTTTATTGATATATTTTTATGTTTCAGGTTTAAACTCATAAGTATTAAACACATCATGGTTTTTGCTCACCCCATGTGATATGGTATCGTCCATGGAAATTTGGTCCTGAAGACGTAGCGAACGCTCGTAAATCCACCTAATTTGATCCCGACTTTCGCAGATTTCACAGAACTTGACTAGATTAGGCAGCACCAAAATGTGATTTTGCTACAGTAACAATTGTATTTATAATTATTATCTGTTTATACTGCAATCGTGTGTGTTTCGACTTACCTCGATCATTTGCTGCATTACGTCAAAGACAAGCTGTGTGCTGCTGCGAAAGTCGATGCCAGACAGCTGAGCAAAATATTTAAAGTTCCGCCAAGTTGTGTCATTTATGTTGGTAGATTGCAGTTGCCTGCATACTTCACTGCCAGCGTCAAGCGATTCATCCAATTCAGGTGATTTTTCTTCATAGGGAAGCGCGTGAGCGTATGCTTCCATTTGTGCCCAGCTAAAATCGAGATCACATTGATTGCCAGCAAAGTAGCATGTGCCAATCACGTTGTCCAAAGTTAGGTGACGCTCTAGATTGGCCAGATAGAAAACGTTACATGTATCGATAGCCATTTGCACATTGTGAAGCTTCTTTAAGCTAAAAGTAAAAAAAAGTGGCAATTAAAAGCAAGTGAGAGGGCTTAAGTCCAGAAATCAATAGCATGCATAAATTGTACATCTGTACGTAATATTTACGAATATAAATAAATAATCTTAACCTTTGACCCGTTAATATAGACGGACGGGAAGACATGTATACTAAATATTTATATTACATTTACATTTACTTGGCTAAACTGTGCCTAGTATTAAGTTTTTGTTTCACTCACCTAATGCTGTTGCAATTGATGGTCGACCAACGAGTCGAATGATTAAATTGACACTTGCTATAACCGATAATTGGATAAGTTTTGTACGTCGATAACAACTCCATTATGGCCTGCAAGCAGACCGCCTTGATCTGAAATTGCTCCTGCTTATCGACCATATGCTCTTCGTAAATTTTATTGATCAAGAGCAGAAATGTCATAAAGTACTCTTCGAATTGCTGACGTGTTGTATAGCCAAAGATGGAAAGCCTGTGTAAGAAGGTAAGAACATGTTTGTATTAATATTATACATTACCATTAACTAGCCACAGACGGTCATATTTTTACTTGTTTTTATTTTTCCCTTTCTATTATTTTCGTAACTTTATTTACTTACCGCTTTACAAACTGACGCAACACATCTACATCACTCAGGCTATCCACAGGTATAATTGGCAGCTTACCATCGCCGTTGGAAGTGGTTGGTTGTTGTTGGACCAGCTCATAAGGCGTCACTGCGTGGGCATATAACTGATGTGTACGCAGAAGCGAGGTGCCAATCGATGCAATTATGGACTGTACTTAAAGAAAAAGCGAAATTCTATAAGAATCCAGTTTTAAAATATGATATATGTAAGTATCATACCAAGGGCTCTTGAAATGGCATCAAATCATAACCAGAACACTGCAAGTAGCAGTCTTCGTTCGTTGGCACAAGCTTTCCGTTAAGTAAGCACTCTGCATCAATTTGCGATTCAATCAATTTGGCAAGAAATATAGCTTGTGGGGCTGGCTCTGTGCTGTGTATACGATATCGCTGATAGAAAATTGTGTCCTGCAAAATAGTTCGAGCAGCAAGCACCAGTACTTTAAGCAACTCTACACGCAAATCATCTTTACTAGAGTTGAGCGCCAACCAGATGTGCGGCTGCTGCAGCAGTGCATCCAAACAACCTAGCAATACAATCAGTCCATCTTTGCCGTGATCATTTAAAAAGCCAGCTTGTAGCAGTTTTTCTGCAGATTTAGCCAAATAACGGATATATAAGAGCAGCGTTGGCAACTGATCTGGGCGCACCAAATGCTCAGCCACAAACTTTTCTATAAACTTCGCATCGACGTAAATAAGCGCTGTTTGTTCCAGACGTCGTATTGACAGCAGTAACGTGGTAAGCGCACGTACCACATCTAACTTCTCAACATCAACAATTACGTCTATTTGCTGCATTTGGGACAGTCGTGACATTAATGAAGCACATGCCACACGAGCAAGTGGTGGCAACTGCATGTAATTAATGTGAGGTGCATGTTGGATGCACTTGTTTCTAAAGACGGCTACCATTTTTGTGAGCGAACCATCAAGAGCATGACGCAGTAATCGCGCCTCTTGCAGAGGGCCTAACCTGCGCAACAGACGCTGCAGCTTGGCCTCCGACTGAATCCCTAGAAGCAGCCGTACCAGTTGCTGTTGCTGCATTGGCGCATCCGCATGCTGTGTTGCAAATTTTATTACCTGTTATGTGTAGAATAGAAAAGCAAAATAAAAAATAAAAAAATATCGACATTTTGGCGAACCACACACAAGCACACTAAGCACAGAATAACCGAAAAAATCGTTTCCAAAAACTTCAGTACTGCTATTTACAATGCTTTATAGCGGGAAATCGCAATGTACAATTACTAACCTGTGCAAACAGCCAGCTTTCATCAATTATTCTCGGAGGCGCAGTTGTGCCATTGTTACGCGGGCACTCTACATCTTTCAGTCTTAAATATAAATAAAGGCATAAAAACAATATACTGAATCAACGTAATCAATATGTAGATTCAAATTATCTAATGCAATATACAATTCTTAGATAATTAAATACGATTTTGCTTTATAAAATTTCTAATCGAGCTTGACTTGGAAAGACTTTTAATGACGACTATTATTTGTTCATATTGCCTATTACTTACAATAAGACTCGCAATTCATCCTGGTTCTCATCGCCAGCCAGTTCGCCCTTTAGCAGTCGCTCGTAAATGTGGTTCCTAGTTGCCAGACTACTCTGCACGGCAAATCTTCTTGCAAGGCGCTCAATAGACAGCTGCAATGCACGCTGTCTGTCGTGCAGCTGATGGAGTCGACTGAGCAGTTGAAGCGACTGCAAAATGCATGCTGCATAGGTTCCTTCTTCCCCCCTTGAATGGTGTGCTTGGTTCTCACAGATGCTGCAAAGCAGGCGCAGGACTGAACGTATCGAGTGCTGAAACAAAAACAACAACATAGACACACATTGGAACAGAGCGGTTCATTGAAATGCAAAATAACGATTATAACTCACTTTGTTAAAGTAAGGCGCGTTGCGAAGCAGCGCCGATTGAAGTAGTGAGCCGTTCTCGGGACGCACTTGGCAAAGCTCGCAAAGGAATTTGAAGTGGTCAGTTATTAGGAAACTAAGATATTTGCTGGCGTACAGGCAACGCACTTGTTGCATAGTCCAATCCACTGCCTGCATTTAGTTCGTTATGATTTGCGTTTGGGCGCATTTAAATGGCAATTAATTAAAGTAATGCGCAAGTGTGAGCTGGTCGTATCTGGATACTTACCGCAATTCCATTACAAACTTCGTTCAGTATTGCACAATGCATGCTTTGCTTAATCGGTAGCTTCGCCGTCTTCGCCAACAGTAATGTTGGTTCCACCAAACGCATTGACAGTAGCAGCTGCAAGCAAGCCATCAGCATAGGTTCCAGGATATCGCTGAAAGCACCGCCCTTAGCCTCGGCGTTTATCACGAGTAGGTTGTAGTATTTATAGAGAAATTCAGATTCAGCCAAAACCAAACGAATAACTGATTGCAGCGCATCCTTGTGCCTCGAGTGACAGCAAAGATTGTGCAGCGCATTTACAAAGCAACTGGCCAGCTGACAATAGGCCTGTCTTGACGGGTATGTGCCGAATTTATAGTCAACACCTAGTACTAGCAGCACATCCAAACAGTTAAGTAGTTTTTCGGTTAGAACTTCGGCAAAGTAGTAAATTTCGCTTATGGCGGCGGTGGCCCTGGCGGCGGCAGCTGCCGAGGACGTTGAAGGCGCTTCTTCGTTCAGTTGCATATTTTTTGTCTTTGTGGCAGCGGAGAGGAGACGCCGCTCGGCTTTTGGATTATTTTTTAAATAAAGTTTTATGTGATTCACTAAATAGACTTCTTCTGTTTTATAGATTACATTTGACAGCGTAATTATAGAAAACGCTAAGTTACTAAAATTGTTGATGTCCTGCAAGAAATAAAGGGTACATGAGTCTTAGTTTAGAAGTGGGCAGTAGTTTTAAAGATTGTCAAATTGTTGTCAGTACATTGCTTTGGCGAGATTATGTCGTTGTTTAGAGCCAATTTGATGTCGTTTTGAATATTTTGTCTCGCGCTTGGATATACTCATATACTCATGTAACTTTTGTTTAAGTTTGGAAGCAAAAAAGGCACAAAATATCTAAATTGAGTTAAGCGTACAACATCATGATTTTCTAAGTACTATGCATCTTCATAAATTTTAAAGTAAGTAAACTAAAATCGAAAAGGTTTTAAGCTGTTTGTTTTAACAATTACTGACTTGTGATTTCTTAAGCCATAGATAGATCAGGTTAATTTAAATGATAAAAAAGGCTTAAAAATGTTTTAAAAACATAACACAATTAACCAAAAATATAATAAATAAAGTTAAGTCTTTATTCCCTAGCGCAGTTCAGTTTTCATTGAATCTTGCACATACACACAAGCAATGACTGTACACTTCTAGTAGAGCTTTTTTGGTTAGAGCCATCTTACTTATTTTTTATAGTTTAAATTTACCTGCTCAATAAACATCTGCAGTAATTCAAGAAATTCCTTGCTATCAGCAAGCACAGAGTTTGTTGCGAAACAGCTTTCCAGCAGCCGCAGATCACTAAATGTGTGTACTTGCAGTTTTCCAGTGCCAAGTGAACGACAAACCAAGCGATAAATGACGTTCGCATCCTGAACGCTGTGGTTTGTGGGCGCATCCAGTTGCTGTAAGCTGCGCTCATACAGAAGCATCAGAGCCAACAACTGTTGAACCGTGTGTGTATCAATAAATTTTTCCAGCATACCTAGGACAACTTCTATTTGAGTCTCCAGTTCGCGCCGTTGCGCCAACAGCGTGATTTTTGTATCCTGCGTTGGTACTGCTGACAAAGGACTTTGGCAGCTGCCACGCTTGTTTGTCCCTTTTGCATCTAGGTCGTCAGCGATTGGGTTGTGCATAAAAAAAAGCTCATAGCTAAGCGTCTTTAGCGCTAGCAGCGCCACATTGCGCACAGCACTGTTAGCCAACAAATTGTTTGTAATGCTTATAATCTTTGGTATTGTAATGAGCTGGCGATCGCTTCTTTGCGTCAACTGCATAAGAAACTTAAGCATTTCTGGCACTATGAAAGATGCATTTCTAAAAAATAAATAAAAAAATTTTTATTAATTCAGACATGAAAACAATAGATGCACACACATTTGGCCTTTTTTTGTGTACCATATTGACTCACCTGTCAATCCCACTTTCAATTAGTTCCAAATTGTTTAGTATTTGCTCAAATATAACACTTTTGGAGTCCAGTATACTATACGTTACGTTCAAGTCAAGCAGCTGCGACAAAAGCCTTAATATGGGCGCCTGTATTAGAGCATTGGACTTCATAAAGAGCTGTTATTCGTGTTTTATTCGAAAGGAATGAAAACAGGTGGTAAGTAAAAATTCAAATGCATGGCACACAAATACACACAAACCGTGCACAGTGCTACACGACTAGTGTCTGTGCGTATATAGTAAATTTAATCGGTAACTAAAACAAATAAGCGTTTGGAGACTCACCGTCAAACAGTAGATGACCAGCGGCTCAAATAGTTTTATAAGCCGGACGGCGTCACCTGACGGCGGTGCGTCCGCTTGCATCCCAATCACAAAAAGCGTTTCCAAAGTGGGTGACTCTGCAATTAGCTGCTGCAATGTTGATTTCGGTCTCATAGCCGATCTATCGGAAGTAACTGGCAACACTGCAGAGACGCCAACAGCGCGCTTTGCTACAAAATACGGGCGCACAAATGTGGAACAGTAACTTGGGGGCTGTCTATGCACTTGCCCAGCAAAATTTTGGGCAAATAAATATTTTAATAGTTGCTGTAAACATGCAACACTCTCGGCGGGAGCATAATTTAGAATTTTACTTAAGTTCTGTAGTAGTTCTTCAATAAATTTTAAAGCCGGAGCATTTGATGTTGCAAGCTCTGCTGTCGCTGGAGGTACGGTGATCTCTAGGCACAGACTCAGCGCATGCAGACAGCTTTTCAAAAGGGAAATAAACAAACCGCCAGCATCGTGACTTATTGTTATCTGCAAAAAGACAAAAAAGAAATTTGAGTAGCTCAAGTGTAAGACTGGCCAAAAAGGCAAGCGTAAATAAACATTTTTACAACTTATTGTTCGTAACGTTGTCAAAAAGTGTTGCGTATAAAACGTAATTGTATGGTATGTGCGATGCCTTTGAAGCTGCCACTGAAATCTGGAGAACTACCAAATCTCAGTCGACGTGCCTGGAAAATGTTTACCATTTGACAATGCCAGCCATAGCTTAATAGCCGCTTTCATTGACTTCACCTTCGTGTGAAGCCTGTGGCTTCGACTTACCTTGTAGCTGTCATAAGCACCTCTTAAAGTGTTGTAAAGTTTCATGTAAACGTAATCGCTGGCAAAGTAACCTATTTTATATGGAGACGCCAGCTCCCTGCCACTGCTGTTTAGCGTAAAGAGTTCACTCTTGCCCATCTTGGACGTCTTGATAGAAGTGCTTACTTGCACAGGTGGCTCATTGACCACAAGATGACAGTAAATGTTAAGCAGCTTGACGCAGTGAGGCAAAAAAAAATCCAGCTGGGCGGGGGGCAACACATCGGTCGAGCTCAACATGCCACCTGTGGTAAGTTTTTGCAGAAGTATACGGGCTACAAGTTAATTGTGTTAAGTTCCCAGCTCGTGATCGAAATGTTTAGACATTAAGTAATTACTAATTAGAGGAAAAAGTTTAAAATCCATTAAATGGGTTTGCTTTTACGAAACATAAGCTGACACCTTAATTACATATATTTTATTTTTATTTATGTTTGAAAAGAAATTTAAACAACAGACCTAGAGGTCTATCGCTAAGCGATAATTTAGTGCCATTTCAGATTAACTATTGGGCTCAGGAAGTTTGTTTAACAATAACTGTGCATAATAAGATGACATTTCAGACCGTGGCTAAAAAATATTGGAAAATTTTCAAAACATTCTACTGGCCTAAATTTTTTTTTTTGGGTTTTATAGAATGTAATAATAAATCATTTACTTTATTAAAGTATAAAATCACTAAGTACATAAAGTATTGTTATCAAAATAATATTGTGTGCGGTGTTTGTAATATTTTTGTATACAAAAATACAATGTACATATGCAGCTTTATGCAAAGTCTGCCAATCAAACAATCACCAAAACTTTGTTTCAAATTGGAGATGCAAAAAACAAAAAATAAAACACAAAAATTTGAATAGAACTTATACATAAATAAGCCATAAACATATTGATTAAAATGTATTAAGCATATTAATGAAAAAACAAATGATTCACGATCGATGTTTTGGTTAAATTCTATATGTATTAAGGTTTTTTAATAAGTATA
The DNA here is from genome assembly GCA_035044725.1 of Scaptomyza caliginosa. Taxonomy (NCBI): domain Eukaryota; kingdom Metazoa; phylum Arthropoda; class Insecta; order Diptera; family Drosophilidae; genus Scaptomyza; species Scaptomyza caliginosa. The sequence goes on along the minus strand of JAWNNR010000989.1, from coordinate 1,133,376 downwards.
TACTTTTTTAAAGCAGCACAAAATGAATATAGATACAGAATTGGCTACGCATTATTAACCAAATCAATTAAATAATATATTAAACTATAAATTAAAACCTTTTGTTTAATGCTTAGATAATAAGTAAAAATTCTTAAATTATTCAATAACTAAGCTTTAAGTATAAAAAATAACTTACCTGCCATTAATTTTGCTATTACATTAATCAAGTCATTCTGACAATTTAAGTCTCCAGCAGTGCCACTATTGTAATAGGCGTAGCTAATGCATATTTCAATAAAATTGAATTCCATCCAGGCGTGTTGATAGTCAACAAAATTGAAGTACTCTAGTAGCAGACGTAATGCGTAAATTATGCCAAACTGTCAAACGATACCAATTTTTGAATTACAATCATTCATTTAAAAAAACAGAACAAACAAAATCGTTACCTGACTATTTTTATTACTGAGAGTCATTAATTTATTCGTTATTCGATACAAAACTTTTGCCAAAACTTTTTCCTCCTGCACAATTTGACGTTGAAACCCAAAAGCACAAACATGTCCGTCAGCGGTTCCGAAGCCGTAACTGCCATTAATGTAGGCCGACGCCGCAACGGCACCACCTATTCCACCATTTGTGCTACGGCCAAGCTCTGTGATTCCGTATGACCCGTGTCCCTGCTCTTCACCATTCAACGCAGTTGACAGCGCCACCGTTGAGTTGGCCCGAAATAAATTACGCAACGTCAAAGACATGCTGCTAAATATTCGATAGTCAAGAAAATTCAAAAGCAAAATAAAGTTTGTTTTTTGAGTTTCAGCAATCATATTGCCTTTTTCAGATTGTGTTTTTGCTGCAGCTGTTGGTGCTGATATGTTCAGTTGTTCTCTTTGGCGCGCTGTTTGCATTATAAAGCGGCACAGACATAAGGCTGCATGCTCGCGTACACGTGCATCATCATCGCCAAGCAGTTGTAGAAGGTCATCCATCAGTTGATTCTGTTGGGGTCAATATCAGGTAAAAAGTCAGTTGACTACAGTTTATGAATCAAAATTTACATTTATTGTTTTTCGCTGTAAAAAACCCTAAGATTCAAATAAACTGTCTGTCGATCGGATCGTATAGATTGCGGCTGAAGCACAAAATGGCACACTTCAGTGCACAAAACCTTAATAGGACAATTTCGGCAGGCCTCTAAATCGATTTTAAATGCAATTGTCTAGAGAACAGTAACAAAATTTTACAAGACACAACATTGTTTGCACAATATTTTCTTGATATGTTGTAAAAAAACAATTAACAATCTTACCTCATAAGTGTAGACAATGTCCTTATCATGGGCCCGATGCTGAGTACCTGGCTCCTGCGTGTAATCATTGGTTTCGTTGTTGTTGACATTATTATGTTGAAAGGCACAATGAAAATTTTCGTAGTAGGAACGCAAAAGTACGTAATTTAAATTGGAAATAACGTCGGCATATTTATTTTGGACCAACCAATATTTATTGAGTCGACACAATCGAAGTTTCCTTAAGAGCAATTTTGGTGAAATGACAAACACAGAGCATGGAGCCGGCTGATTATACTGGCCCTTGTTATTGTTGCTTTGGTGCTGCTGCTGCTGCAAGCCATTCGATTGCAATTGAAAATCACTCAAAAGAGCAGCAAGCAGCTCATCACTATCAGTGGCTGACGACCGGGCACACATTGTGACCTCGTCTGTCATTGAATTGTCATCGTTAGAGTGCCATTCTTGCTGGTCTTGGTTTTGCTGCTGACTGCTTACGGCATTATCCAGATTCCTGAGAAAAGTTTGCTGGGTACATTTTTGAGTTTCCCCTGGGCTTCTTTTTTGTCCACTTGGCCGCTGCAGTTGCTTTTGCTTCTGATGAGCATGATAATGACATGGCAGCGCTGTCACATATTTGGACATCACATGCGGAAATATCTTATCGAATGCATTCAACGCTTGTATGACCACTGTGTGTATCTCGTCCTCAAAGCCCTGAAAATGTGTGAAAGCAGAAGAACTTTTCGTCTACATTTTTTTTATTCATGGTCTCAAGACCAGACTGAGAGCACAGCAGCTTAGTTTTGCGCTGCTAAGCGAATTTGTTGTATTGTTTGCAAAAAAAAAAAAAAAAATTGCGCAAGTAGATATGTATGTGTCCGTAGGAATATGTATATGTGAGCATTTTTAACAAATCCTAACAAGCTCTTCCTTGGCCAAGCCAAAGAGCTATTGTTACCGCAGTTTCCTGGCATAAGGGAGGACTATTTCACTATGCATACTAAGCAGCATACTTCTACATATTTATGTCAATGGAACAGGCAAAACATTCTATGTGGCTGGCAAGTGCCATTGAGACGTTTTTAAAGGCATTATATAGCTTGCATATTATGTGAGTTTTAGTTGGCACGTTCCTGGTGTGCCGACTGCATCTCGCTGCATAACATTACTTAATCGAATTGCGCTTTTCTTTGGCGTGCCAAGTGCAATTTAAATTTGGATCGGCCATTAAATTATTAAATTCAATAAGAACTTCTAATTCAAAAGCCATGCAAAATAACAATATATATGGGTATACTAAGATATGAATGTATGCCTTAAAATTTAAAGTGAGAAATCTTGACAGTTAAGCGCAACTTATCTTTTTGTCTATAATTGTGCATGTGATGGACGAACTGGCAACGGATGCACAGTTCCTCTTTGGAGCAGTTGCACTAACATGTCGTATTTTTAAACGAAAAACAGCCCGACACAAAAGCCGCTAACTGAGATTTAATGGCAAACTTTGTGCTGTTTAAAAGCTTGTAGGCATACATGTGAATACATATCTCTGAACAAGTGTGTTCGCTTGTGTGTGCGTGTTAGTCTGTTAGTTTACAGATATAGTTAGCAATGCAACTGTACAAAACACAGCGCAAAAATTGCGCCGTTTGCATTATGTACAATGGTAATGATATTATTAAATTAAGTAAGTGCAATTAGAAACAAAAACAGCCCTAGAGTTATCAAATGACAGCTGCCTGGCATCTTTGCCGCTATTAATGTAATAAATGGTAATAAATGTTGTGAGATCAGCTTACCTTAAGCAAAATGGCTAGCAGATGCGACAAGCTGAGTACAGGCTGTAGCTGCAGACTGAGACTAGCGTGGCTTGCCTGTACAAAGTTGCCCACGATTTGCAGAGCGGCCCCACGTAAAATAGGATCAGAGTGTGAGTAAAAACGCAGCACATCGGACATCGCTTGACTAGCAATACTTGTGGCCTGAGGTTTGCACAACGCAACGCAATTCAAGCGATTGCGAATTGATTTACTGCGTTTGGGCGGTAACGGCGGTAGTACTAGTGGTGGCATATCCTCCGCTGCAACTGTAACGCAATATGAACTGCTAATAATCTCTGATTTGGAGAGATTAGAGTCGACTGTGCTGGACTCCTGCGTTTTACGTTTGGCCTCCAATTGTCGCTGAAGTAGTGCTCCATCGACACTGCGACTTAGCGGGAAAGATTGCTGCAGATAGGCGGGATAAGTGCTGGGTCCAAAGTGATCGTCCTTAATATCAAGCAGCACTTCATTATTGTTGTCGCCACTTTCCTTATCTAGCAACAAGCCAGTCATCTGCTTTATTACATCTTGACTTTCTGGAGAAGTTTTGCTGCTTTTGGGAGTAGAGCTTTGCGTGCTTTCAGCACTTACGGCACAGCTTACCTGTGCAAGCAGCTCTAGCTCATGTTCGCTGATCTCTAGTGACAGATGCAGCACACTTGGTAATAGTCGAACACATTGAGCGATTACTGCCATAGACAAACTTTTAATGGACACACGGGTAACATTGTCTGGCTGAAGTGAAGATGCCTGGCCACTCAGCAGGAAACGTGCTGCTAGCAAACGTGAGGTGTAGAAAAGTAGCGATTGCTCGAGAATGCTGCCAATTTTTACCGTGATAAGTGCATGGCTCAATGTCGTTTGGTTGAGTGCTGAGCTCTCCGTCAGAAAGGGATTAGCTGTCAGAACAAAAGTTCTAATTAGTTGCTCCACGGAAACAGCTGCTTACTTACCATTGGGCGTGCGTACCAGCTTCGCAGTAGCGTCTTCTAGATCTGGTGCATCTATCAGCAATGCTGTGGATGTTGTATAAGAGGCACTGCTAGATCCAGCCAACTCCTCTTCTGGAGTGGGCTTTCCTGCTACTGAAAGCTGACGATCTGGTGCACTATCCACACAACTGCTGGCCAACGAGCTCATGGAGAGCGTTAGTGAAGCCGTAGATGCAACATCAGATTTATCAGTTGCTGCATGCGACTTGACTTGCAAGGATTTGGGGCCGCCTGAATGACGAAAGAGCTTACTGACCGAATCAGATGCTGCGAAAAAAAAAAATCTTTCTAGATACTTTTGCCTGATAATTACACTCAGCTTAATCTTGACTCAGTCAAAATGTGAACTGCTTATCAGTCATCCTAACAACTTCTCGAAATCTACAACATTTTTAAGATCAGCTTTTTGCAATATCAATGTTTTTTAAAAACTGAGATCATAAAAAACATCAAGAGCATCATTATTTGCGTTGAAAAAATAATTATTGCTTGTGTATCAAGTAAAGCTGAACCTATTGGTCTGACATGTATTAACGTGTTACTATATTTCAATAAAATTATTGAAGAACAAAAATGATGGCTGGTTGGTTGATAGTATGCTTACTTAACTTGCACACCCACACATAGACACATGCTCACTCACACTTATACACACACATATTTAGAATCAAAGATGCAAGCTTGCATTCATGCAATTTGAGTTACCGTATTTTATCACGTAACCCATTTGTGTATGCCACTTTGTTGCCAACTTGCAGTGTGATGCCCTGGCCAAGTAAAAGCAGCATTTTTGCAACTAAAACATCAATGGACATTTCCCGGGGCCCCGTTTTGTCCAACTAAATTTGCAGATATCATAGTAAAATTTTCAGCATTTTTTTAGGGTGATACTAATGGAAAAATTATGAATCTAGCTGTTAAATCGTGGATTAAATGTGTATTTTATTAGCTTAGAATTCTGAGGTGAGTCGATTTCGTTATTATCAAAATTCCATGAACTGCCCTTCTCTTTCAGCACTATTTAGTCAAAATATTCTTATATTCTTAAAGCAACTTCCAATTCCACAAATTAAGTAAAGATAATTTTTCAAATGTATCTTATTTTAAACCAATTTTTGCTTTTAATTTTATTGTTCAACCTGTGAATATGACTAAATAATCTGTTTCTGCAAAAACATTGCATTTCAATAAGATATGAAAATAAAAGTTCATTGAAAGTTTATTTAATATTAATGCATTACGAAATATTTCAGTTGTTCGTCGATGGTAAAAAATTAATAAAAAGCTAATTTACGTATTGGTTTTAACAGCTCACCTGCATTTGAATGAGACAACAAACTGTTAAAGAACGTGCCAATTGTTGTTGCATCTGGCATTGACTCTGTAGCAGTAGTCTCTTGCTCTCCAAGAGAGGCAATGCTTATTTCCGCATCAAAATCGAAGCTGTTAAAAGATTCATTTTCGATGTCACTCAAATGCTGTGATCTATCATCACTGCCAAACAAATTTTGCAATGACGACTTATGCTGGGTAGCGATGCGCTTAGGCGATGATACACTACTTTGGGTTTTAGTTTTAGCGACAAATGTTTCTGTTGGTTTTAACACTTTTTCTGCCGCGGACGTTGTTTGTTGTGACTCATCGAGTCGCGACAGTGTTGTAAAGTCCTCGTATTCATCATCCGCAATAGCACTTAGCAGCTCCAAATCGTCCTCGCCATCGAGATCAGTGGTCTGTTCATGCTGCATGTGCTCCTCTTCATCTGATACGCCGCTTTCAACACATTCACTTATGCTGCGTGCTGCAATTCTTATGTTACTTTGCGCTTTGTTTTTGGCTTGTGGGATACAAGATAATAAGAGAGAAATTGATAAATTTAGAATAGCTGTACAAATATTGGAGTTATAACTTTGGCAGCAGTAAAGCAATTTTTTTTTATTACATTTGCATGGACCTAAGGGGACAACAGCTTACACTAATAACTTTTATATGCACATTGTGTGGGCAGAATGAAAAAAGTGTGTAAGAACGTGTGTGTGAGAAATATTGCTCAATTTCCTTATCTACTTGTCTGTCTGTTTGTAAGTCTGTCAGCATTTCTAAAGTATAAGTGCACAAGGAAAACACACACAATTAAAGATTCAAAAAGAATAGTTATGATTTGTTAGACTACGTATTGTTTACATTACCTTCATTAGAAAAATTTGAAGCAAAAACATCTTTCTTACAGTGAACACCATCAGCCATGGCGGAAAATTCCAAGATACTAATATGCTGTTGTTCTTGTTGTCGCTGACACTCTAGCTGCTGTAATTTGGATTTTGAATTCTCTTCCATATGCGTTTGTAATGGAGCACGCTTCTGTTTTTCGCTTGTCCCCACCAGTTCGTAATTTTTCAATTGTAATATTTGATTTCTTAATGATTTCCGTCGCTGCAAATATTGATTGTGCTCTAGTTGTTGATTGCACACCAGTTGGTGCAAACTTTGTGCGAGTCCAGAATAGCTACGTACTGCCACCTGCGTCACCGCTCCATAGTCATCTTGAATGGCAAGCAGAATGGCATTCACGACCTCCAGAGCGGCATTTATAATAGTGTGATTTGAAGTATGCTGCGTGCTCAACAAGTACAAACAATAATCATATATTTCAATAATTTGCTGACAGCTCGAAGCAATTGCTTGTTGTCCTGTATTTGTCGAAGCATCGCAATCATCCTGGTTATCATTCGAGTACCCGCGTATAAGGGGCGGTAAAAGCAGGCGCATAAAACACAAGGAGCCCAACAAGCAACTCGTTTGCTGATCTATCAGCAATATTTCTGCAGGGTTAATGGTTAAAGGACAAAAACAAAATTGTATTTCATTAATATTTCAAAATCACAAAAATAACAGCGCGTGTTTACAAACTTTTTTTATTAATTAACCAATGATAAAGATTGAAATATTTTAAATATTATGCCGAACTGCTCTTTCCCCTTGTTTTTCACGTACATCAGTTATTTGCGGCATAAGCCGCTAGACCTTAGCTGTAACCAATGTGAAGTCAGCATCAAATCACGTTAAAGCACGATTTAACTATAAGTGCATTGTGTGCAACCTCTCTATTGTTAAAAATGTTTATAAATTAAACGCATTGCCTCTTGTAAAATTGACTTTCCCTTAAAAGCTAAATAATCTGGTTCTGAATAAATTATGAATTATAACAAAGTGCGTAATTGCCTAACAGCCATATAAAAAAAAAAACCAAAAACAGAAAAACATAGGTAGGAAAAAAGTAAGTAACATAAGAATGAATAAAGAGAATGAGTGCAAATGATAGATAGATATCTCAATATCTTCCTACCATTTACGTAACTCTAGATCAAAAACTTTTAAAGATAGATGTGCGAATTTAAATGGTGTGTGGGCGAAGCATTTACAATGGTTGCAGAGTTATGGGTAAATCATTAAATGTTTTTTAAATTAAATAACAAGCTGATAATTTAAAATTGTTTGTTCTTTTTTCAAATTAATAGTAAATGTGAGACTTTAGCTATATGTGTGATGGTTACTATTATCGCAATACTATATTCTATTTAAAATTTATATGGATTTTGGTTTTTAAGAATACTAAGTAAAATTTTAAGTTAAAAAAAGTTTGAAATTTTCACTTGATATAGTAATGTGCATTGTGATTGTAGCGGCACATACTATTTAATAAACACTAATGCACGTACGAATCATAACATTTATTGACTTACCAATCACCTTGTCTAATCCATAACTAGCCATAAGACACTTATTGCGAGCATGCTCAATCAAAGTCATGCAATTTTGGGCCGAACAGCGGCGTTTAACAGCGCAATCAGCGCTGATATTGCCTAGGAATGTCTGTAATTAAAGAATTTAAATAATGAGTTCAACACATTGGGTACAGCATAAAAATGCAAAACACGTCTTGCAACAGACAGATTACAGGAAGTTAGGTAAACATTAAGACTATGTATGTTTTTAACTAACTTATTCAGTTGTATTTTTGTCCAATTTAAAAGGATACATTTTTTGTCGCAGTTAGTTTTCTTTAAATTAGCAAAGCATCGACTAATATATAATGTCAAGCGTTCTTCATCAAAACTTTGCCTTTTGGATAGCTCTAGAGATGTTACCTTATTATTCAGTATTTTAGGAAACTTTATAGAAGCGATATAAGACCGATTTAAAATTCATATATAGTAAATTCATAGTAAGTAAAGACACTTTTAGTTGCTCATTTACCTCAAACAACTTGCACGTTTCGCTGTCGTTAAGACCTTGCTGAATATGACGTCCAAAATGTTTTACAAAATCGCAGAGCGTCTCCTGCAGCATCGTCTCTTTCCGCTGAGACATGTTGGATATACATTGAAGCAAACGCACGGCATACCATTTAATGTGTTTCTCTTTTATTTGCGGTGCATAATATGAAAACAAATTCAGGCATATGCGAAGTGAACTGCCGGTTTTAAGAAAATTATTATTATTTTTTTTTTAATTTAAAAGTATGAAAGAGATAATACTTACCGCTGGTTACCGTTCCGCTTGATTTCACCGTACAAATCCATTAATATGCGATTAACCCGCGTTTTTTCTAAGGCACGGAAAATTTTGTTTAGGTTTTCTTCTGCACTCATGCGCACTACCGAGTCAAAATCCTCGCAAAATAACAACATTACATTGATGGCTGTGCCACAGTGTGCCGCATAGTTAATGTGAGTGACCAGCGCTGATGAAATTATGCACTCGGAAATTTGCTGGAAGCATAAAATCTTTTGTTTTTGGCTGTGAAAGAAATCCAAATTTTAGATTAAGACTTGTTGTTTATGTACTTTTTTTGAAATAGTTAGCGTTAAATCGTATATTCTTGGCAGTTGGTTATATTTTAGTACATTGTTCTTTTCCAATCCTCAGTTTCGCCATATTTACGGTAAGTCAAGTTAATGACGTCATACCGAGTACTCGCTCTTGGTTGTTCGATAAAGCTTAACACATTATTTTCAAATTAACACTAGTCCTAAGCTGTATATTAATCAAATATTGATAATGTGCAAGCCCCGCAGTTCTTTTTTGCAATGTACACATGATGTCAGTTTGTTGCAGTCTTCGTAGAAAGCGTTTTGAAACACAAACACTAGCATACGCTTACCTGCATTCTGTGTTACGCAGCTGGTCTACGCATCCTGTAAATTTCTCATAGGCACTAGACTTGTCCATTTTGTAGCGATATCTATGGTCAAATTTTTCAATACTTTCACATTTTCTTTAGTTGCAATCGTTTTATTTAATTTTTCTGGGCAAATTTTCTTTGTTAAGTTTCCTCTTGCTGATGAGAGCACAGCAAACAGCTGATTTAAGCGCGCGTCGGGCACACTGCCATTGCGATGCTGCCAACTCAGCCAAGTGTTAATAGTGTTGTAAAATTCCGCAATTCAGAAAAGGCGCCAATTTAAATTAAAAATTAAATCGGTTCTAGGATCAAAGCATATCCTTGTAAGATATGATAAATATCACATAGTGCATATATATACTTTATTTATTTTGATTTTGAATATACATATTTAAGTTTATATAATTTTTACTTGCTATATAAGAACAATTTAGTTATGTTCGCAAAGATATGTTAATTTGCGCGCAGTGTAATGGACATTACGTTTTAACTTAAAAAACCTGAAGCCCATTCAAATTATTTTTCTAAAAAGCCCACCATAAGTTTTTATTTTATTTTTGCATACTGTCTGTCAACCGCTTTTTTTCCAAACTGGAATTTAAGTGCAACATTTAAACAAAAAGTACAATCACAGTCCATTGAACATTTATAAAATTAGTTGTGTGCTTTTGCCAGCTTTTTTTCGTTTTCTTTGTTGGTTAAAAATACTTTTCTGAAAAAGATTTTTTAATAAATTTTACATTTCCTTTGTGCCGCTGCTAATTGGATTTTTTTTTAAATTATACGTTTGCTTGGTGACAAAGTTCCAGTTCTAAATATTTACAAACATTTTTTATGTACCTTAACCTAAAAAAAAACCGCCACGAAAATTTTCACAGCTTATAATAAGAAAGATTTTTCAAACAAAATAAAAGAGGACTTAATGGGAATCGACTGTGTGCTTGAGTAATTTATGATATGTTGGACAGAAAAGGTGTACAAGAAAACAGAATATACTTCAGACGGAAATAGAAAGGCATATTGAAAGACTCACTAGGACCTCAAAAGCTCATAGAGGTAAAAGGAGTGGATAGGAAAGAGGAGTGGTAATGACTACTCGAAGCGGTCTTGTCTAGGCTTAAACTAAATTAATTAGACACACATATAATAAGATGCTCTTTAACATAATTTAAGCCCTAGCCTCGCTTTGAGCGCAGCACCAGTAAAGTTAGAATCAGGAAACCCAAAATCCAGGAAAGCGTGCTAACGTAGCCAATATAAACATCCGACTCAAATATCGCCCAGCCGCGTGTCAGTATGGAGCGGAGCGAGGATGTAGCCAACGTCAGCGGCAAGCAGAGCGATATGTATCTGAAAGATAGGGATAACAGTTAAATCAAGCACATGCGAACATTCGAAATGCATTAGGTATACCTCAGCACAACAGGCATACCCTCAATGGGCCAAATAACACCTGACAGCAGTAGCGTAGGATAGAATGATCCCAAAGCTAGTTGGATAGCATTACGTTCAAGCTCGCAAATGGAAGATATAAGAAATCCAAAACACATGCCGCACATGCCTTGCAAAAGCGTCAGCACAATCACCCAGAATAGATCACCGTTGTTAGTTACACCAAAAACGACGAGCATAAAGATAAGCACTAGTGTCGTCTGGCCGCACATAACCACAAATTGGGTAATCACATGGGAAAACAAAATCTCGCCAGGTGAGACGCCCGCAACCCATGATCGATCTAACAAGCCCTAATAAAAACAATTTTTAGTAAGAATTTTCAATTCAGAGTTAAAGAAAATGTATTAAACTCAATACGGTGAATTTAAACTCACTTCAGTGCGTTCGATAATGAGCGCCGATGACGTCAACGCGACGGCTAAGAAAAAAACAATTCTAAAAAGAACACAAAAATGAAGAGTCAAATTGAAATAATACCGGAGCATATATACACTTACGTCAGTATCACGCCCGGTGCTACGAAATCGGTAAAGGATGGATTCATAGTGCCATAGATGGGGTCCCTAAACTGTATGGGCACATCGCCAAGCTTGGGATTGTTGCCGCACTGCCCAAGCAGACCCATGGCAAAGTCGCGATAAGCCAGTTGTATATCGCGATTTAGCATGACACCAATTTGTTGATTGGACATGTCGAGCCACACTTTTACCTCAGACTGCTCAATTGTCTCGTCATCCGAGTCGCGTCCTAAGGCAGCGCGTGCGGTGAACGCGTCTGTAAAGTTCTCTGTTATATACACAGCGCCCCAAGCCTCGCCGCGCCGTACCGCTCCTTTTGCTTCCTCAATGTCGGTATAATATGTTTTTATTACGCTGGTGTTCAGATGATTTAAATAGCGACAGCCCAGATTAGCAAAGTGACAGCCGTCCTCCCAGAAGCAAGTGTCCTAAAAAGCAAAAGGATTAAATAAATAATGTTCATGTCTGATTTTGCATCCGGTTATTGAAAAAAATTTGTTTAAGTCGTAAGTGCCCAGTCTGTTTCCTCTTTTTCTTTTTTTTTGAAGACACAATATATTTAAGGTTGCACCCACCGTGTTGTTCATTTCGTTGTTAACAATGGCCAAATTGAGACCCTGCGGATCACGACCGATGGCTAAACAGAAGAGTATAACCTGCATTACAGGCAGCGCAAAGATGAAGAGCATAACGCCTACATTACGCCACATGCGCAGCATATTCTTAGTCAGCAGAGCACGTATTTTTCCTTTGGAAGTGACCTTACACAGGTCTGCAAAGCAATCTTGGCAACTTTCCTCATCGTTGGGGTTATTCTGTCGCTTTGACGGTGGCGGACTGTAAGGTTCCTGATTCAGCTGTGAAAATGTCGATCGTTTGATAGAAAATTTATTAAATTAAAAAGTATAAGGTAACTAACCGTGTAAATGGAACCGTTGCTATCATTAATGAGGACTTCCTTACTTTGGTGAAAGTTAAGGCCCACAACACCGCCCTCTTGACTGGAGCTGGGCTTGTCCATCTTGCTGCCAAAGGCCATGGCATGCAACGAGATGTTGTTACTGTCATTGAAACCAACCACAAGAACACGTACACAAAGAGACACAAAGATGGATGGAAAGACAATTTGCAAGCATGCGAGTGTTGGTTTAAATGAAATCGAGAGAATTTATAATTAAATGAGTGATAAGCTGACTGAGAATCAGTCAAGAGCAAAGCTACGTGCAGCATGCGCATTACAATTTTAAGACTCACCTAAAGTTAACATGGGTAACATCGCCCTTTTGGCTTTGAATGCGCGATAGCTTTAAAAAGACCTCTTCCAAGCTTATACACTTGTACATTGACAACAACACACTGGGCGATTCCTCAGCCAACAAGTGGCCCGACCGCATCAAGCCAATCTGAAATGTAAGAACTTGTCAAGCTCCATAAGATGATAGTCTTATCGATTATTACTTACAGTGTGCGCTTGTCGAGCCTCTTCAATATAATGAGTTGTTATAATAACGGTCTTCTGGCCGGCCTTGGTAATGTGCACTAAATGATTCCAGATACTCTGACGCAAAAGTGGGTCTACGCCCACTGTGGGCTCGTCCAGAATCAAAAGCTCTGGATCATGCATTAATGCTACAGCAAAACTGACTCGTCTCTGTTGACCACCACTTAAATTTTTTACAAGTCGCTTTTCCGATGGCAGATCAAGAAAGTTAAGCAAGAACTGTAAGCGCTCCAGTATCTCCTTTGTCTCCATTCCAAAAATCCACCCAAAGTACATCATGGTCTCTTGAATAGAAAACTCGCCATATAGCGCAATCTCCTGAGGCATATAACCTACTCTTTTCCCTGGTACGCCAGACCCTCGTGTGCCTGGCTTTCCGCCCAGTACAAATATCTCTCCTGAGTCCATACGACGACGACCTACAATACAGGAGAGCAGTGTCGTCTTACCGCAACCGGAGGCACCTAAGAGGCCATAGCTAAGGATAAATAAATAATAAATAGTTAGAAGTCTGCGTAGCCCATTTTTATTCCATTTAATTTAATTATATACTTTTTATTTGTATTCGGTTCGGCAATCGTTTTGAGCCGCTAGTCAAAAAATAGTTTTTGCCTTAATAGCAAAATAATGAGATAAATTTAGCAATAACTACTTGCGAATCAGACATACATTTGTCTATGTAGTACTAACAAGTAATGTGATTCGTGCCGTGTCAACGGCGACGTCAATGTTAATATTGCAGTTCAAGTTGAAATATTTCAAAATGTTCACCTTGAAAATGGAGACATGTTTTACAGTCAGCTAATAAATACTGCAATACGACCCCACCTTCTTTGACACTAGCAATCGTCATGCGTAACAGCCAAAAATGACAAAACAACAAAATTGTGATTATAATTATTATTTTTTTTGTTGGGATCGCTTTGTTGTACGGCTATTTATTCGTCTTTAGTTTTTGGCATTTAAAAGTATTTTGCAGTAAGTCGTACGCTTCAGTTTGCTTTTTAACTCGTTATTGAAATTTACACAACGCAGCTTTTTACGATCTATATAATTGTTCTTCCAAAGTCATCAGCTTAACAACTATCGCAGTTTCATTGACGCGGCACCGCGACCTAAAAAAAAAAGCCCGCTGAACTTAACTGTGAGCTGTGTTAGTAGTTCATTGACTTCCCACTGACCTAGGTCAAGGCAAAACTGATAAAGCTACATTGCCCTTTAAGCCAGCTAATTATTTTTTAGTAGAGGGGTCATGATTTTGGAAAATTGGTGTGCCGAATAAACAACAAAAAAAAACTTTAACCCTGCAACCCTGCACTATGTATATCAAGCATTGCAGAACCGTAACCAGAAAACTCGTTTAATTTACTGCACCATTAAATTATAATGCAAAAATGTTGTTTTATTTACGAGACGGTTAAAACTTGTTCAGACTATTTAGATCGATCTAAGCCTTCAAGTACGTATAAATATATCCAGATAATTACAGCTATTAGATTACCTGCCTGGCGATCAAGTAACCTTTCATAAGTTCCCACGAAAAATACTCGCATATTGTGCAATTAAAACGTAGTTACAAGGAACGTTTTGTATCATTGAATGGTTTATTCTATACAAATACTCATAATGCTGTGCCACAAAATTCAATATCGTGATACAAATGATGCGGAATGTGTGTGTAAGTTACTATCGCCGTTTCTTTTTTATTAGCCTACTAATAAAAAGCTGTCAACATTTTTTTGAAATCTGGATAAGTAATAAATATACAATGTTTTTGCATATATATTCATACATATGTACTTACATTGTGCCTTTGGGTACTGTCATATTTAGATTGTTTAACACCTGATTGGCGTTTTTCTTCTTGCCATATGCCTTAAAGGCGTGTCGCACTGATACAGCAGCCTGTGTGTTACGTGGACCCTCTGCGGGTGCCCCCCAAACGGCAACTGAGCTCGGTTGTGTGCCACCATCGTCAATTGTGGCTGTCATAACGGAGTCTGTAGAGATACTGTAAATAATAAAACATAGAGTCAATTCCAATAAAAAAACAATAACAGTAACAAATAAAATTTCAAATCCGACACAAAATACACACGGGTGCCACGTCGACCTTGGGTATTTGTATTTTAAAGTAACACAGACTCAACTGACGCCATTGCTTGCCAATACTACTAATACTATATACATATATGTATATATTACTATATGTGTCAGCTTCACGTGGCCAGAAAAAAAGGAAGGTATACGGGCCAGCAATATGAGCATGTTGTATACAGTAATCATTTGGATGAATGGGTAGTTGTTTATTGTGGTCAATTGTAATCAAGCACAAAAGAGAAACACTATTCACCACAACATTTTTACTTTTCTTTTTTTTTATTGCCAACACTCACTGGAGTCATACCTGAAAGCCTGTTGTTTTTATGATATGAGCGACTCTGGACTGACTAGAGTCGGTTTGATTATTTAATAGTGATAACTGTTTACCAAATACTTTAATCAATATATTTTTGAATTGCATTTTCCATTTCAGGTTAAATTTGTATTTGATAAGTTAGTTGTGAAATTACAATGCAAATTTAATGCATCTGTTTAATAAAAGTTTCTTAAGAGCAACGCATGAACATATTTGCAAAATATAACATTTGGGTCAAGGCTAGCTTATCAATAAGCTATGCTATAGGCGTATCTATTTAGATGACAATTTTCTATTCCAACGAAAGCGACAAACGCATTAAGTCTGCACCTTTTAAACATTTTTGAAACAGCCTTTAAGTTCATTTTTAAAAAAGCATGTCACGCTCACAAAAATTATATGGAAAATTAGTTCAAGGTCATTAGGTAACGCCAGTGCCGACTTTGCTGTTTTTACATATTTGTTCGATTGGTTTTCGATGACCGATTACGTTACTAGCTCATTGAATTATTGTTTAAGCAACCGGCACATGTTTGCATATTGTGTAAGGTGAGGCCTCAAATTGTCCCGGCACATCAATACATTACACAATAGGTATTATTAACGCCAACATCAAAAAGTAATCATAGATACTACTACCAAATTTAGCTTGACCAAATTTATTCTGAAAATTAAATTTATTTCGGAAATTTCAAGCGGCAACAACACAAATGGTTATCGCAACTATCAGTAAACAGCTTTTCGTTGACGAAATGTATTTCAAGTTCGTTGCTTGAGTCTTTCGATTTGCGTATTGTGTTTATTATCGAGTTAGTCAGAGCCAACAATTTTTGTTTATATGTGTATAAGTTGCGTAAATTTCTGTGCGCTGCTGTCTGTTTGTATGCGTTCAGTCAACAATGGACAAGGTCAGACCAAGTAGCTTTTTATAATGACAACAACCCAACATATTTTTTTTTCTTTATTTTTGGTTGCGATTGACATTTATGGCTGGAAATTTCAGTGTTGTGTTTGTTTTTGTTTTTCGTGAATACCTACTGATAATTTAATTTTCTATTAACGTGCTGTTAAGGCGTACACAGTGCGCGTTGTTGTGTTTCACAGTACAGTTACAAAGTATCCCGTGAGTAAAAGATTGACAATTTAAGTTATACGATTTGTTGGTGTGTGTTTGCGAATGAAGTTACATATTATTAGACCTTACAAGATATTTGAAAAACCTAATATTTATAATATTTTGTTACTTTGAAAAACAATTCGGCTTTGCTTATTGTCCGTTACTCCTCTGTTTAATTTTTAAACACCAAAGTAAGCTGCTGAGTCAGCATACAGGAAATGTGTTGTGGCGGGCAAAATTCACTTGCATAATTTCAGCTGAAATTGCATATGTGACAACAGCAATAATCCATACTAGACAACGATTGATGATTGAGCTATCTAATTGCATGTAATCAAGTAAAGTCAAAGCACGCATTGTAAACAAGTCCGGGCGCACTTGACATACCTCTTAGTCGTATCTTTCCCTAACTGAAAAGTCCGGTACTTTTAAGCTTGGCACAATTGAATGATTAGAATATCAAAAGAGCATTAGCCTTTGCTCTGGACGTGAAAATGAAATACAAAAATTAGCTGTTAACAAAAAACATATTTTAATACTTAATATATTTTACTTTATAGTTTTACCTAATAAGGTAATGTGTTTTTAAAATTTTGCTTAAGTTTGTTTTGGTTAATCTTATTTTGCAAGTAGAACAAATTTATTAGCTTGTATCATTGAATGTTAATAATAAAAAAAAAAACAAGTAGGAATGCACTAGTCGAGAAAACTATCGATATCTAGATAAGGCCTACGGCTATTTGCATAGTGTAGGTATGTAAGTGTATGAATCTTAGAAAATGCCTAAGCTACTGCAAATAAAATCTTTATCATAATCATATATGTTATCTGCTCAGAGTAAAGTTGAGTCAAACACAACAAACAAGTTACATTTATATTTATCCTACTTGTGCTGCTAGAAACGATTGTCACTATAGCATATTTGTTTACTGTGCGCTCAAATGAATTACTTGCCGCAGCTTGCAAAGTAAAGCTATAAAGCTGTACCTAAAAGTGGTAACTCTGAGCTTTACAAAAAATAAAGGATTATGCGTTATTACAAGACGGGGAGTATATCCTATAAAAAAGCCTAATGGTGCGTAAAAGTATACATATTTAAGATTTATATTAGGATTTTACTCTCTACTACAACTCGAAGAGCCGTCCTCTTTTTTAACTTTTCGTGAAGCATTGTCATTAAGTTTAACCTCGTAATACAGTAATCACAGCGCCAAAGTCAATATCTTCATTTTTTTATTTTTAATGTTTTGCTATTATTTTTTTAACTCATTAAGGCAAAGCTTATACGCACTTTTAACATTGTTCCTTGTCTGACATTTGCGGTGTTTCTCTGTTCGAATGGCTAGCGTGTAAGTAGTTTTTATAGTGGCAAGGTCTATAACGGCACCGGTCATGCAAATTCAAAACTGGCAACAGGTTGATGTTTATCCAAAGTTTTGTCAGTGTCATTAAATGCACACAAATTACGTTTAGTAATTGCAATCGCCTGGCTGCACTTTAACAATTGCGTCAAGCCCTAGTATAAAACTTTGACACAAACGACAAGCAACAACGCATAACAAACATTTCAATGGTTTTCATAAAGAGCACATACTTATAAAGATAACGCACTGAATTCAAACTTTTAGGTAATAGAAAAAAATTGAAACTAGAAAAAAAAAAACGATGCGCACGTTGTGTGCAGTAAGTCAAAACATTCATTCATCTTTTAGCACAGTTTCATTTAAATGTATTATTTAAATAGGGTAGCCGATTGAAGTTTTGCATCTGCTAGCCGACTTCGCACAGTTATACTTACGTAGCTGTTTGTCTACCGGAAAATCTAAAATGGAATTTTTTGATTGCCGCATCTTTAAGTGCCTAGCTGCTTAATAATTTATATGCTGATGCTTTGCGTGCGTGACATTAAAAACTAAATAGCAGTTGTCCGAGACATGTGATAGCCGTTAAAAAGAATCAAAAGGCAGACCTAGCCCTAGAGGGCAGCTATTGCCTTATAGCCTCAGAATTGGCTTGGCCATTTTTAAACTTAACTGCTGGCAATAACTTGGCAATACTTTCGCTACATGCTTTACTTGTGTCTTATGTTTGCTATTGCGTTTTCATTTTCATTTTACTTGATTTTCCGATGACATAATTTCAAACACGTCTTAGAGTTTGAGTATGTGCAGCTTTTGAGTTTTTGCAGTAGTGTGCGGCACAGTTTTGTGTCTGCAACAACTGCTACTTCTTCGACTTCGGCGGTGGCATTTGGCAACTGCAGCAGCTTGCAAACCAGTTGAGTTTAATTTACTGGTTGCTAAGTTTGGTTTCTTTGTTACTGAGGCAACAAGCTAAGCGGTCTTTCTACACAAGTTTTCTCTACAAATCCGCGCAAGGAAAAACACATATATCTATCCTTAGATAATCAGCGTCTTGTGGCAACTAAGCGAAACGCTGAGCTTCCTTGCTTTATAATCACCCTTGAGTCCTAGGCTAGTCGCCTAGTTGATTATAGTAAAAATGTAAGTACACTTGCAAAACTGTACGTCAAGTACAACACGAGTAAACTACTCTATGGCTAAAAGCTTGATTTAATAACACAAATGTTGCTGCAAAAGAGAATGTACAATTGCCACAATTAATAAATAATTTTTCTAATTACCATGTAGCGTAACAGCACTATAAAGAAACGTAAATAGACTCAAAAATTAAAATCTACCAGAACTTTAACAACTGTTGCTAACTTATGGCACACCTGTAGACGGATTTAAGATCTCTAAAATATTGGCAAACATAATTTGTTTAATGTTTTATTTTCGATATTGATTAAAATAACATTTTATTATTATGCTGGCAGTTTACTGAGATTGTTGCAATAAGCAGTTTGTAAGCTTTAAGCCTTATGTCATGCCGTTTTCGCTCGTTAGGGATTAGTTTTGAGGTACGAGCCAAGACAATTATTTGTTGAAATTAAAACGGTTAGCTTACCTTAATAATAGTTTAAAAGCGATTTTAATTGAACCATTAGACAGACATTACATTGCCAAGATACCAGTTTGAATTCAGCTCAACTGCGCTTAGCTAGATTTAAAAACTTAATCAAAAATTCCGCTTCTCTGACAAACTTTAAAAAATTTCATCGGATCAACAACAAACAGTTTTCGTTATTTCCGTATCTACTAAATAAATTAAAATAAACTTGAATATGTTGAAAATGATTCATATAATATTTAGAACAATATTTGACTATGAATTATTAAAGTTATATAAATTCCACAAAAATTAAAAAAAAAATAATAATTAAAAACAAAAATAAATATATTTTCACATTTTATAAATATATCTTGAAATTTGCACAAAACGTTGCTGCTTGTGCGAGCATTTAAATTTAAAGCAAAAACCAAAGAAGAAACAACTGAAAATTTAAAAAAAATAAAAATATAAAAACCCCAAATCTAAAATAACAGTTCAAGTTGAAGTTTCACACTTCGGAAATGCATGCAGCGTGAATGGAAAGAAAACCTTGACAATAAATTTTCAGGGCCTCCAGCGAAGGTCGTTGGGTGCATAAAATGCGACAATGAGTGCATTTCAGCATTTATTTAACTTTACTCTTACTCACAGGTTATATGTATCACTACATGAAAATATATCTTTAACTGTGTCTAAAAATATTTTTATCAGTGTGCTTGTATCTGTGCAATGGAAGTGCAAACAAAGCTTTTTACGCTGAACTTTAGTCAAAATGTTAAGCAAAAGCACAAATACGTCAACTGGATTTTATTGTCTCTTTTAGCTGCAGTACAAGGCATGCTAGCAAATTATTGTTGACCTCTTGCCCAATGTAGTCATCGTCACTATAGTTGTTAATTATAGCCAATTAGAAACGACCTGCAAACTCAGCTCAACTGAGTTTTTTGCCCGTTTTTTTTATTTTACTGAAACTTAAGTTAAAATTGTATATATCATTTGATTATCCTGTCATTAGTAAAGTAAACTTGGCTAAAGTGCTAACTTATCTTTAGTCTAGAAGCAATTAGATTGCAAATGCACATAGCGCAAGGGGTTTACCAGACGGAAAAAAAATAATTATCATAAACAGCAACTCAGACTTTGACTTTTCATGATCGAGAATACAGCGCCTACTAGTACATAGCAATTTACAAGTCATTTATAGACAAAAATTCGTTTCATAACTTTTAAGAGTCAGTCTGAGAGTCAGTAACAAACATTCGCCCATTCGTAGGGTTTATCTTTTACGTCATATTGATATTCCATTACAAGTCGAGTCAAAAACAAATGTAAGCCTGATTCTGATTCATTCGTCAATATATACGTATATGCAAATATTTAAACAACTTGTTAGTTGAATCTGTCCATTTGTATGCGCAGCGGTAAGGATGGCAAACATTTCCACGATTAAAAAAAACAATACAACACAAGGAGCTGGCTAGCGGCAAAAGAGGGGTACAGTCACGTTAAGCATACTCAACGCTCGTTTTGTTTTCTTATTTTTTTCGGTGCACGGAATGGAGACAAAGTCGTAGCGCGCACAAAGTAATTGTTGTCTTTCAGAACAGACAACAAAGTGGCGGTCATTTAGCTTGAACAGTTTATGTATTTATTATTTTGTTTATATTGTATTATGAGTTGAATACTTAAATTTTTATTATTTTGTGTGGGATGTTTGCAAAACGATTTCCTGCAACATAGCACTTTAAGGTGCTAGCTCGTCAAACGCCAAATGCTCAAACACAGAATTGTATATTTTACGAAGTAAAACTCACAGTGCGCGTTCTGAAGATGTTTCCAATCCAACTGTCACTGTGTGTGTAAATGTCAAAAGCTTATGATTTTGATTAAATAATATTGATCGTTATATGTCGTTTGGTTTTTACAAAAATTAAAATTAGTAGTGTGCGATATTCCTGCAAAAGCACTCCGATGACAGAAGACTTAAGGCACAAACTTGAAACTACAACAACAATATCCACTCACGGGTTATATATCAACAAGAAGTAGTATTAAATAATATCGGCACACTTAATATTTTTGTGGATATCACACTTTTTTTTTTTCGCTTAATATCGCGGTGTTGAAGAGTGCGAGAGCAAGTACGTAGATGCGTGTGTTTTGCCTTAAGCTGCGACTGAGACTGACTTTAAGTCACTGGCCAAGCAGAGACCTGAGCTTTGTTAATACTCTACAACGTCGGCGATGCTGCTAGCTTTGCACTTTACACTTTGTCAACGTATATACCCAAGTATATTTCTATATATATAATATTATTATATATACAGGGCGAGAGAGCGCTGTATTTGAGTGCTTTTTCGAGGCTGATGCACTTTTTCACGTGCTTATGTTGTGCAAATTGAAGCGCGCTTAAGAGAGTTAACGTTGATGTACGTGCGGTCTTGCTGCTGCTAAAAACACAACTGAAAGCTAAACAGCAGTCAAAGCACAAATTTGACCGAAAACGCTCAATAAAGCAAAGCAAAAAAAAGCTCAAACACAAACTGGCTTTGCAGTGGCTTGTGGGAAGAGTGTGTAAAGTCTGGTGCTTTTTGAGCACATTTTGC
The DNA here is from genome assembly GCA_035044725.1 of Scaptomyza caliginosa. Taxonomy (NCBI): domain Eukaryota; kingdom Metazoa; phylum Arthropoda; class Insecta; order Diptera; family Drosophilidae; genus Scaptomyza; species Scaptomyza caliginosa. The sequence continues at coordinate 1,111,529 of JAWNNR010000989.1, read as the reverse complement.
TTGTTGTCTTAAAGTTTGTTGGCTTCGCTTGTTGCTCCTTTGCATGACAGCAATAGCACCCCGTTCACCTTCAGAGCATTTAGCATGTGTGCTCTTAAGGGGCAACTAGCACAAAAGGGTTTCACATCGGCTGTTGGGTTTTTTGACGTCGTAGTTGTGACGTTGACGTTGCTGTTGCCGCTGTTTTTATGTAACCGGTCGACCTTGGTGCAGTTGCTTCACACGCTGTGCATAAAACAACGCACTTGTGAGAAACGAGAATTGCAACAGACAAGCCGCTTATCCACTCACCATTGACTGCCTCTTTAGCATTGCATCATCTTTTCAAAACAGTCAGGTTCTGCCTAGCTAGCGGGCAGACCAACTGCAACTAAAAGCGGACAAGCTGACGCAGCTCTATGTTAATAAACGCATTTTCATTCAGACCAGGTAAATACACAATCTGATTTAATGCTTGAAATTTGGCCAGTAGAAAAAAAACAATACAAAAAAGCCATTAAGTATAATTATTATTTGATAAGATTTTTTAACAGACGTCGCAGTCAGAGACATCTTTAATTTTTTTTCTAAATTTGTTATGTAGTCAAAGCGATTTTCAATGCTTAAATTGTAAACGTGCGGACCATTGACAGCAATTGTTTTAAGGATGCAAAAAAACGGAAATTTAATTAAATCTTTATATGGAAAAGCAACATAGGACATAAATTCATTGTTTAGTTTTGTGTTAAAGTTTATAAAATTTTATAAGGCTGGTAAATAAACTCAGGTTCCCTTTTCTGCTGCTCAACGTCGACATTGCAAGAGGTGTTTGTTAGTCAAAGGCACCATTAAATTTTAAATTTCGTAACTAAACGAGCAGAAACCATCAATTTTTGATAAATTGCTAACAGTGAAACAGTAACTTAAATGTTCTTGGGTGTGCTTATACTTTTGGATGCCTAAAACATCATTTTTTTATTGCATTTTTCTAACACTTATTGCTTGATTTGATTTTATAAGCAGCCTATATTTTATATTCGAATTTATGACTGTCTGATTTTGCTTTTGAGCTTTTTTTTAGCAGTTCATTAAGCGATGGCTGCTGCTGCACCTTGATCAAGTTTTTTGACTTCGTAGCTTGGTCACTGCAACAACAAGTGGCAAAAAGAAGAAGAAACCAAAAATATCATAACAACCAACGCAAATGGAAAACAGTCAAAAGAAATTTGTTGACAGTTTTTTTTTTATTTTGCCCATGGCATTAATTTAACACCAACTTGTTGCAGGCTTCGACCATAGTAAGTGTCAGCATTTGGCTCTATAATGTGCCAGCTTTTAAAATTTACATTTTATATTGCTTACTTCATCGCACATCATGTCAGACGATCTGAAAGACATACAGTTAGACAGACAGGCCAAGTCCATTCCCATTTAATTCATGTATACAAAATCTTTGTTTTGTTAAGAGAGCTGTATAAATGGGCACAAGGTTGCAGCACGATAATGAAGAAGACGAACCTGCTGGGAAGCTTACTAGTCGTTGCCTCTCTTAACGTACAACTTAAGAGCATAAAAGTTACCAACAGCAGCGTCAAATTAATTGCAAACGTAAGCGCAATTTCAATTTAAAGTGGTCTTCCAATACACTTTGCTCTTGTTGCTTGCCGCCTAACATAATATTATTTTCAATACGTTTCTCCTTTCGCTTAAAACTTGTTTGTGTGGTGTGTCCTAATCACCTATTTTTGCTATTATGTCTTTTGCGATCGCCGTTTTATTGCAGTTGCCACCTGGTGTAAAGCTTCAAGTGTCTGCAAAGCTTTCGATTGTGCCAATGCACGCAGCTAAACGCGTGATGGAGGTAATAGACGTGACGACAAACATATTATAAACAACTTTTTTTACTTATTTTTTACTATACCTAGGAAGTGTTAGGTTGAAACATGTGATTTCACAACTTTTTAAAAAGTTGGCTTTTGGCCCATTTCTTAAAATGTTTGCAAACGTAAGCTAAACAAATTGGGTTAACCTTATGTCAGTATCTGAATAATGTTCAAGACATGTCTTAAATACTCTCATCACTAACAAAAAGCCCGCTCTATGGTCCGGTTGTACCACTTGTTGAAGTCGTTGTTGTTTCTGTTATTTCGGCATGTTGTGGCAGCTGTTGTTGCTTGCCAAAAATTATGCAATTCTTAAATCAGAGTTTGGGTTTAGTTTTTGCTGCAGCGCTTAATTCAACGAGCTCAGTGCTTAAGAGCAACAGACGTAAGCAGCTTAATTTATAAACATTTGTGTCTTTATTTCTTATAAGACGCACACGCACTGAGGAAGTTGCAATAGGTGCTCTGTTAGTTTTAAATCAAAATTTAACGTAGCCTTTTTTTTTTGTCTTTTTTTCGTCTCTTGCATAAAACTAGTCGAGGCTTGGCTAAAGGTTTGTATATAAACACTCACGCCCCAAATATGTCAAGGTCTGTTGTAAAATTCGGCTGCCAAATGAGCGAAAGAGACTCGGTACTAAAAAGCTAGTGGAGCGCAGTCACAATGCTCTCCAAATTCGGACATTGTAAATGTTATTATGCGAGGGAAAACTTTGGCGCACAATGCATTTGACTCAAATATTTAGCGCTGCTAACAAAGAAAATTGATTAAGCTGCTTGAGCAACGCTGTTTTAAAAGCTTAAGTTTCGAACACTTTTAAGCCAATTAGCGTGCCAGTCAAGCTGCTCTTAGTACAACTAGCATATAAACACTTATAGTCGCAAAATTGTAGTATATGTTAAACAATAGATGGGCTTCTAGCGCTAGGTGAAAGTATGAAGAAACATTACGCACTGTGCATAACAATTTCTTAGCAACAATCATATCATTGAAAAAAAGTGTATGATCAATAAATCTATAACACAAGGAACTTTGTGCATATGATGCATATATTTTTTTTTATATATGATTATCTTGGGCAATGCTCTAGCAGACACTAATGGCCAAGCCTATCCATTAAAAATTATAATTTGTACATGGGAGGCCAGACAACTCGCTAAAAAGGCGCAATGAACGTTTTCAATGTCAATCTTAATGTCAGTATTATTGTTTTTGCTGGCAGATTAATGTAATTTGCTTTAATATCGCTGGGCTGCTGTGATCTTTCGAGCCCATTACAAACGAGTAGGGTTAGCGGTCACATTTTTGAATAGGCAAAATTTTTTTTTTATGAAAATCGAAGCATTATAAAGCTTCATATTCAACGCCATCTAGTGATATTTTTTCAAAAGCTTATTTAAAGCTTACAAAAAGAAAACAGCTTTTAAGCTGGCTGGTTTGATTCGCCATTTTTACTCTACTACTTGACTTGTTAATGGCGAATATACATGATATACAAAAAAAAGGTATAACTTTTCATAAACAATAAATACAAAGTTTAAAATTTTAACAAGTGTATTGCTGTCGGTATTTAATTGACCTGCAATTATAATTGGTAGTGTGCCGCGTGCAAAAGCTTCACAACTTGTGCATACGTGGGCGTAACTGGCAAGCAAAGCATTAAGAGCAGGAACAATTAAGAGCACGCCACAATCTGTCGCTGGACAACCCAAATAGTTTTTGAATGCAGTTAAACAAAACTGGCTTATGCGGAAATGCCAGTGTGAAATATTTTTAACCATCTAATAGGTGCTGCCCAAAGCACACCAACACGACATCAATATCATTCACAATTTTATAAGCTTGATAGGCTATTTAAAAAGTCCATCGAATGTTGATCCATTATGTCATGCGTACACAAAAAATTATAGCAACACCAAATAAGATATTGGCGAACATACAAAAACGAGTGTTTGCATAAAAATGAGAAATTCGCACACATGCTCCGATATCTAAAAGTTGCTTAGCAAATCGTCGCATTTGAACAAGTATTGTGTTAAACTAAGTACTGCCAAGTGTTTTTCACACATTTTGCACAGCAACAGTTGGCTGGATGTCTCATAATGCGTTGTTCAGCACATGATAATAATGAATACTTTGTGAGTTAGTTATTTTGAAATTATTAAAATATCCAGTTAGTCAAATTAAAAGCAACTACACTAAAATTTAGCCATTGCGTAACCCAATAATTAAACGTTCTCAGATTCATCTAAAGGCCTCTTAGCCTTAAAACAGCCCAATTTGAATATTTTTTGCTTTCTTTTGCGGTTTGAGTAGTCGTCACGTTGCAGCTACTTACTCTGTCGACTGTAAATGAAAGCGTTTTTTTTTAAATTTCATATGTTAACAATGTGTGTAAATACAAAAAAACGTCGACGAATGTTTACACTTGTGATTTGTATTTATATAATACCAAAATTTCACCGTTTTTTTTATTTGTCTTTTAACTCAAATGCAATTATATCAATTAAACTGATTAAGCATGACGTGTATATTATATGCAGACAGCACATTTTAAAACATCGAAACACATAAAACTCTCACATTTGATATTATGTTCTTGTTTCTAAAAGGACAAAAACAAGTTTATTAAAATATATATTTATGGCTTCTACATTTGATAAACGATCGCTGGAATGAGACATGTCAGTTGATTGTATTTTAAAATGTCCGTGATATCATCGACAAGCGTATTCTACTAATGATTTTTTGCAATGTATTTAGTATAGGCTATTTTCAAGCTTTCACAAGTTCATAACTGCATTGTTATATGTCCAATGTAATCTGTTGTGAGCTAGTGTATTTAATCTCCCAAGATGTTGATTGCAACGGAAGCTATTCAAAATTAAAAACAAAGAACACAAAACTCTGTTTATAGTCAACCACTGGTTTTTTTAGCTTTCAATGAGTAAAAGGCTAAGGTAAACAAGTAAAACAAATATCGTAGATGCGTATGTTTTTTCGTTCCATTTGTTGTTATGGATGGCTTACACTAAATTCCGTTTTGAAGCTTTTAGTTAGCCGAAGGCTTGGAGCCGTTTAGTTGTGAAGCATTGTAAACAAATTTGAAATGAAAATTCATGGTCGTTTTTAACTGTGACTCACACTGCACTTGGATCCGACCAACTAAAATGTCGTTTTATCCTTTCCAAGTCCATTACCGGCTGCTGTTGCTGTTGTTGATAATTTTGTTGTTGTTGGCTCAAGGTTGCCTCTTTCTTGGGCGCCATTGTGATTGCTTTTATTAATTCTCTTCGAGTTAATAGTACGTTAAAAAAGCCAGCGGTGGAAGCAGCGTAGTCAATAGCTATTCAAAATAGTTGCACAACTGGTTTGTCGTTTGGGTTTTGCTACTGAACAATCGTGTTTATTTCTTTCTTGAGCTCTACACTTTGTTTCATTTATTGTGCAGAGATTCACGCGCGTCTGCACAGTGTAGAAAGAAACAAAAGACTTAAGCAACGAACCTTATGTTCGCGTCGATTATGTTACTTTAAAAACGTTGTTTTATTTTGTTTTTGTCGATTATTCGTTTGTTTTATTCCGCTGTTTTTGACAGCTGAGACTCCAACAGCTGTTTTGGCACGAGGCACTTATGGTTGTGGACGTGAATAGTGATAATGTTCACCAGCGTGAAGGCAACGGCTGCAATACGAACGCATAAGCAATTCACGTAATACGGCTTAGGTTAGCTTTAAAAGCGCACATAGTACACGGTTGGTTATTGCTTATTATAATGTTATCTGCTGTCGAATTCGGCGTTGCTTGTGCTGCCTAACGCGCCAAAGTTAAAAACAAAACTGAAAGCATGCAAAGCCCGTACTGAACACAAGAGCTGCCAAAAAGTAGATATAACGTATCGCAGTTAGGGGAAACGTATATACATATGAAAAAGAGAGGATAGAGAGGGAAAAATAAAGAGAGAGAGAGATAGGGAGAGAGAGAGAGAGATAAATGTATTTATATATACCCACTGTGAGAGAGAGTATGCCAGCTGTTTAATATGTAATGTGGTAGTGGTTTTCTCATCATTCGTTGAAGTAACTAATCAAAACTTGCGTTGCAGTTGAATGCGAAGGCAACGAACTTGCAAAGTGGCTTGACGAAAAGCAAGTAAAAAATCTAAACATTTAAATATACAAGTATTTACATATTTTCTGACAAAAAATAATGATAGTAATTTGGATCATACACTTTTAGGTTTAAAGACAATAACGAAATCAAACTTAAATAATTAAGTATCGAATCCGCAATAAGTAATTGTACTACCTACGTGATAATTTGTCAATACATCTAGTCATTTTTATAATACCGGTCCGTTGACATTTAATACGCTTTCTTTTAGTTCATTTTATAATAATACGCGTTTTTGTCACGTTTTTTAAGATTCTCGTTAGGTACCGGTACCCAGCGGCAGGCAACAACTAGAAGTAACATAGACCAACCGTCAAAAAAGTAACGACAGCAAAGAGAGTTGTAAATTATTACAATCATTAGCCTTTATAAACCATTAAGGCGCTTATCAAACATTGTCCTCAGGATGACTATTTTTATTTTAATAAAGTATTATTGTCTAGTTTTCATTTTGAATTGTGAAATTGAACCACAATAAATTGTAGGACATACGTTAATTCATTTAAAAACAATTATGGGTACTAGTGAAAACTTTTTTATGTGCTTTACACATTTCCTTTAACGTGACAGGCCGCGTTGAGATCATAAAAAATAAAAAATCGCATGCTGCGATTGTGTGATATTGCTTACAACTTCAAAATGTTGTGTCAAATCCAAGTGGGTTATATAAGACTTACTGCGTGGTTAAAGTTTTTGATGCATTCCATTTGCATTAATGCTAATTTTGAGTAAATTATCAAGAAGTCGCACTGCTATTATAGACCAGCGAAAGCGTTTGCAAGCCAAAATTGCAGCAGACAAATCGCTTTGTTTGAATATTGATTTCATTTGCAATGTCTTTTAATTGGTATGCAAATGGCCGAATCAAACGCCAAACAAAACAAATAAACCTAAGGCAATACAATAAAACACCATAATATGCCAATTATCTTATGTTGGATAGAAGACTGTTACATTCAACGTCTTTATAATGCAGTGTAAGCGAAAATCAATGAAGCAGCAAACAAACATATCTTAGACTTGACGAATGTTTGGTATAAAGAGAGGCAGCTAAAGCTAGCGCATAAAAAGAAAGCTTAAAGCAAATGTTTTTTTAGTTGTTTTATTTGTTAAATTTTTTTGCTTGGGTTTGTTAGTGGATCGATTTCAGTTGTGATTTTTTTCTTAACGGCGTTTATCTTGACGTCGAAAGACTTGTTGGCTGGATAAACCACTTGTTATCGCTTATCATTTCCAGACTCGAAATCAAAGCAAGTCCGCAACCACAAAGGAAACAGTAGAAAAAGAAACCTATGAGTAAAATTTAAATGACAACCTAGTGCATTTTAAAATTGCCTTAAAAAATCGAACTGCAGAAAAACTTGTTATGTTTGCCGTGTTGGTTTTTCGCGCAAAACAACCAAAAACTTGCAACACACGCCGACAACGCTACAGAATTTGTGTCAGCCGCTTGCACAATGAGCACACCAGCCACCATTGCAGTAGCGCCTTGCACAGGGGCGTATAAGCAACGCGTCATCGAAGAGGGCCAACCTGTAAAAATCGGCGACCAAAAGACGTTAAACAGCAATTCGCAAAAGCGTTACATAATGTGGCTGGGAGCCGAGTAAACAAACTTTGTTAGGCGCACTTGACGGAAGTTGGGAAAAACTCAATGCATATATACTTAGGTATGTACATTCCTATATAAATGAAAACAAATCGGCCTAAAAAAAGCTTTTCAAAATAGATTTGTTGCACACATTTCTTTGGTGCGAACCCGTCTCCGATATTTGGAGTAAGCCAATAAGTTAATTGGTCCAAAGCAACTGACAAATAAATATAAACAGTAAGAAACAATTGCCATCGAAAAATTGTCAACAGCTGCAATTGCAACACAAATGCAACAAGTGCGTATTTTTCTCGCATTCGAAGTTTGATATCTGGATTGAGAAAATAATGTATGATGCACTATACGAAAATTTACATTTCCATATATATATAGTCTTCAGGTGATAATTTAGCCACAATGGTTAATATTTATATTAAACGTATTTAATTATATCATATGCGTACATGTTATATATACAATTAAAATTATATTTAATTCAAAATCACGCGCCCAATAATAAACGTACTGCTGCCATCTCTAACACATAATTTAAAAGCAGCGCCATCTGTGCAACGTTAATGCCAAACTAACGCGACCTAGCGACTATTCACTTCAAGTAAAAAAAATATGCATAAATGCTTTTATCGGTAGTGTAGCACAGCTACCTACTAATCGTTCGTTATTTTTAAAAGATGAACCACAACAATGATGACATTATAGATTTAAAGGGAAACAAAATATTAAATATTGGCATAACTTATCAGAAATGGCCTGACGCATCAAAAAAATAATATAATATATACAACATGACGAAATATTTTTGTATACAATATTCGATAGCGATAGTACTTTCCTGAAATTTAAAACGATAGCTTGTCAGCTGTAAGAGAAGGCAACTCTAACAAAACGCCGCATTTTTACGTAAACTTCACATTTTTATTGCAACAAGTCATTAATGCAAAATCAGTGAATTGGCTAACAGTTAAAACTAATAAAATCGATTAGATTCAAAAAACTAACTATGATATACGCAACGACGTTGCTCTCGAAGGGCACCATCATCGGCTCGCTAATAAGGAAAGTCAGGCAAGTTGTAGCCAAAAACCAAGACACTGCACATGCAAATCAAATCAACAACAATTTTACACCTACGTCCATGTCAAACGCAAACAGACCTTTGGCCGCCGCAAGTATTAGCCACAGCTCGGTGCATCAGTCAAAGACGCTGGAGGAACAGATTGGACTGCCGCCAAGACCTAAAAAGCCGCTTACGCCATACTTTCGCTTTATGAGGGAAATGCGGCCTAAGCTGATTGCAAAGAACCCAAAGATTACAACAATAGAAGTAGTGCAGCAATTGTCGAAGAACTGGGTTGATGTTGACCCCAAGCTAAAAGAACGTTTTCAGTTAGAGTACAAAAAGGATCAGGAGGTTTACCTAGAACAGCGCACCAAGTACGATGCAAAACTAACTGACGAGCAGCGTTCCGAAATAAAGCAGATTAAACAAGAAATCAACGATGCCAAGGAGCGAAAGCAGTTGCGAAAACGCGTCAAGGAGCTTGGGCGCCCCAAGAAACCGGCATCTGCTTTTCTGCGTTTTGTAGCCAGTGAGCGCACGAACTCGCCACAAACCCCACAACAAACATACCGCGAGTGGCACCAGAAGGCAACTGCCAAATGGTCGCGGCTCTCCGATGAAGAAAAAGGAGTTTACCTGCGAGAATCCCGCAAAGAACTCGATCAGTACAAGTACGTAGACACATTGATACATAAAAAACCCTATTTATATAAATTAACTTGTCTTGCAGAACAGCAATTTCAATTTGGGAGGAAAAAATGATACGCCTGGGTCATATCGATGTTGTACGACATGGCAATCTTATTGATCCACCTGAACCCAAACCACGCAAGTCACAATCTCTTAAAGAGAAGTAGCCTAAACAACAGTATGGAACATCATGCGCTCATTTTTATAAAAAAAAACACACTTTCTGATTTAATATTTTTTATAAATTAAAATGGTAACATTACATTACTTTTGTTCGTGTTCATCAGTATGAAATGATTCTTTTGAAGGATGTAAATAGTTTCAGCATCATTTATTAAATACCTAAAACATAACTTACTTTTTTAAATGGGTTAGACCAATATAATAAATTTTTTTCAGATTGTCCCCTTAACTTTAAGATAAAGTAATTCAAAAAAAAACATAATTACTAACTTTGTGGCAAGCTTGGACCTTTTAACGAAAAAAAAACGCTATTTCGATACAAATCATAGAGAACATATAACACGTGGCGTTGGCCAAGTAGATGTGTTCACTAAGGAGCAAACACGTGTCTGAGTCTTACGGGGTTAATATCACACTGAATTTTTAGTTGATTTAACACGGTAATCGACACAGTTTTAATCTATCTGCGTAGATCACGGTAAACAAATATGCAATTAATTTGTCACCTCAAATGCGCAGAATAAAAAAAACTTTAAATTTTATATGGTACAGTCTTTACATATACATGTATGCATACAGGTAGATGGCATATATGTAGGTATGAACGTGTTTTTTTAATAAACTGTTTGTGCAGACACAACCTCTCACTTTCAAAGTATGTTTTCAAATGGTCGACGTGTTTAGCGTCGAAAACTGGAATAGGTTTGGTTTGCTAGATTGCTAGTGATTGGAGTGCCACTTCCAATGGTCAGCATTGAACGCACGCTCTTGTTCTCTTAACACAATTAGCAGATACATTTGTACATATGTATATACACAAGTATACAAACATTGATTGCATACATATTCATTTTTCGATTTATTATTGAGCATTAAATTCGTAACGCTCAGCATGTTGCTAATGTTGTTCTTTAAAGACCGATACATATGTATGTATATACATATTTACTCACTTTACTCTTATGCACATGGGTTTCACTGACAGTTGGTACCTTGAATTTGGTCTCTCTTTTTTGACCAGTTTATCAGCAGGTAGCGAAAATGTATAGCTAAATATGTTTAGTAAATTGCCACTTACATGTGCTTGCACCAGATGTGGCTTACAAATAAACTTTTTGCTTAATTTTAAAGTAAAAAATAATACTATTATCTTATTATAGGTAACTGCACGTTGGTTTTGAAAGACCGGCAAATTCTTAACCGAAAATTTTACCTACCTCTGATTTTTGGCAAAGTAACACGTTTTGGCACACAACTTAGAGCCAAGCAGTCGCTCAATTGCGAAAGCAATTTTGTTAAAACCTTGAGCTACTCCACAAGCCACAAACCAATGGAAAATCTTAGTTTGTTCTCAGCCAAGCCGGGGCAATAAAATGTGCATAAATTTTCGGCATCAAATGACAATTTCAATAACATACTTAAGCGCTTACAGTTTACTAATAGCTAGGAGCATCAGTAGAGCTAATTAATAGTCATGAGGTTCCAGGGGCATGTGCTAGTTGCACTCACCTGTACAAATGTATGTGCTCATAAGTTTAAATGTTGGGGCAAATATAAGTTGTAATGTTCTGTTGCTGGAGCAACCAAGTGAAACCATTTGTATGACTTTGGTAGTAGTAAGTGCTTATTAGCCATTGCTACCTTGTCTGTTGTTGCTTATTAAATTCGTTATTAGCCCATAACATCGTTTACTTGAGCTACAATACCTCTGCCACTTAGCCCCCTAGTCATAGCAAGCTTGGGCGACTCTAGTCTCAACTGGAGGCTAACGTGATGTATTCGATGCTTGCGCAACTAAGTTCTTTAAAAAAAGTTTCAGGTAGATATTACAACTTTTATTCAAGATTCGCCAACGCAAAAATAAATCTATAGTTATTGACACACTTTGTTCGAGTTGCATTAATAAATAGATCAAACCGCCCAATTAAAATACTGCATAAAAAGTTTAACCCTTAAGAGTATCTGGTTCAAAAGATAATCTATATTGTCTTAAACTATCCTGCCAGCTTTCGGAGAAAATCCGAACATTTAATTTCTTAAAGAACATTTATTTACAAGAAATTTTGATCAAATAAAATAATAAAAATCAATAATTTAATACTTGTTTTAATTGGGAAGGGTTTTAAAACTTTATGATGTGAGCTTTCTCAAGCTTGTGTAAAAGATAAAAATATGATTTAATGAGTTGTATTCAAAGCTTAACTTGGTAAATATAGTCATTAATATATTTGTAGATGTCAAATGAAACAATTCACTAAACGAATCAGCAGAGTTAACAAGTTAACCTCGTTTGCCACTAGCTTGGCTGAAGGTGTGGCTATCCTCTGAGGGCGGACGTACCCAACCGCCATAGCGTCGCTCCATTTCCCGGGCGACGGCTAGACAGAGGTGGTCCTGGCCTGGATTGGCGACCACTTGTATACCCATGGGTAGATTGCGCCGATCTAGGCCAATCATACAGTTCGTGACTGGTAGCCCCAAAGTGTTGAATATGGCCATGTACATGGGTTCCAGCAGCTTATGATAAATCTGATAATGTTGGTGTGCAGTGTTGGGAAATGTTGGATACAGAAAAACGCCATCTGTGCCGAGAAGCTCCTTGAATTCAGTCTTGAGCGCCTCAATGATGCTAGCTAGATGTTTGTGTCTTGAGTTGGGTATTATCTTCATAAAATTTTGCAGATGACCAAAAATAACAGAGGGCAAAATGCTGTCCGAGCAGCCAAAGAAATACTTGACTGTCTCCTTGCACACGGTTTTTGGCTGTTCGCCCTCCTCTGTCTTATGGTAAATGGTTTCAATGTTCTTCATGGTCAGCATGGCCGATAGCGATATATCAAGTGACCATTTCATTTTGCGTATATTCACACGCTCTGCATTGAAATCGCTGGCCACTCTGTTGATGGCTGCATGCAGATCCCTGCTAAGTGGGCGCATCATGCCCGAGGGCCCATCGTTGTCCATGAAAAAAAAGCGAATACCATGAGCACTGATCTCTTTGTCTAAAGTTAGCTTGGGTCCGGTCGGGTCACTCATGCACTTTAGGAGCAGGGGCAAATCTTTGGCATAGCGAGTCATTGGCGCAATGGTAAAGAAGTCGCCCCATTTGGGAAAATCGCTTGTTGGATGATGTCCACGAAAGGAGACCGCATACGGAGTAGGCTTGTGACCCCAAATGCCACTGAACATAGCGGGCAGTCGCGACGAGCCGCCAATGTCAGATGTAAGGCCAAGAAGGGAGGCGCCACTAGCCAGAAGCGCTGCCTCGCCACCAGAAGAGCCGCCTGGAGTGCGCTTTAAATCGTAAGGATTTTTTGTCTGGCCCGTCACATTGTTATAAGTCTCCCAGAGCAGACATAGCTCGGGTGTGTTAGACACTAGCAATATAATGCCACCGCAGCGCTTGATCTGCTCCACAACGGGTGCATCCGATTTGGCAATTTGAGGCGTCTTAAAAACACGACCAGCCTGATTTGTTAGACCCTTAACAGCAATGCTTTCCTTTACTGTCACCGGTATGCCCAGCAGCGGTGTGTGCTCCTCCATCGACTCAATGCTATTGATGTCCATTGCGATGACATTGTCGATTTCGCGCGCCTCTTCCAACGCTTCCTCGAAACGATCCTGCACAATGGCATTAATCAGCGGATTAACCTATAATTTATTTTTAACATTAAACCAGATGTTATTAGAAATTCTTTTTGCTTCATTACGAATCGTAATTTTTACCTGCCGACAGCGTTCGATATAGGCTTCAACAACTTCTTCGCTCTTTATCTAGAATTCAAAAGTTAAATTCAAAAAATTAGATCGCTGCTCCATCGCATTGACAATACTTATTAATCTTATTTCTAGAAAATTTATTTTGTGTTTTTTGTGGTTCAATTGTTTGTAAGCGACATGCATAAAAACAATTTACGATAAATTGATATCAATAAAAACTAACATCCGTGCACGATGAACATTTTTATTGTGTCTGCTGTGAGACATGGCATATAAGATAAGCGTTTTAATTAAACATTCCGTGGAAAGGGTAACATAACTGGAAACTGAAGTATACCTTATTTTTTGTGAAACATAATACATCACTACATATGTCCTGCATCATTATCAGGATTATGTTAAACCAATTTTTTATTCAGATTTCTGATAATAATAATAATCATTTTCCATATACACCAGTTACATAAAACCATTATTCTCAGCCCGTTCTTTGATCAATCAATTATGCTCTTACTTATTACAGTTTATGTCTCCAATTGCTGATTAAAGAAATCTCAATTTATGTAGCAAAGAAACAGAATATGGTCGCTGCTGTCGCTCACGACGACTCGGTCCATAACATATTAAAAAGAAGTACACAAAGCTGCTTGGGAAGAAGCGAACTACTAGCCAAAAAAATTAAATAAAAAACTTGGTTGTTTTCGAAATGTGTTTTATAGCGCTGACAATGAAATTGCTTATTAAAATGGAAAAATAAAAAAATCATAATTGAAATAATGTTTTCTAAAAACATGCAAAAATATCTAAAATTAATGTGAGAGACAAACGTGCAATAAAATATAAACAAAGAAGACGGCTTATAAGAAATTGTGATAAAATAAAAGAGAAACAAATAAAAATAAAAAAAAATTTAGTTTAAGCTGTTGCTACATGTGTTGGCTCATAAGGTCTGTCATGTCATGACCTTAACTGCTATGTGTGTAGATGTAGACCAATGAACGCAGCGAATCGTACAGAGCACATCAAACCAAGCAAAGGCATATCAGCAACAATAACAAACCAGTCATTGTAATTGTTTATGAACATATTTCGCAGCTTCTCTTAAGTATATACGTCATGTGCATGCTTATATCTGACTAAGTGTGTGTAATTTAAGGCAGTAACCAGATATTATTGACGTGGCGTAATAAAGCCCAAACAATCGAGTAGTCAGGCAAGCGGGCTGGCAGATCTCTAGGCCGCGGTTAGCTAACCCAAGTTGCGAATTGCGGCTCTGACTGGGATTTCTTCGACTATAAGAGCAGGTTATATATTAACTGTAAAGCCAAATTCATAGTTGACTGCTTTGTTGCATTTGGAAGTCATATATGATAAAATACCGCAGGGTTTTTCAGCACTAATATATATGCATTCTTACTTGTTTTAATAATCTGAAAGAAGATTTATACTTTAAAATGATTTTTAATTAGCTTCACAGACAAAAATTTAATTCGTTATTCTTAAAGTTTACATTTATAGATATTAATACTTTGCACAAATATAATTAAAGTAAAAGGGAACGCGACTCGTTTTAAAAATCTTTTCTTTTTTTTTTGGTTGGGCTATATAATAAAAAGTTTTGATACTAAATATGGTGAAATTCCACAAGTCGACGAAATGACCGCTAATGGACATATACCGAACCTGTGTACAGACTGACCAATGTCAGTGTATAGTGAGATTGCTATAGTTTTGGTACAAATTGTCTAATAGATGGGGCAGCCACAGAATATTGGCCTCTGTTGTCGTTGTCTTGGCGCGTGTAATGAGTGGACTGTGTACGTAGACTCATACGACCAAATATATATCTTATTAGCAAGATTTTGTCAATAGTCATTTTGAGGTGTGTTCGATTTTTACCCCAGCTTCAAGCCAACGGGTTTAGTAAGATGAGCATATGACTTACCTTTTTAGTGCGAATTAGTTTAGCCAGGTCGACAGCAGGTATCTCCAGAAGGTGACTTCGTATGGGCGGCAGTTTGCGCCGAATCACCTTTATATTGGTGTATCGGCTGTAGGGCACCACAAACCAGCTGAAGACAATCATGGCTGAGCGCAGGAAGCGCCGCATGATGTACCCCAGGATCCTGGAACACAGTAGCACAGCAATTTTGACGGCTTTGCGTATTCGACTTATGTGAAATTAGGCAAAAAAAACACAAATAAAAGAAAACGAAACAAAACAATACTATTGTATCCTAAAGATACAAGGCGGCGGCAGCAGCAGCGAACTGGTTGGCTAGCAAGCGTCGGGATTGTGCAATATGCAGCTGGTACGAGCTGCAATTGCAGCGCCAGCAGCGACGTTAACGCCGACAGCGGCTGCTGCGATTTGCGCTTGCACAACTTTACTCAACACGAACTCGAAATACGATGTTGGCTATGACTCCGACGATGTGTTAATACTTTTTGTTTTCTTTTTATTTTGGTCAGTTGGCTAATAACTAGTGGCAATAGTTTCTAATACCCGACTCCATTTTTTGCTATTAGAGTAAGACCGCTTTTAAAGGTAACTAGTTGGTTTTGTGTTTAATAATGACTAACTAGTTTGCAGAGCATATGTGTTTTTGTAGATTGATTTGAATGCGCTGCAATCGCATGCGTAAAGTTTCACTGGCTTTCATTTTGCAACACTATTCGCGAGTGTAGGGACTTATCACAATTGCTGCACTTTGCATCTACAATCAGTGGAGACGGATAGAAACAAGCTGAGCTTCGAGGCACCCACGAGAGACCGAACTGTTGCATACAACGCGCACTAAGCAAATAAATGAGCAACTTGAGCGATCCATACCATTTAAGCTCTGATCGGGAAGAGTCGCTCGAAGTTGAGCCAAAAGCTCAAACCGGTTCTGCTCAAAATTGCGCTCTCTTTAATAGCGTAATAGCTCTTAAGTTTTAATCATACTTTAAATTCTAAATCACCAATTGTTCTGGAGGAAATGGCTTACAATCAAATTGTAAACAAGACCTTAACGTTGTTATCCAATATCTGTTTCAATGTATGTACCTATAGTTGTGCACTTTAATTGGTATAACGTCAATGCGCCATATAATTCATAATTCCAGCTAAGGTGCTATTGCATTAACCTACGAACTAAGCTAACTTTGCTCATGTTGATGTTATGTTATATTAACTGTAGGAAAGCGGATCAATATTTTTTTCCCGGTTTCTTTAGATAAAATTACAATTTAAAACAAATCACAAATCACTGATGATTGACAACAATTTCAATTGCACTTTTGGATTAATACTGTTTTGTGTTTTAAAAACAGTTGAGTTTTAAATGGTATTAAAAGTGTTTTTTAATTGCAGAACCATTATAAGCTAATGGCAGATATTAGATATTTTAGGTAGATTACTAAGACGAGTAACTTAGTAAACACTTCAAGTGCCAGAGCATTGTAGCTTATAATTAAATATGAATTTAGTTTCTAGCAATTTAACAGTTTAAAAAAATCATTTCAAGTGAATGTGTTTGCGGAAAAGAACTCACTACAGATATATATATATATATATATTTTTTTTTTCTTTTTTAAGATAATAAGGGGACGTATCAATCTGGAAAAAAGTACAAAACAAACATCTAATGATAAAAAAATCGCAATAGTCTTTTTATTTTGTAACTTTAGTTCTATTGATCAGTCTGAAAACTGATCAAACTAATGGGAATTGGCAAATTGTAGAAATTTTAAAAATATTTCATAATAATTTCTGTAAAAATAGAGTTTTATTAACGTTGTCAAGGCGCATGTTATGCGAATATAGCATAAAAATAACTAGTGCTTAGCTTTAAATTTAACATTAATAATGTGAAGCTTTTTTTTTAATTTGTATTACAATACAATTAAGAAACTGTAAATAAACACCAATTTAAAGAAATAAAATATAAAAAAAAAATATAAAAGAACGTACCTTCCATTTTAAGAGAGCAGCAGCGCTAAGAGACAATTGGGATCTCTCGATCGCTGTTATAAAAAGCTCTGAAAGCTTGGTGGCTTAGTTCAGATTTTGATAAGTTAGTCGACTGAAAAACTTTCCATTGTAAAAATACAGCGCAGTCGACAACCCGTACTAAATATTAACAAAGCTAATAAAATCGTCTCAACAAAATCAATACAAATACAAATCTAAAGCTATCGATGTGGTTACAAAGATTTAATTTTTTGCGCTGTACAGCTGGTTGTAAAACCCTAAGAAGTTTTGCTGCTACCGGCCAGAACAATGATAGCAATATTAACAACCTTGATTCAAGTTCTATTGATGACCGCCATCCGCTGAAGGGAGTGCGTATTTTGGATCTGACTCGTATTGTGGCTGGACCTTTCTGCACCATGGTGCTGGCTGATCTGGGCGCGGAGGTTATCAAGGTGGAGCGTCCACATTTCGGAGACGAGGCACGCAAGTGGGGTCCACCATTTCTAGAGAAGAGCGGAGATGCTGCATATTTTCTTGCTTCCAATCGTAATAAGCAGAGCGTCTGTATTGACATAAAACGAGGAGGAGATCTAATGAAAGAGCTAGCGAAACAGTGTGATGTGCTTGTTGAGAACTATGTGCCCGGCTCTTTGGAGCGTTTCGGTCTTGGCTATGAGCATCTGCGTAAAGTGAATCCGCAGCTTATTTACTGCACAATTAGTGGATATGGGTCAGTAGGACCCTATGCCAACAGACCAGGCTATGATGTCATAGCTTCCTCAATGGGCGGCTTATTGCACATAACTGGTGAACGTGAGGGTCCACCCAGCAAGGTGGGCGTAGCTGTGACAGATGTCGCCACGGGTCTCTATGCACATGGAGCCATACTAGCGGCTTTACTGCAACGCCAGCGTACAAAACGAGGTCAGAAGATTGACGTCGACCTTCTTTCTACTTGCTGTTCCCTGCTAATTAACGTAGCGAGCAACTTTTTGAATTCCGGCATAGATGCCAGGCGCTGGGGTACCGCACACTCCAGCATTGTTCCCTACCAGAGTTTTAAGACGGCGGATGGGTATCTTACTCTAGGCGCTGGAAGCGATGCACAATTTGTGGAGCTATGCCATAGACTCGAAATTGGGCATGTGTCACTGGAAGATCGGTTTAAAACTAACAAGAATCGCGTTGAGCATCGTGAAGAGCTGGTTAGCTTGTTGGCTAAAATACTAGCGCAGGACACATCGAAAAACTGGATGCATTTGTTTGAGGGCGCCTCCTTTGTAGTTGGGCCCGTTAACAGCATTCGTGAAGTGTTCGAGGACGAACACATTAAGGCTATTGGCCTGGTCAAAACGTTGTCACATCGGCGTGAGGGCAGCGTCAAGGTTGTCGGCCCACCTGTTGTTTATAGTGAAGCACGCAATGACGCACGCATGGCACCACCAATGCTTGGCGAGCATACGGAGGAGGTGCTCGGCAAACTTTTCGGCTATGGAGCTGATAAGATTGCCGATCTTCGCGCACAACGGATTATACAGTGATTTAAACAATAATCCAAAAGTGTTTACATATTTTGTATAGAAATTAAAAGTATTAAAATGAATCATATTCTTAAAATGTGTGAGAAAAACATGTTTTCAAGGGGAATAAACCACATCAATCAAGTACATAATAAAAAAGAAACTTTTTTTAAATAAATAAGTGAACATAAAAATAATCAGGAACTGAAATTCTAATCACTACATACACATAAAATCTGTGTAATCCAACAATTTTAAACTTCGCGCGAAAACATATGTTCTGAATGGGCTACACATTATTAATAAAGCTTAGGGCTGCAACTGATCGACTGGATATGCCGGTAAGTGGCCGTTAATGAATTTAGTCGGTCTCCCTTTTACTCCCCTATAATTGCGACGCAGTTTCAACGGGATCATGTGCAATGGGTCGAGCGAACACGACGAGAAAAATTCACTATAGTTATGTTCTTTGCCATTATGCTAACATTAGTTATCAACATTGTTGGCTGGATATCTTTCGTGTGTGTATTTATGAACCACAAGATATATTTGCACCATAAAGTAAGTGATTTTAATACTTTGAGCAACAAGAATAACTTTAATACTTAGCGACTTACTTGCTCACACGGAGGGCGTCCATACGTTGGTACACGAAGGTGATTATTGATTTTAGCCAACACGTTGCTGGTTAAGTAAGTAAAAAATAAAAATTAACAGTTAAAGTGAATAGCAACAAAAATGGTGGCACAATATAAAGGGCACGCGAAACTAACTTTCAAGAAGCTATTGCATGGCAGCGACTGCATGAGAGCGTCGTTTATTTACTTTTGCAATTTTAACTTTTGCGTGGTGCAAAGTTTACTAAATTCAGCTTAGAAGGGAGTGGCGTTTGATGTTATTTTCTTCTCGTCACTCTTATCCGCATATATGCATAGCTAAACTTGCACTGCAGTGAAAAAAAGAACCATGTCACATTATCAACTATGTAATTTCTTATACATATGTATATGTATGTATGTTGCGGATATGCAAAAATATAAAGAATTCATTTACGTAGGGTATACCTTATCATGTCTTGTGTCTTTATAGTTTTAATTAGTTGCAAATTATTATTATATTAATTTTGACTCAAAAAGTTCACCACTACCTTCACATTTAAATGTATTTAAATATGTTTGTATATAATACAAGTGCAATATAAAAAATTTAAATGTAAGAGCCAAATCTGAATGTCAAAACAACAGCACTGCCAACTTTTTTTTTACCAGGTTTCGATACTTTTCATGCCTTATGCAGCTTATCGAAAACATATCGCACTGTGCATGATATTAAATAATAACCAAAACAATCAATCGTTGTGATCCGGTTAAAATTTGCAAAATAATATGCCTGCTTCACAAAAACCTTCGTTTTACTCGCGCAACCTTGTAGCCATTGTAATGATACCCAGTTTGATTGGGATCCACTTTGGCTGGAAAATTTTACAAGAAAATCGCACGCTCGTTTCCGCTGAGCAACAAATTGAGATGCCTCCAATAACAGTATGTGAAAAAATTTGATTTATCGCAGGCACAACCAATATGCTCACATCTAAATACTATTATCATTTACAGTTGGTCAAATTTGCGTGGAAGCGCCTTACAAATGGAAATGATAATCAACCTGTGGTAAAGAAAACCGGCAGCCAAAATAATTAATATAAAATCGCTTTAGTTGCTAGGTATAAACTATTTATTGCAGTAATTAAATCTACAAAACTCTAAATGTACACACATATACTAACACATAAACGGACGACATTCATAAAATAAACGACATGAAGCCAATAATTCGAGTTTTCGATTTCATACAAATGTATGTATATCTTAGAGCTAGCTTACGCTATCAATTATTGCGTCAAAGACGAATTGACGGTGAGATTATCGAGCTGCGCATTGAAAAGCACGTCGCTGATGAGCTTTTCAGCAATGATACGCTGAGTGTGGTTAATGGAACGCAATTTGCTAGCCACATTCATGCCAATGGCATCGTACTCATCCTCATGACGATGCGACGTCGCTGGTGCTGCTGTAGTGTAGGCGGTTGTAGCACCATTCCCGAAAAGAGGTTGATAATGATCACGACCAATCTGTATTGTCGGCACCGGTTGCCCATGACCATTGGCCTGATGATGCAGGTGTTGTAGCTGCTGCTGGTGATGCTCTAGTGAGTTAACCGCCTGTAATACACAAACATTATTGCTTTTTCAATTAAGCTTTATGCTTCAACGAGCTCTGTTCGTCTTGATATTTTTGGATTCGTCCGGACTTGCATTCACACGAGGACATTGTGTAGGTTTCATTTTGGTAAGACGTATTCACCTGCTGTATCTCGCGCTGCGAATTTGAGTCCAACGATGTTATCTCCAGTACTTTAACTGCATGTCCACCAGCCGCAGCAGCAGCCAAGGAAGCCTGTGCAGACGTCGCCTGTGCGACCAGTCGGTGATGAGCTTCCGCCACCTCATTATGCGCTTGTTGGGTCTCGTCCTTGACCAAAGTCACACAATCGGCGGGCGTCACAGATATGGTACTCAGTGTAGCGCCCTGGCTACTAACTACTACATTGTTAGAGGCGGCGACCTCAGTATCGACGTCATCCGTTGCGTTGGGCACAATCGTCTCTATATTTTGTGACTGTGGCGTGTGGTGGGACTCCTCCTCAAAATCCATAGAATCTTCATCGTCGAAATTAATGTGCAGCTCACGCTTAGGCTTACCGGTCATTTCGTTGGAATGTCGTTTCGGTTTGTGATCAGCTATGAAAAGCAGTTTGTCGTAGTACCAGAGACGCGTCTCATAATCACTTTTGCTGCTCGATTTGCGAAACTCGCGCCGAAAGGCAGACCTTAGGGAGTTAATTTTTCTTACAACCATGGCGCGATCAGGATTTGGCTCGACCTCTTTTAATTTTTCAACTAGTTTGTCATACGCTTTGTTTCTGGCGGCGTGGTTGCTATAATCGTGATGCTTTGGTTGCCAAAGGCATTCCTCCTCTTGGTACTGTTCTATAAATTCGGTAAGCCAGTGTCTTGAGTAAGACCGCAGGTCGTTTAAGTTTGATACATTCATGGTTTTAATGTATTTATATTCTTTGATGCTTTTTCTGTTTTGCTCCAAGTGCGTCTTACACGAAGCTAGCTGCGGCAAGGCTTTGCAATCAGATGCAAAGCCAACTCTATTTCATTGATCCGGCAACGCTTGTTTCAACAACAACGCGGCAGCCCTGGAACCCTATAGTTCTTGATGTTTTTCTCAAATGCTTGTAAAAGACGAAAAGGCAAAGCTGTGCCGCGAGTGGTCAATATGTTTTAAAGATTAACAATTGAGTGTATTAAAATAAATTTAAATAAACAAGCGTGGCTCGCAAAATCGCTATCCACAATTCGTAAGTGTATGTGTGGTGCTACAAGACGAGTGCACTGTTGGTATTGCACATCGAAAAGGAATACGCAAAAGATCTGTGTTAACAAAAACAAAAGTGCATTGTTTTTGCCTTACCTAGCATAATCCAATGTTGTCTAAAATTGGCAACTTATGTAATGTGTGTGTGAATTTTTGTGTGTATAAAACTAACAACGTGATAATCGTATAAAACAACGATCGCATTTGTCTTTTAAATATTTATTTATTTATTTATAATACCACTGTTTCAAAATATACATAAAAGTTTCTGCTACAGTTATTTCCACAGCAAAGGAAACAATGCAGAAAATCACGTTTGAGCAACAGCTGTTTCTCGCACTGTTAAGCTAACAGCTCTAATCAGAATGTAAAGAAAGCAAACAACGTAAACAATAAGCTGCTACGCCATATTAATTATACAATTTTGCTTGAAGTAAAAGAAAATACAAACTCATTCAGTTAAGTTATCTGTATAAAAAGCAAATATTTTTGACTCGCATACGTATACTAAAAAACTGATACAAATGCAAAGTCCATGCCAATCTTAAAACTATTCGTTTTTTCTCACATGCTCCATGCTTTTTAAGTGTTCCAAAATCGAAAAATTAGTGATTATACACACTCAAACACGAGTTAAAATCATTGCATCTACTTTTGAGCGTTCATAAAAACATACACATACCTACAAAAATATGGATAATTGTATATACATACATATGTGAGCAATTGCCAACCTTGACTGAATGCACAGCAAAAACAACATTTAACGAACTTGTTTACATTTGGAATGCCGGCTGCAACGAACAGTACACACAGCGTCAATTACACAGTGGGGCAATAGTGATCAAAATGTATATTACATTTGCACACGGCGCATGATTTTCAAAGCTCAACAGTCTGCTAAATCGCATTATAAGCGAAAGAGAATTGATTTCGTCAAAATGTTTTTTTTTTTTATAAAATTTAGGCTATTTCATTGTATAAAGAAAAGCAGTGTTTGATTTATTTCTTGCGCTGGTAACACAGTTATCTTTTCTTATACAAGAAACAGTTTTTAAAACGACATTACGGGTATCTGCAATAAATTGAACTTTATACTACGTCCGTCAAAGGTGAAACTATTTGCTTTCAGAATGGTACATGCGAAATCCAACTGCTTATGTATATATATATTCCTTATACATGTATCTCTTTGGAAGGTGTGTGCTTAAACAAAGTCGCACAAACAAACACACACATACATTTGATTACTTATATATACATATATATGGGCACGTCAAATTATATATGATCGAGATATATACACTTTAATTAAATTTCGCTGATAATATTTCATGCTGTTAACATACATTTTGTGTTAATAGCCATATAATTAATACTGATGATTAAAAATTGAGCTGTGTAGTTTGTTTAAATTAGAAAAATCACTTGCTAACCAAAGTCTAATCAAGTTTTGTTTTAAGCAACACCTGTTAGACACCTGTATAAAGAAATGTGTCGAGTTATTTATACTCAACCTATGCCAAAATGTGATTTATCACTGTATTATTGGTAGTACTACATACAAAGATTCAAACTAAAAAACGGCAATGCTTGTGAAAATATTTCGTAAACGGCATTCCTATTACTATGCATACCACTGGGGTTGTAATCGACATACATCCGCAATTTTATTTTCCCACCACCAGTCTGCCATGAGCCGCCTTATAGAGAAACCCAACATTGCCATGTCCATTACATCAACAGGTGGTCAAATATCGAGCACAGTCACTTCCACCTCGGTCACTAATGCGGTGACTATAGACGAAGCAGCCGAGGACGAAGATGGCCACACAATCGGAACTGCCTCCACGGATGGCAGTCACAATCAAAGCACAAAATCTTTAAATGGCAAGTTCGCTTTAGCTTTAGTTAATAAGTTAACATAAGCAGTAATTTAAAAAGCTTTGTTTATTTATGTTTGCCCCTCCAGTACGTAATAATCTCGACAGCGTATTTATCAGTCTGATAGCGGGAGCCGCCGCCGGTGCGTTGGCGAAGACAACAATCGCCCCTTTGGATCGTACTAAAATCAATTTCCAGATACGCAAAGATGTGCCATTTTCCTTTAGAGCTTCACTTAAATACCTACAACAGACATACGTCAATGAAGGCGTCTTCGCGCTATGGCGCGGAAATTCGGCGACAATGGCTCGCATAGTGCCTTACGCTGCCATCCAGTTCACGTCCCATGAACAGTGGCGCCGCATCCTTCAAGTCGACCAAAATGGCTCCAAGTAAGTTTGCTTTTTGTACGCACATTTGTTGTAGCCGTATGTGAATATGTTCCTTTAATAATTATAATTGACGATTATATATAACAGCACCAAGGGGCGTCGTTTTCTGGCTGGATCGCTGGCGGGCATTACTTCACAATCACTGACGTATCCGCTGGACTTGGCACGTGCCCGGATGGCCGTCACGGACAGGTACACAGGATATCGCACGCTACGTCAAGTGTTTACCAAAATTTGGGTCGAGGAGGGTCCCAGAACGCTGTTTCGCGGTTATTGGGCTACTGTCCTAGGTGTAATACCCTATGCGGGAACATCTTTCTTTACATACGAAACGCTCAAAAGAGAGTATCATGGTAAATATTTTTTATTTTCAATATTGTAAAGAGAACGTTGGGTATGTATTGCTAACAATTTTTAAAACTCCAGAAATCGTTGGCAACACTAAACCAAATGCGCTTATATCGTTGGCTTTTGGCGCTGCAGCAGGTGCGGCCGGTCAAACGGCCAGTTATCCGCTAGATATTGTACGTCGTCGCATGCAGACGATGCGTATTAATGTCAGGACTTTGGAGCGCTGTCCCACAATACTGGAGACCCTTATAAAAATATACCGGTACGTAAACTAGTAAACCCTTATTTTTGAAACTTGATTTTTGTATAAGCTCACTGTGGATTTATTTAATTGTTTTTGACAGTGAGGAAGGCATTAAAAACGGATTTTATAAGGGTCTAAGTATGAACTGGATTAAAGGGCCTATTGCCGTAGGTATAAGCTTCTCCACGTACGATCTTATTAAGGCATGGCTTCGAGAGTTGTCGCACTTAAAGCGCGGTCGGGTCAACAATTAGCCGCCGTAGAAGCAGAGTAACCTCTACTCATAGAAAAATAAACTCAACAAATATTTTTGCATATATATTAGTAACGAAACCAAAACGCACTGTTTTTGTTACAACGTTTAATGTTTAAAGATAATAGAAGGATTAAGTGATGCGTTTTAATGCAGCATCAGCATTGTTTTATTGATATTTTTAGTTGCTAATTGGGTAGTTACTAATAAAACGCAAACGGCTTCCTTGGCTATTCAATGTAATTGATAATAAAATTCAAGATGAATGATAACAATAAATACTGTAAAAAGTTGCAGACTTAAAGCCCCCATTGCAGTCGACTTTAGTTGGTTCTTTAATTGTATCGGACAATAAAAAAACGTACACGATTTAAAAGCGATTTTGGCACTTATTAGTAACTTTCAAAGTTTTACTTTCGAATTTCGAATGTGATTTTTATTCATAAATTAATTTTCATGTGTTAGAACAAACATACATAAATGTATACACATATGTATGTATATTGTAAGTCTAAGGTAATAACTTTAAAACGATGCATCAATTGCATTCTATTGTTCAGCTGCAAAATTGCTACATTATATTTATACAAATGTTTTTATTAAGGTGAAATAAATATACCAGATAAACAATTTATTTTAGTTTTAGCTGATCTATTTTATTATAACATTGCTGCTTTTCTATACGTTTTTCTGTAGTTATAAATGTTGCTAAGGTGGCAACGCCTTTCGTAGGTGGCACCTCGATTAAAAATTTTTGCGTTATTTGGTCACAGCTGTCATCTCTAGTCGCGTTGAGCTGTGCAAAATAAGTGCGCAAAAGCAGAGCGCCTTTTGTTTTAATTATTTTGTGTAACCCAAGTCACTACACATTTGTAGGTTTTGGGTTAAATGTGGCTAATGTTCTTTATAGTATTAGCATTGTAAATATTTGTTGCTGTCTTAAACGAACTCATAAAGGCTACATAATTTTATAAGCACTAATTACCTGGAAAACCTACAATAGGACCTCTTATAGTGTACACGTAAGTGCTGCAAAGTTAAAGAAAAAAATTAAAAATCAAAGTGAAAATAAAATTATGTAAATTAAGGGTCTATTGATTTGTTGTAGTCATGGCCGCTCCCTTGTGGGCGGCTCGCGCTGTTGCTTGCGTACAACAGGTGAACAGAGCTGCCACACAGTCAGTAAAACTTTTTTAGTTTGTTGGAAAAATCAATTTTGTTGACAATAAATTCCTAAATATTTTTTTCGGAGGTAATGCCTTGAACTTTGTTTTATCTGAAACCAACAGCATTGTCTGTTGAAAAAAAACGTTTGTTTTTTTTTTTAATATGTATATACACCTTTTGATCACTCTGTTAAGTGTGTAAACCCCCTGCAAGGTTTTTTTCATTGAATGACCCTAGGTGCATTAAAATAAAATCGCTAACTAATTAACTATAATGAAAAATACAAAATTTTTTTGAAACTAATATAACAATAGTAATCGGTTTTAAAACAACTATAAGAGAGTATAAGCAACTGCAAATAAAATCTAGACTGTCTGGCCAAATTTGTTGTTTTAACTTTAACAGTGCCATTTAGAGTAAAATACATATGTATTCAAGTTAACATATCGGTTTAACACTCATGTTCGTGCGTCCAAACGCGTCGGTGGTGCATCCGCGGCACAAGTACACAAATATTACAATTAAAAAGAAAATATATTGCTTAAAATAATTTTTATGTTGAATTAAAATTATTATGCATAGTAATGATTGCCAGGCCACTCTGCTCTAACAGAAAAGCAAAACCTAACAGCAATTATTCAGCAAATTTCCAGTGGTAGTGCGTGTAGTTGTGCAGCGCGTGTGTGTGCGTGTACAATTTAAAAATAACTGCAAATACATATCAAAATATTAAAAGAAAAAGGAAAGGTCTGTTTGTGCTTTTATGTGAGTGTGTGCGTGTGAGCTGTGCTGGCCTTCACTTGTATGCGTTTAGTTGCTGTTGGAGCTCTCGTGGAGCCACCGAAACGAATACAAGCAAACACATTCGTGCATATGTACTTGTTTACACCTTCTGAGCGGTTTGTGTATTAAAAGGTAAATAGAATAAAGAGAAAAGAGCAAAACAAAGGCACTCCGTGCACAAACGCAACAGTCAAATGGCGGGGGCTGTGTGCGTGGGCGGGCCATAAGCTATGTCGACAGCGCTGCTGCACTTTTTCCCTGTCGTAGGCAGCGAGCACTTTTCTTTGTGGGACTTGTTATATGAAATTCTAGGAACTAAATTAATTACGTTATATAGTAGATCTTGCTTAACATTCTCAATTGTTAGCAATTTCTACATTTTTAATTTAAAAAGTTAATTCCCTTGCATACACACATATGTGTTTATATGCAACTGTTTACGCACGTGTGTGCAGTGAATGCCTGACCATGCGAACTCATGTGTTGCTACTAGAGCCGACATACACATATATGTATATGTACATGCATGTATGTTTTGTTGTTGCTGGCAGTAGCTCTCCTGTTTCTTATTGTTATTTCTTGCTGGGCTGCGCATGTCGCAGTTGCAGTCGCTGTGGCCACCGTGTTTCTATGTTGATTCTGAGAAAAATCATAAAAACAAAAGCAAAAGCGAAGGAATTTTCGAGTGCAATAGCAGCCAACAGCGAATATATTAGCTTCCTTCTCTCTCGGTCTTTGTCTCCCCTCTCTCTCCCTCTCTCTTAATATATATATATATACTTATATATTTGTCCCTCTCTTGTAGACTTTTATACAATCACATTTGCTACTTTTGTTTTCTTGACGTAGAGTCTCGCGTTTTGCCCGCTCAACACTTTATCTTCTTCTGTTGTTCTGGTCTTTCGTTCCTCCGTAAAATGTGTTGCGCACACGTTTGCTTTCGCCATTGCCGCTACTTAGCATTTTGGACAAATTATTCTTTTCTTATGGTTGTGTCAATGTCGTCGGAGTTGGTTGCGTGAACGATTTTTATATTTTGATTTTTTTTTTATTGACTGTGGTCAATGGGTGTTTAATCGCTCGTCTATCGATTAGAAAGATAAGGGGTCTCCACACATCAAGCAGTTGCTATTGGTTTGAAATTTCCAGCTTTAAAGTAGCTAAATTAAAACGCAATTTACACGCTTTGTGTAAAAACGGCAAACACCTTATCAAGGGTGCTATGTAAATGAACACATATGACACAAGAGTATAGATGAACTTTAACCAGTCACTGGTTTTACTGCTGTACAAAAATTTAAAACCAAATTAAAAAATAATAGGTGTGACGTACTCGTATGTTTAAAAATATATTTGCAAGACTTAATGTTTAACATGTTAGAGGAAAATGTTACAGAAAAGTACGAAAAACGGAGAGACAGTACTGAAAAGAAAACAGCTGCGATAGTGGATTAATAAACATAGTAATGGTCCCTTGTACAGAAGCAGTGGATGTGTTTGATATTTTATGCCAAACGGCAAACAACTAACAACTGTGTTCTTGTGTACGTATCTGTTTGTTTTTTGCTTATAAAAAATTAAAAATGTAGAGACCAGTTTGTGTTGGCCTATGCTGACGTCTCGCATACCGTGTTTGTTTTGCAGTTAAACAGGAAAGAAAAACGCAAATTTCGAAGCAACAATACTAAACGACAAGACGGAATACACTTGGGACTAAAAGAAATCCCGAACCTTGGTGTTTTATATAAAAAGTTAAAAAATAACTCTTGTATTCAAGCCAGATTGCTGAAAAAGGCGCGCACAGTCATATATCAGTAGAGGAAAGATATAAGAAATATATATATATATATATATATTTTAAAATAAACAACGAAGATTAAAGCTTCTAAAGCAAACGATTAATATTAACAAATTATTTTGTTGATACTTTAACACCTATATATTCAGTAATAGGGTATTGGGTATTAAGTGCATGTTCTCAAACAGTATGTTCATATATATATGTAAGTGCTGACATTTATCAAGTAAACACACAGAAATATATACATATGCATGCTTACGTGCTAAGAACCCGTATATATATACATTATTCAGTAGACTTGCAATCTCATTTAAGTTGTGCATAATGTCAGCTGAAAAGTAAATGATAATTATTTAATGTAGTTTAGTTGTAACACGTTTAATGTTTTACTTTATTGCATTTTCTTTATTTAAAATGTACTATCCTTCCTAATTGTAAATATTTAAATGAATATTTATACACTGCGTATGTATACTACGTACTCGTCTTGTTACTATCAAAATGATTGTTATACATACACAAGCGCAAAATAAGTTTATCTTTTGCTCCTAACAACGCCATCGCCATATCGCTGTATTTATATATTATAGCTAGAGAATATATTTGCTCACATTAGGCAAGCGATTCGCGTGAATAAATAAAAATTCTTTTACTGCCATTTGTTTCTAGAATTCATTTTTTTGCAGCCTTTTTTGATAATTTTTCTTTAGTACACCAGTTAAAACAGGTGCATTGTCTTTGATTCAGTTAACTCTACCTAATCAGGTGCAGTGTAACTACCCCTCTAGAGCTTTCGGAAAGCTATAATGGTTATACATATTCTAAAAATGCAAGTGGGCATTCATATTTCGCTTGCGAGGCATTTTTGTCTGTACAGTTTTCTGCTTGCGTGTATGTTGACTTATTTGCGCTGCTTGTGTGCCCTGTGTATAAACAAATACAGATATATAAAAATGTGTATAAACGTGCTATACAACGCCAAGTATGTATAAATAGTGAGAATAAGTTATTTACATTACGGTAACCGATTTTAATTGATTGCTATTCAAATTGCTCGTTGGATTTTCAAAGATCAATATTATCGTCAACAAAAAACTAAAAGTCACTCAACCAGTTATACAGTTTTTCACTGCAACTACTACAGCAACTTTAACTGCAACTACTACACCAACTTTAACTGCATTTTAAGTTTTATATTTGCCAAACAATTCTAGAACTTAAAGATGCAAAGCACACAGGGATTAAATTGAAGCTTTTTGTAACGAGCATAAAATTATATTTCTGTAAATGGAGTATACATAAGGGTTTCAAAGATTTATATATGTTATGGCAAGCTAAAGATATTTTTGTTGTGAAATCATCGTACTTTAAAATGTGCTGAAAACATGCTTTATTTTATTTAAAACAACTTGTGCCTTTTGTTTGATTCCCAAAGGTTTCTAATTAGTTAACTCAAAATTATGTCGGCACCTTGTGTAAATATGATGGTAATATATGTCTCCAACCTACTTATATTTTTTTGTAATCCAAAATGGTTCAATTATACCAATCATAAAAAAAGACAACTTGCCGACAATGTAAACATGTATTATTTATATAGTATCATACTGCTTAGCAGTAACGGATTATTAGTCATATGAAAAGTATAAGTATTGTAGAATCGGAAAAATAATTATTTCGCGGGAGAAAGAGAGCAAAAATATATTGATTTCATAGTTTTCATTTGAGCCACTAAACGAACACGCGTTAAATTGTATGTATGTATAAACGTTTGTGTGTATGTCTGTATGAATGTATATTATTATATTATATATATGTTATTAGCCATTTCGGAATAAATTTGAAATCAATAAAATTTTGCCGGTATATTGTTCGAAAATTTACAATTATGTCGACTACGGGTTTCATATAAATAACATAGTTTACAGTGATCAATAATATTATGCGAGTATTATTAGAGTATTACCCAAAAAGGTCAAAATTGTACTACGGTTACAAATGTTTTGCTTTCGTTAAGCCCATTTGGGTTTCGATGGACATCAATAAGATTGTACTTTTTTGTCGTAAAATGACAATAGTTTAATCATTTTGTTAAGACATCTGTTTGCTCTCTTTGCTTTTTGGTAACATTTTATAAGGGCGTGCTCATGTTTTTTACGAGTTGTTTAGAAACAAATTGGCAGCTTTTAAAACTTAAATTTGGCATCTCTTTCGCATTTTTAGGTTGCATGCTAAATAATGCTCCGACAGGAATCCCAGTATGTTTGCATACATTTAACATGAATGTGCACATTTAATTATAATGTGAAGCTCTGTGCTTTCGCTAATTATAAGTTAAACACAATAGCCTGTAGCCTTGGCTTTATTCACCTAGTTGTACCAAATATAAATTAACATAATTTTCACATTACACATTTTCATGGAAACACAACAATAAATGTTTTTGGCTCAGATTTCATGCGTTTAAAGAGAATTTCGAATAATTCGAAACTAAACTTGTTTACTTATTAAAATAGTTTCTGGCAATTCCATTGATAAGACCAACAGGTCAGCTGTTAAGATGTTTGACACTCGACTTAATCTTTCGGGGCAAAATTGGTCGAGCTAATGCTAATGCTTGGTGCGATTTCTACTTATTTGTTATTCACAGTAAATATAATATTGCCTATGGTGTTGCATTACGTCCAAAAACACCCCTTATCAACAGATGAAAACGCTTATAAGAACAGATGTCGCGACACATAGTTAACTAAAATTGATTGCACATTTCAAGTTTCTATAGTTATAGGACAAATTGATACTTATAAACACATAAAATGAGACAAGTGTGTATTTCTCCGGTCCGACGAAAGTGTAGTTTTTAGCAATGACTTTTATTACACTGTCAGAAGAAAAGACGAAGTGTATTTCAAAGTACAACTTCCTCTCTGCGGTTGGCTTTAATTTGCAATGGAAGGCATTTTTATAGTTAGTGGCTTACAGTTTATAGGTTATAACCGCTTGCAGGCATTTTGCTAGAATAAAATACTATGTTGACATGCCTGCACCTCTATGAAAAAATGTATTTAGCGCGTTGTCTACTTAGTTAAGCTTTATTTTATTAAGGTTATATGCAGCCTTAAACAAAATTTTACATGCTATGTGCAAGAGCAGTGTCGACAAAATAATATAAATTGTACAAAAACCCGAACCAAATGTGTAGCTATACGGTTTCGAGTCATTGCCAAGGAGCATCATATCCTATCGAATTATCATTGGTTTTAGTGGGCTTCGGCAGACAAAAGGCAGCAGGTAACACACAAATTTACCTGTTTTTGCTGCTGTCCCTTTTGCTGCTCTACCTGTATAGATATGACAGAATGAATGTCTCGGTAAGGTAATATTTTATTGTAGCAATATTTAAACAAAAGTTAACCAAATGTAAAAGATAAAGTAATTTATAGTAACTAGAAGGTTAACTAAAATGTATCTATTGCAAGTGCGTTCGGATATTTAACTGTCTAATACTCGAACACAACACGCTCACATCTATTGATGTATAGTTTTATATTTGTTATTTCGTGTGCTTTTATTTTTATCTAAGTTTTGTTACCGGCTAGTTGTGCTTATTTTGGGCTTGGTCCGCCTGGTTTGGTTTGTTTGGCGATCGCTTGTTGTTATGCTCAGGCCATTCATATTTGCTACGTTTGCTACGTTCTTGTTATCCCTTATTTTCCAGTGAACTACGGAAATTAGCGTATCGACCACAAAAACAAACAACTGGATACAGAATATAGCGGGTTTCATTGTTGTTTTTTCATCTTCTCTGCAGTTTTGTTTGTTTTTTGGCGATCGTGTTTTGGTGTCCCCTAACACGTCGAAAATGGGAAATAATGCTAAAAGAGTTATTGCGACTGCAAGCAATGGTTTACGTTCAATTAATTTGTACATCTGTTTTAGGTAACGTATCCAGTAAGAGAGTGTCGTTGCTGTGTTTGCTTTCTCTCTGTTATGCGAGTAATTGTTTTGTTAGCCTTTGTTAGTATTTCTGTTATGGTAAATAAATTTTGCTTTTTAATATAGCATCTTTCCAAGTTAAATCTAATTGAAGAATAGATAATTCTGTTTTAAAATACAATTATCTTTTTGGGGTAAAATATGTCGGCGTGGCTTTACCTTAGAAAAGTTGTAGTAAATAATCTCACTGTATAAATTATGCGAAAGATCAGTCATACCGCATTGACATTACCATAAATTGCTTAACATGGTTAAAAAAGTTGGCACTTTGAAGCAAGTTTGAAAAGGTCATTATGTTGCTTGCAAATAGATTTTTTTTTTTTTTACCATTTACATACTTATGTCACATTGCAATTCATCAATCCTCTTATTTATTCAGACAATGTCAGTAACAACCACACGTTATATAACCGACCGGCACACACAAAAATATACGCACAAACCACCACACTTAAACACCCACTAACACACGTACTTACACAAACATATATATAAATATACATATATATTTTCTTCTCATGTAATCCTTGCCACTTATGCTTATGTGTATCAATATTTTATTTATAGTTTTCTATGCATAAGCATTTATACATAACATTCCGTTTGTGCTTGTGCATTTTATGGACGAATCCAACCTCCCATTTGCTTGTGGAAATCAGCAGCTGGACCTTGGCTAGGTCATCGCCGCCTTCACCACTAAGTTGCCAGGGCTGCTAAAATGCATTTAAATAACAACCGCAAGATAAACACACTTTAAAAAACAACTAAAGTAGACTAGAAACAAAAGTTACAGCACTTGGCCATAAATCACATTATCAGCAGTATCCTTGTCATTGCATCCTGCTGCTGCAGTAGTTACAGTAGCATCGCTCTTGATAACATCCCACATCCATACTCATCCAAATTAAATAACATATGAGCAGAATGAGTCTTTGGAAGCGCATATCGAGCCACGCCGACTGCGAGCAGCGCATGGCGGCTTACTACAATAAGAAGGGTCTGTACGACCTGCGTCTCTGCTTGGCGCCCTGGATTGAAGACAGAATAATGTGAGTAGTCGTCCTTAAAAGTGCAGTGGCCATATTAGCTTGTTTAGCGGATGCTAGCATACATATTTAAGGCCAAGAGGTTTTGCGAAAAACAGGTTTGCTTTGTTTTCTAAAATATTTATAAAATCGCTATTATAAAAATAATATATATATATATATAAACCCATGTTTGTATCAAGGTATAAATATAAAATTTAATACGATAAAACAAAAATACCAAACTGAACTTTACTAATGTATTGACAATAGCAAAGCAGAGTTTTTTTTCATTTGTATACCGTTTTTATGGAATATGTAGTTATTCAACAAGGGCGTTTTGATAAATACCTATTGTGCACTTGGAAGTTAGGGTTGGATTGAAAAAGTGATTTTGTTTTAATATCAGTCCCTCTTTTTATTCTTGAATACAGGTCCGAGCAGATAACACCAAATTCGTCAAATCAACTAGAGCGAGTTGCGCTGAAATTCATCGAGGATCTGCAGCAAAAGTTGCTATCGACGCGGGCAAGCGATCAGGTGCTTAAATATCGACTAGTAGAGCTCTGTGCGCTGATTCAACGCACCCCCGCACTTGAGCTTTACACACATCTGCGAAGCGGCCTGCAAAAGGAGTTGCAGTTAGCCGCTGAGAAGAGTGTTGCCGTTGCCGCTGCGGGCCCACAGATGCCACTAAATACCTATAATATGAACAATGCAGCAGCTGCTGCCGCTGCAGCTGCCGTTGGTATGAATGGCGGCTATGTTGATGCCAATGATTTATTAGGAGTTGCCGGTACCGGATCATCTCCAGTGGCAGCGGGAATGTCGGCTGGCATTATGCACAACATGGCCGGGAACGCAACGCCAGTTGCGATGGTTACACCAAAGGTAGAACTATACAATGTGCATCATCAGATTGTTCAAAGCTTCAACGAATTCTCCGCATGCTCTGAAAGTCTTAAGGGCCTTGTTCAGAACTATCGCTACATGCTTAACGCACCCAACTCTCCAGAAGCGGAGCTGCTTTTTAAACGGCTGATTGAGGAGAAGACTTCCCTAGTGGGCAGGCTACGTCGCAGCTTTATGTACTACGAGACTTTACAGGATATGGTTATAACGGAACTTAAGAACTGGAGACGCCAACAGGCGCTCGCTGGCAATGGAGCTCAGTTT
This sequence comes from Scaptomyza caliginosa, assembly GCA_035044725.1. NCBI lineage: Eukaryota > Metazoa > Arthropoda > Insecta > Diptera > Drosophilidae > Scaptomyza > Scaptomyza caliginosa. The sequence goes on along the minus strand of JAWNNR010000989.1, from coordinate 1,076,232 downwards.
AGCGAGAATATGTTGGATGATATACAGCGTTGTTTTGAGTTGCTTGAATCGTTTGTCACTCATCTACTGACAGCTGTTAAGGAGACACTTTTGGTGCGCCTTATGAATGACGATCCAGACTTAAACTGTTTGCTAGACCAGGTGCAGGGGGCTCAAAAAAATCTGGTGTGCTCTGCATTTATAGTGGACAAACAGCCGCCGCAAGTAATGAAGACGAACACACGGTTTGCCGCCTCCGTGCGTTGGCTGTTGGGCTCGCAACTGGGCATACATATGAATCCGCCCACAGTCGAGTGCATCATAATGTCAGGTATAATTCTTTAATAAGTCCATAATTGACATGGAAAGAAATTAAAATACCCAAATAGTATTTTATGGACATATACTTTTGCATGTTCGAAAATGTTGATTTTTGTTATCATATGTGTATATACATCTTTATAATTTTTATTGATTGATTTTAATTTTATCAGTCATAAGTTAAAAACAAATTTAGTCACAGTAAGAACAAAATTAATATTTATACGTTTGGATACTTTATGCAGAGTTGCAGGCCCAGCGTTTCGTAACACGCGGTACACACATGGATGTAACTAATAGCAGCCTGGCAGGACAGTCTTCAGGCGAAATTCAAAATTGCTCTAGCACCATGGAGTATCAGCAAAGCAACCATGTATTTTCCGCCAGCTTTAGAAATATGCAGCTAAAAAAGATAAAGCGAGCAGAGAAGAAAGGCACTGAAAGCGTAATGGATGAAAAGTTCGCTCTGTTTTTTTATGCCACTACGACAGTGAATGATTATCAAATTCGCGTTTGGACACTCTCACTGCCTGTGGTGGTCATTGTGCATGGAAATCAGGAGCCACAATCTTGGGCTACCATCACCTGGGACAATGCATTCGCAGATATTGTGCGTGATCCGTTTGTGGTGACTGATCGCGTCACCTGGTGTCAGTTGTCTGTCGCACTCAACACTAAATTTGGATCCTGCACGCAGCGAGCGCTTACCTCAGAAAATTTGGAGTTTCTTTGTAAGTAATGTTAAAAAAGTTTCTAAATTTAAAGCTGATCAATATTTCGTAATATATAGTCGAAAAGCTGCAGCGTGATAATATAGCCGGTGAGCGTAACGAGTACATCTCGTGGAATCAATTCTGTAAGGAGCCCTTGCCTGATCGCACGTTTACGTTCTGGGAATGGTTCTTTGCCATTATGAAACTGACCAAAGACCATTTGCTATCAATGTGGAAAGCGGGTCGGATTACAGGCTTTATTAACAAGGCCAAAGCGCAAGATGATTTATTACGTGCCAATACTGGAATTGGCACATTTTTGTTGCGTTTCTCCGACAGCGAACTAGGTATGTGAATTGGCTGCTCGACACAAAGAGACGACTTACTGATCGTTTTTGTTTCCTATGAAACCCGCATTAGGAGGCGTTACCATTGCCTATATGAATGAATGTGGTTCGGTGACTATGCTCTCGCCGTGGACTGCACGTGATTTTCAAATACTCAATCTGGCCGATCGCATCCGCGATCTGGATATGCTGCGTTGTTTGCATCCAACCGATGTCAATGTTCAACCGCTGGATCGCGATCTCGCCTTTGGCGACTTTTATACACAGCGTCCTGGTAGGGCTGCATGCCAACAATAACACGCCACAATTATATACTTAACTCTGATTTAAAGATGATTTTTTCGCCAATTATGATAGCAATAGTCAAATTCACTAATGTTTATTGTAGAAAATAGAGAATTTGCAGAGTATTGTCGAAAAAACCATCTTCCCACTGTTTTTCTGCACCCACACTTAATAAAATCTACTTATATATTCAATAGAACCAACGCCTCGTGTCGACGGATATGTCCCAAGCACGATACGTGTGCAGGTGCGTACCAGTGGGGATACAGGCTCCATCAGTGGCACGCCTCATCATCCTATGCAGTCACCGCCGCAGGATAGCATGTCAATGGGAAAGTAAGTTTTAAACAGTCGGAATCAAAATCAACTGCCTTTTAACGTCTCTTAATGATTGTTTTTTGTTGCTCCTGGTAAATCAGGGCCAACCTAATAATGAGAACCCAGCCCTGTTCTAAAGCTTTACAGCCGCATTTGACGTGAAGCTTTTTCAATATTTTTTCCCAGTTAAACTATTATTATTGTTTGGTTATATATCTCTTTTTGATTTCCGAAGATTTTTAAGCGTTAAATTAGATTGCAATACTTTGAAAACGAATGGCGTGTTAAAAAAAAACTAAAAAACAATTATTTTAAAGTAAAAATTGATTTTTGCGTATCGTTGCTTTGTTGTGCTTAAATTATTGGAGTTGCTTAAATTTTAATAATAGTAATACCTATAATAATAAACAATAATATTATTGTGATACGCATAAGTGGTAAAACTATCTGACTTACTATACTCCTTATTGTTTTCATTTTATACATACTTTGTTTATTTTCATTTTCAACTATTATGCCTTGTTTTTAATTTATTGTGCAAACTCCCGTTGTGGTGCTATTCAGTTATTCTCCTCGTAGTGGCGTCATGTTTTATAATCCATCAAGCGTCGCAACTACATCCTATAACAGGGATGATTCAGATTCAGATGGTAGCTCTGTGGCTCGTGAGCTCGAGAACTTAGTCAACAACACAGCGCCCGATGATCCCATACTCGATCAGATAAGTCACACCATATTCAATGTTTGCGCGAACGGGCAAGAAGATCAGTGGATGATGCCCACTAAATCAGCATATGCAGTGCCATCGCCTTGTAATCAAACAGTCCAATATTGAATTCTATCTTATTGTGGGCTGGTTTGGGTTGTGCCTCTTACCGAAAGGTATTGTTTGATACCTACATATATATCAATATATTTACGTACAAATCGCAAACACATCAATTTCACCCAGTAAAAAAAACGAAAGAAAATTCAACATTTTCTGTGATCGCCGCTCTTTCTTTAAATTTGTAAATTTTCGTACACAAAAACGTTAATTTGTTTATTGTATTGTATGTTCAGCCACAGATCTAATAGCGCCTCCACATTGTGTGCTAAACACATTGCACCGCTCTCCTGTGCCCTCGCAAACCATATAGCATAACCCATTTGCTTCTTCTCATTTGCAAATCTCGTCACACTCATTTGATATCTGCTCTTTTTCCTAAACGTTACTAATACTTTAACTGAAAAGATATCTGGTATCTGAAATAAGGTTTTATCAAATAAGTATATTGTTTTTTTTTTTTTAACTGTTCTTACTTCAAAGTATTGCTATCTTTTTAAGCTTTTCAGCAGCAGCAAATGTACATATTTAAATTTATATGAAAATATTCAAAATGAAATTAATATCTAATGAACTTCTATATTTTTCTAATTTTCAATTAATCGCAGCTTGCAGAATAGCACCATCATGCATTTGTAATTGCCAAAGAGCAATACAGAACACCAGTTTACAAGCAAATTTTGGGGCTTCATTGGAATTATATATATTCAATAAACGACTTTTTTGCATGCGCTTTTTTATATTTCTCTTGATGTGTGTTCGTAATAGTTCTTACAGTCAGTATTTGATGTTATTGTTACTACTAAATTGGCATACAATTAAACTGAAAGGCTAATGAATAAAGACGGGATTCACGGTAAACAATTGTTTACCAAAATCGTTTAATATGCATCTAGCAATATTTATTTTCGCTGGCAGTAAATCGTCTCGTAATTTTAACAAAACTCATTTAAATAAGCACACATTATTCCATTTGATTCACTACTAACATCATTTTACTTATAAAATATTTATTGTTAAAGAGCTCATTCAATATATTTATTTGTGTATGTTTTTTCTTTAATTAATTTGTTTATCTTTTTTTTGTATTCGTTCCAATTTTAGTGGTAGTGATTTTCCAATGGCGGACTTTGATACGATGCAGAGTTTTGATGTATATAAGCTATAAGCACAATACAATATACAAATCTATATATTGGTATATTTTATATTTATACATATATATAAATGTATAATCAAAATCCATGCGTCAAATTTTAAATACAAACAAAAGAATCCTATACATTTTTGCAAGTATTTGCTGCTATTACTGACGTCCATTAGATGTTTACTGTACCCCACTACAAAAATAGGACACTTCAACTTTAAACTTATCAAACGTTTGACCTTAAAGTACTTTACATAGTCGGAATGCACATTGTGGCATGTATTTTCATTTTGGTATGTATTCAGTTAATGGTTATGGTTTACTTAAAAAAGTTTGTCTACATATATTCAGTAAAATAAAAATATCTGGTTGTGATCTTCAATTTGTAGAAAAAAAAACGTTGTTATCTTTGTTAGATTAAAATACACACAGTCACAAACACACACACATATACACAGAGGACTATAACTGTTAGTAACAAGTATAGGGCTTATACAAATTAAAAGGGTTTACATATTTTATAAAAAGGTATTCAACTATTTTAATGTTAATCGAATTTATTGTTATATAAACTTTTAAAAGTTAAATGACACTTTATGCTATGTATGTATACAAATTACATACGCATCAGAATTGAAAGCTTATGAAATGGGTTGGGAGTTATCGAGGTGGTTTCAATGTAAGGTGGTTCGGTGTACGTCCGTATGCCTTCGAAAGACTAATTAAATAAAATTTAGTTTGAACTGAGGAATAAAAAGTATACGAATTTACACACTTAGAATCAGCTATATATATATTTATAAATATATGTATATGTTTATATAAATAATAATACAAGAATACACACAACAAATTTTTAAAATTATATTTCTGGATTTAAGGCGGCTATAAGTGTTTAAAATTGTTATCTGTCTTAGCCACTATGTTTTGAGTTTATTACTAAAAACTATTTTTTTACTTATTGCAGCATTTGTGAAATCGCCAAAAAACGATCCATCTAATACGACAAGAGCAATGCATGCAAATTGCGGCAATTCAACACAAAACACCTTCAGTATACACACAAAATCAAACTTAAATATTATAATTGTTTTTTGTGCCTTATGAATTTCCGATGATTTAATATTTTTTTATGTGAACGCATAATTTGTTTAACGCATGTGTCTATTGCCTTTTATTGGTATACAATGGGGCTGTTAAATTCTATAAAAAAATTCTTTATTTTAATAAGTATCGGTGCAAAATGTGGGTTTAGTTAGTTTTTAGCTTAGTATTTGTTGAATTTAAATTTGTGAGTTTTATAATATTTAACAATAATTTTTATTATTAATTCGGTCGCAGATGTTTTTGAGTCGCGTTTACTTAAGGTGTAATTTACGTATATACGTAAAATGTTGCGTTATTGTAAAAATCCTTTTTTATTGGCTTCCATGCTGCAAATGCAAACTAATATAACAATATTACGTATGTACTATATTTTATTTGAGTTTGAGTTAGGACAAAGAGTGCATTGCATTACAAATGCGTTATTAGTGTTGCTTTTGCCACCTACCAAGGATACAAAAGCACAATAAGTGAATCTTAATGATAAATATTTTTGTGTAAACGCACAAGCTTTCGTCGTGAACTTTAAGAATTTTATTATACCTCTTAAAGTAACACAATATTATCAATAAATAAATGCATATTATATTATTAAATATAAAACAAACTAAAACCGTTAATTACACATTTTTTGTGCAGCTCTTGAAGCAAATTATTTGAGCAACGACAAACTATGTATGTTCGTGTTGACGTTATATTTAATATTTTAATGTTTTAATCTAAAACTCAAGCACACATTCCCACACTCACATACGCAAGTAGACACAAAAATTTTGCATGTTCTACAACAAAAAAAAATTATTTGATGGGAAATATTTCTTATATGTGCAAATTTAATAATATAAATGGAAGTTTTTTAAATGTAAGCAATATAAGAATTGAAAGAACTTAAGAACTATTCTTGTCAAAATGGCCAATAAAGATTTGATTTAAAACACTATATGTTAAAGTTTTACTTTTGGGTAATACTTTAAGCTTATGCTATAAAAAATTTTGGTAATAAACAAAAACCAACATATCGTTTTTAAAACTGTATATGAACATTAAATCATATTTAACAATCAGCTAATTTTCCTTAACTATTATTAGTACAGTATCTTGCCTTCGGTCCATTTTTGCAGAAGAACTGGCATAGCTGACTGCAAGCAGTTGACACCTTACCACATTGGTTTGCCGAGCACTGCGGTCTGTAAGGAGTAAATATGTTATTATAAACACTGGCTTTAAAATATGTCGTGTTTCAATTACTGGATTCACGAGCTTTGCAACCCATACTGTGTGAAAGTGTTTTCATTGAGTAAAGTGTTTTCAAGTGTATCCAACTTGATGGTTAATCACTGATTTGGAGTCTGACTCAGTAGCGCTGGCAATTTATAGATATCGAGCAAATGCAATTTTGCACTCAGCCGGTATCTGAAAGCTAAACAGTGCTCTATATTTTTATATTATAATTTGTTTGTCTACCTTATTTAAATATTAATGCTGTCAGATTTTTAACAACTTGTTTTTAAAAAAAAAGTAAATTGGGCTGTATATATCTATTTATTTTTCGTGAAGTATGCTTTTGTTTACTAACTCGTTGGTACAATAATACATCTATACATGCCGGCTTAAAGTTGATCCTACTTGTGATTTCGAGTTGATCCATTTAATGTGCAGCGTGTAAAAGCACTACAATTATTAAGTTACCATATGTTAGTACTTTATAAACTTAAGTGTCATCCTTCAGAAAAACTACACTTGAAGTATCGCAGTCTTTAAATTGAAAGGCCTTAAGTGGGAAAATGTCTGAGTGGCCAAGCAAGTTGCATGGATGTTCTGTAGAATGCAAGTTGGGCTTCCCTAACAAGTACACAAGCTTGTAGTATACTTGTGACCAAGCTTTACTTTTAGTAAGCAGACTAAATGACAATTTGACAGCCATTTAGAAGGACAAACATAAAGTAAGTGTAAAAAGCTTTAAATGTGCATTACAGCGACCAAATTGCAAATAATATTTACTTAAACATTAATATTTTATGTGAGTCAAAGACAGAGTTTAAACTTTGCCCAATAACCTAAACGCATTTAGGAGATTTTCAATTTCAGCGTTTTTAATGTCGCTAAAGCGGCGGAAATGGAATCGAGCCAGTAAATGATTTTTTTTGCAAAGTCATCCAAGTTAATTTGTAGTAGCGGAAATTCGAATTCGAAACGTTATTGCAGCTATTTCCTCAATTTTGACAGCTAAAATGCTAGTGGAACGTGCATATTTGTGAATATTTGATTCACAGAAATTATACGATTTTTTAACTAGTCAAAAAGCTTAAACAACTTTATAATATAACAAGATAATATAACTTATAAGAAATTATTGAAAGTTGTGAACATAATATATTGGATATGATGTTTGTTAAGTCATATAAACCAAAACTGTTATCTTCCGCCATTGCTTGAATATTTTTTCACTTAACTTTGAATTTAACAATAAGATATCAAATTGATTTTTTAAGGTATTTTTTTTAACCAGACGCTGCGTATTCGCAATATGCGAGATATTTCATTTGCTTTCACCCCTGCGAGCGCAAACGCAAACAGTTAATTGCTGCATTAAGTTTTCATGTCGTAGCTAAGAATCAGAGAGCGAAACAACTGCAATGCGGGCACTTCGTGAGCGCTTTGTCGCCAAGCTACGGATCAAAAGCTCAAGTCACGGACTGGAATGGAAAAATTGTGGCGCAACATCACTTATGCATAAGAACAATTTAACTTTTCGTTAGCTGTTTTAAACTTGGGCACGTTTATGGAAGGTTGTATCTCGAGGAGATGACTGGATGTCAAATGTGTTTATACTTTGACAATTTTTTTATGATTGTAACTAAGTGCCAAAATGAAAGTTAGCCACAACTCATTTTGTAAAAGGTGACGACGACCAGATTACACCCTCTCTTCCCCTTTCCTGCTCTACATTTTTAATAATTTATATCATTTTGTTTTGGTTAGCGCTTCAAAATTTGCTAAACTAAATTAACAGATTAGTCTTTTCCTGCACAACTGCTATAAAAAGTTTATTAACTTCCGGTGTCCTTAATTTAGTGTATATCATAACAGCATAACATTTTCACTGTACACAAGCTGCAAAACACAAAAAAATGGATAAATGTTGCCAAAATCTTCTTAAAACGGCCAGCATTGTAAATTCTGTGGGTTAACGCTTTGTGCTACTATAAATCATTGTTTTTTGCAACTTGTAAATCTTTTTGGTATGCCTTACAAACTGGCAAATATGGGAATGCTTGATCCGAAGACGTGACCTGTAAAGATGCTATAGCATTTTAAATAAAATATTAATTATTAATCTGTTTTACATGATAGGCTAACACTATACTCTAAGAGTAAGTGCAATAAAATGATAAAATTTGTCACAACCTTAAAATTTCTATAAGGCCTTTGAATCGCGGTTTCATTTCAATGTATCTTTGATTTGAAGTTTAACCGCTTCCAAGGGAGTATAAAACCCAATGTCTGCAGTTCTGGGTAAATTTAAAGCGTAAAATCATTTAATTTTCGATTTGCCGCTGATTTCCCAAAACACATTTAACACAGACACTGAGACAAAAAAGGTGTCTTTGGAACGTCTTTGGTCTTAGCAAACACATTAAGCGGCACATCCTGGGTGCGTCTCAACCACCGGCTCGGATGTCCTGCCTAGCCCAGTATTGAACGGCGGTTGACAGCAATTTGGGATGCACAAATGCAACAGTTGACAGAAGAATACAACATTTAAGGCAAGCCCAGTGCATTAAGCTTTAATCAAACTGACTACATAGCTTTGAATGCGATGTCATATAAAAAATATAAAGTAAAAGAAGTAAAAGGCAGCAGTGCGTTTGGGGAATCAAAAAATAAGTTTTTAATTGTTTTAAGGGAACACAATTAAGATTGGTAGTTTTTACTGCTTAAGCTAGGAGTGGTTATTATTATGTTATTTTTGATTCATCTTACAATTTTAATACTGCAACATGCGAAATGACACACTCTCAATGGACAATGGACATTTGCACAATATTGTTAGTTAAGCATACTAGTGCAAGCACCTGCAGCAGTTGTCCTGCTAGTAAATCTATGTAAGCGCTTAGTTGCCATCTAGCAGATTTTAGCTGCAAACGTTGCGATGTTTGCGGCAATTGTGTAATTTCTTTCGACGACATATATGTATGTCAAGGTATTCCCTGAGGTGATGCTCTTCTCGGCTCATTAGCTAACAGCACACGTGCACAAATCAATTTTGCCACGCCCAAAACAAATTGTATGCTTCACTTGAGTACTTCAGTGCCGCTCTAGTCCCTAATGCCAGCAAATGCAGCAAAAACAATCATACAGTACGTTGTCCAAAAGCAATCAAAGGAAATGGCGTTAAAAGAAAACTAACAAACTCGCTTTCACAACCACTACAAATAATATGATCAGCCGCTGTATGTTTTGAAAAAGCAAGGGAGGTACAAACATAAATATGCAAGTGTCGTATTGAATGTTGCTGCATTTGCTATAACGCGCACCACACCAACTGCGCCAAGAAACATTACAAGCAAACATAATACAATTGACTACGCCTGCTAATGTTTATCCATTGCAGAAGCTTGCCAAGAGCAGCATCGCATTGATAAGTGCATCAAGATGAGGCATTGAAGTCTTGTCATGCATTATGCAACTCTTCTTACCAATTATGATTATTTTTCTTTTAAACATACGTCTTAAAGTTATTTGATCAGTTTTAAATTCTAAAATATAGATTTGTCAGCTGTTGTTTGCAGTACATCAAAAATTCAAGTTTTACTTTTTATAAACTCATTTCCAATATAGCCATAAGATTAAATTATTACCTTTTCACATCGCTTCGAATGTTAGTTAATATTAAATAAATTACTTTAGTCTGCGACATAGTGAAACCTTATTAAATCTTGCCTATCTCTTAGGTCGGCGTACGCAATAGCTGTCAGCCGAATTTGAGCATCAGTGGGTATTTTTTCGTATATCCCTGGCTGTATTTGATTAGCGACAAAGTTCGTGTAACTATGTCTTATAAAATTAAAGCTGTGACCCATATTTGACAAAAGCCCTGTAATACTTGTACTCGATTTATTTGGAGTTGACGACTTTTGCTTTTCACGCATATAGTGCAGCAGTGCCATCGATGCTTGCGGTAATAAGGACAAAGTCGCAGATGTATGCTTGGCTTTAAACAAATCAGTTTTCTGCCTGGTTGTTGATCGATATGCATATTGACGTAGACTAATGCCATTGGCAACGCTAGCTTGGTAACAATTCAATTGTTTAGATAAGTGCCAGTTTATATTAACGTTTGCCATTGATGTGGCTCCAGCTTTGTAACAGAAGTATTGTCTGCCGCGCAAGTTGTGTGGATTAGCGGCTAGTGCCAAATTTGCAGACTCGTCTGATGTATAGAGTATTGCCGCAAATTTGTAGTGCTCCGTGCGTTGACGAACAGTGACACGTTTCAGATTTCCAAATATGCAGAAATGCTCAAAGACCTCATGATGGCCAATTTCTATGCCCAAATCTTGCAAATGCAAAATTTGATAGCTATCCGGGTTCACATCCAAGAAAGAGTCAGAGTATTCCATTGATTGCGCACCTGCAGTTGCAAACAAATATATTTTTTTTTTATTAAACACATGATGAAAGCGAATAGGTACCAAAGTTTGTGTGCGATAAAATAATGTTTGAGGTTTCTACCGACTCGCGTCGTCTTTTACAGTGTAAGTTGAAAAATGTCTGTCTCTGCTGATTCTTTGTAAAATTTAGGTCATTTAAACATATATATTCTTGATTAAGACAATTAAACGCCTGATAGGATTGCGGCTTTTACAAGTTCGTGTCAATTTCTTAATTCTCAGTTAGTTTTTATCACATGAAGTAAAATGCTAGGGCATGCTTTGTTTGACATTGTTATTTTGACAATCTGCTTATCTACTGTTTAAAGGCAAGTAGGATCGTATACTTTTTTAGTATTTTTATCGACACAGTACTTAAAAACTTTTATAAACAAGAGCAAGCGCATCGCACATTGTTGCACATTCCTTTAACAGGCAAACAGATCAAAATGTTTTTTTAATGCACTAGAAGTGAGGCAACTTTTTTTGTATTTCATTTCGTTTTACATATTTGCGCTTAACTAACTGAACATATATCAACATTTTATGCAAATTACTGCAACATGTTTATAATTTTTCACTCGTGCAACTTAAAAATAACAAAATCTTATTTTATTGATTGCATCACTTAGCCAGTACATTTACATTTTATTTTAAAAATTTCCATACACAAGACATTGCTGAAGTTATCCCTCAATTGCCAACTAGTTCATCACCTTTAAATATCACAAAAAAAAAAAGCTAAAGTAAACAAGAAACCGCATGTAAAATAAGATTATGCTTGCTAGTGTATCGGGGAGCTGCAGATTAAGCAAGTAAATAACATGTAATAATTATACACGAAAAGCTCTTTTCGAAAACTTTTTTATAAAAGTGCACTTCAGATATTTAAACTGTCCATTATATTAATTTTTTTATGTTACGTATGCCAAAGATATCTACGATGATATATAAAGTGCAATATTTCAGTGACATGCGAAGCGCAAATATATACTGAACAGATTTCGGCCACTTCTCCTGGGCATCATAAGGCCAACATAATGCTTGCTAGTTTGATAACTCACGGCTTGCACACTTTTATTACAAGCTCACCGTGTGAGCATAAAACAAACCCTTCATACATATGCAAGCTATTTTATTATTCAGCATCTGAAAATAAAGTTTATTCGACTCGAACAGCAGGCGTTAAATTCTATTTATAGTATGTGAAAATGCACTTACACAACAGCCGACCTTTTTGTGTTGGCATCATGCTGCTGATGGTTTCAAAATGCAGAAACACAAACTCGGCATACCGATGGAGTTACGCTTATAGCTAAAAAGTTTGACATAAACATTGTTTCCTAAATTAAAAATGGTCATTTTATATAGTAGTTGGCAGGCAGTTGCAGTTGAAGTTTTCACATCTCTGATTGCACGCAAAGAAGGCCATCGACCTTAACACGGTTAAACACATGTACAGATACATGGGCTTAAGAAATGTGGCTACGTGTCGGTTTCAATGAAATGAAAATATAAAATATGCATTCTGCTTTTGCTGCTGCCCGGATAAGTATGCTATGGGCAACGTGCCTTACGCCTGGGAATTGTGTCGAGTGTCATGCGCGCCCCGTATTCAAATAAGAGTGCTGCAAAGGCTTTTGCCAAAACTGTAAGAAATATATTTAGCAGCTAGACAGCTAAAGGCTGAGAGCTGTATTGTTCAACAACAGAGCAGAGAACTTAATAATAAATGAAACAAGCGTATTACAAACACTTATGTGATGCAAGTTTAAAGTGTCACCGTCATCCTTATAAGCAAGAGCATAACTTCTTGTTATGCCCCCAAACTGCAAAACTGCAATAACTGACTGACTAGCTTAAAACCATTTTTAATAAGAATAACACCTCATGCACATTGGCAATACCAGTCTTAAAATCAAAATGTTGTACTTTTTGTTTATTCCAATAGGATTCCTAAAAAATTACTTGACTACACCAGACAGTGTGAAATCAAGCTACCAACCTCAACAATAACATTACTACTCTCATTATTCTCTTTTTTTGAGCAAATCTACCAACTTCCTCATACTTGTACATAATTCCAGCATCATTCACAAAATAAAATCAGCAGTAAGGCAGCAACTAAATCAAATGTGAGCCAAGTGAAAACTTATACTTGCATATAAGTTGGCAAGTATTTTGTGTAAGTGGCAGAGAAGGGGTGGATAGACAGAACAGAAATGAAAAGGGAATCTGGAAGCAGCGCTTGCACTTGAAGTGCTAAAACTTTCCTGCGCTCCGTTAGTACAACTTTTGTTAGCTGCTTGTACCATGAAAGGGAAAAGTTTGCCGTCCAAGCGAAAGTTAAAGCCAACGGCAACAAAAATGAGACAAATTCGAATAAAAAACTGAAAAAAAACATTCACAGGAAAATTAGATATTTATATAAAAATTCTTTAATTTTACCTTTAGTACATAAAAATCAACCTTAAGTTCTATATTTTATCTAATTTCCAGCTGCCTGCTTGCAATAAAAATTAATTTCTTTAATAAATGATTTTTTCTTAATTTTAATGTTGATATGTGCAACGTTGATGGACGTCCTGTCAGCTAAAATTCTAATGCAGAGGGCAGAAGAGGGCCACACTGTTGGGATGCACGGGAGCACTCACAGCCAAATGGCACAAAACTTTCTTGTATTCTCGCATTCTTGTATTCCCCAAGCAAGTTGCACGTAAAATTTTTGCACAATTGGCAATCGAAAATTGGAAAACTTTTTCCTATATTTGTTTTGGCTTCATTGGGTTGACTGTGCTACCTCACACGCACACAGGAAATATACAGCACATGTATTACTTAGACACACACACATGTATACATTTGATACGGTTGCTGCTATTAGCAAAGTTTTGTATGCTCTGGTTCGGTAGTAAGTTCTCCCAGCAAACCAGGGAAAGCAAAAACTTTAAGCTACAACAATAATAAAAACAACAACGGCGGCAGTAACAATATACCTAAGGGCATATCTGTTGGCGAATGACCGCGTTTATAATTGCAACTGGCAACTGGTAACTGGCAATTTTCAATTTGTTTGTATTTCATTGGCAACTTTATGATCGAACAGCACCACTGACCCACAATCATCCACTACTACTAGTCTACTAGTCTTGCTCAATATTATCCTCTTGTAAAAACAATTTCAGTTCAACTAAATGGCGTTTTATGTAATGGCTTAACCCTAGTTTTAATTTTTTTTTTAAACTAGGGTTGTTAACAATGTTCTAACATATGTTTACATAATATGTTTAATAAACAGAATGTTTACATAATACATTCAGATATTTTAAAATGAATCAATTGTTTTATTTTTACTCAAACCAATTTTCCAGTACCATGTATCTTATATCGGCTCGCACATTATTGATGGTAGCAGTTTTTGACTTTTTGGTCTTAAAGTGCAGCTACAATTCATCTAACGGTGCCGATTCGCTACATACATACATACATACATCACGTAAACGTTATACGTCTTCGACAGTTCAGCTACAGCAAAGCGTAAGGGAAAGTTTTGATATTCGTTTTCGGCGATTCTCAATTCAGAAATAACCAGCAACTTCACACGCTGAAAGCAATTTAATTTTGCAGCTGTAACGCAGTTCTGTGAAAATTTGATTATATCTATGTCGAAATATTTTGCGAAGTATCTTTAGCTCTTATGCTAATTGGTTTGCGCTAACTTTTTTTGTAAAACATATATGCCAGACGCAATACCATATCGTAGCAATTTAGACTGTCGTATTGAGCGAATGGAGATAATCCCTCTTTTGCGGCGACTGCGTGTGGCGGTTTATATTTGTCGCTGTCGTTTATTTCCCCAAGCATCGAGAGTGTCAATTTGTTGGTTTATGGGACGCTTTTGCAGGATGATTAAGGTAAGCGCACTGGGAGAAAGCGTTCATGTTAAATTGGATGACGATGCTTGTATAACTGGAACCCCACAGTGGATCTGCAGGTCGTCAGTTGTGATTTTATTATTTATTAGCTCATGGTAACCATTGTGATTGTGCTGTCCTAATAGCAAAAGATTTAACACATAAATATTCTTTCCACTGCTAACTAAAACGAAGCGCATTTGAAAACAATTTTTTGACTGCTGTCAAACGTGGTTGCATTTGCATTATAATCGCCACATACAAAATAAATTTAAAGTGTATGCATATTTTATAAACGAACTTTGTTATCTGCTCGGTTTAAATGTGAGAGGGCATGACACAAATTTTTTTAAAGGTAATTTAGTTACTAACTCTTGAATACATGAGCAAAAAGATGTGCAAAAACTTACCGAATTTGCCTCGCTGAGCAGTTGCTTTAAATGTGAAGTGATAAATTCTAGTATTCGGACAGCTCTGTAGGTATACAAAACCGTATGCTTGTCAATGCATGAATGATTGGGTTTTTGTATCATAAATTGATTTGGAATTTGTTTGCATTTGCAAACTATATAATAAAAATGTAATATTTCAAAATGCACATTGGAAAAGAGTTTTTTATCGTAAGTACAAAACATAAACGTTCTGTGAGCTCGATAACCATTAACAAGCAATATTATCTTGTTAATCAATTACGTTGCCATAGAAACCACAATTAAATAAGTAAATGTGAAACCCACTAATTATATTTGTGGCCAACTAATTGTATTTAAGTCAATCAGAAAATTTTAATTATTTAGACATGAATAGCAGACAACGCACATGTCGGTACGTGTACATAGTATAATGTTTTCGGAATGCGTTACCTACGGTTTCAAATATTAAATTTTGAGGATGGAAACTTTTCTAATCTGATTTCTAGACAATCACTATGAGTATCAGAATAGAGCTGACCATATTGAGTATTTGGTTTTCGCAAATGTAAAAAACCTATATTATATTATAACTCCATTTGAGGGACCTTTTAATTTCATTAGCGCTTCACGTCCGCGTTTGAAGCATGTAATTAAAATGCCACAAAGCGCTGCGAGACGACGCACAGTGCCATCCGACCATTCTCTCAGCCCCTGAGACTGTGAGTAGATTGTAGTCGCGCCCACGCATTTGCCAATTAAAAATTTCAATTGCGGCATAAAAACGCGCGTGTAGAAAATAAACTTGCCTGAAATGGAATAATTAAGCAGCAGCGTTCATTAAATTTGCACAGCAAAAGTTAAATATACATTCAAAGGCTTCGGCCTTTGCGCTAGCACAAATAATCTGCACGCCACTAACAAATTTTTCGTGTATACTCTGGAGCGTTGAAATTATCAAGTACTAAAACTAATAGAGTTTCGGTTGACCGCCATGCTGCCATAACTGAAATCAAATATTGTCCATACTGCAGACAACATGAGTGGCAAAATATACGGGCAAATTATATGGAACTAATATAATAATAAACTATAGTTTTAAAAGTAAAAAGCAACACACTTGCTAGCAGGTGCGGAATATAAATGTAGGTTGTATGAATACCAACGTGGATCGCAACTTGAGCCTGCGGCTTATCTCTATCGTATGCCAGATACAAACACAATAACAAAAATGGGCTTATACCTGTAATAACTACTGTAATTTAAACTGCAGCTGCTCCACTTGAGAGATAGGAGCAGTGCCCTATAATGCATGCAAGCCTGTAATAATTTTCAGCTACGAAATATAGCAACAAACTTACAAACATTTTTACAAGCCAATAAATTCTACGTTTTTGTTTAGCAGTTCAGCTGTTGGCAGCAAAAACATTTGGCTTCTGTTTTAAAACTGTTCAAAGCTTTTCTAAGATATGGCATAGTTTGTGTGACTGCCGGCTGTCGATCATAATTTTCTTTACTGGCTTGGTCAATTCGCAATGGTGAGGAGCGGTAGCAGTAATCAAAGTTGTACTAAGCAACTTCACAGCTCTTTTTATGCAGTTACAGGCACATTATTCACTCAAGTTACTGAGGCAGCGTGTCCTTTTGCCTGCCGTGTCACTTGTACGCCAGCAGTTTGCACAACTTGAGTGCCTACTCAGCACAAATGTGCAAAACGAACTTCAGAGTCGTCATGCTGGCACTAGCAGTAGGTAAGACGAGCGCACTTCTAACCCACCACAAGCATCCAAAATAACAGCAACAAAGCATTCAGTACGAACCACTTTAGCAGTAGTTGAAGCTGAAGCTATAGCCGTAGCAGTACCAGTTGTAGCATGTGGAAGAAGCAGACTTTTGGTTCTCTTTCGCACACACACACGCACACAATTGGTGGCGATTGGTGCAGTGTTACGCACTGAACTGGGTTACGCGGAGGCTGTATGGCAAAAAAATAAATAAAGCAACCTCAACGAAGGTAAACAAAAACACGTGTGTTTGCAATTATCCGCAGCCGCTTTGGAAGGACATAGTGCTGCGCAGTTGCGGATAAAAAACTGCCTTAAGAGAATGGCCACTGAACACGGGCCGGATACGTGATTTCTGTGCACTCTTTGATGTAGATGGTAGATGGTTTACGTTTGTGTTAACAGTTTGGCCAAAAGCTCTTGATTTTTGTGTAGATTTTGAAAAATATATTTACAGTGTGTTGTTAATATATTGTTTTGGTTTTGGATTATTATTTTGGATTATAAATCGTTGGCTTACATTTTTCATACCTTTCAATATACTAATGGGTTTCAATTCTTTAAACGAGTTGGGCTGGCATAAATTGAAAAACTTTCTGTGAAAATTTGTAAATATACTTCTTAAAAGCGTGTTGAATATATTTTTCATACTTTTAATATTTTTCATACTTTAAAAATATCGAAACATAAGATTATGTTATGCCAGCCAACTGACATCAATAAATCATTGCACGCTAAAGATAAAATGGTGTTACATTCAACCACATAAAAACTCTTACAAAATATTGATTTACATTGGGGTAAACGGTGTAAAAATAGTTTCAAAGTGTTCATTGAAAACTTATTGAAGTGTAAAGGCAGATGAGATACTCGTATTCAATTTAAACACCACACACGCCTCTCTCTGTGCTTGAGTTTGTATGAGTATATGTTTCTGTTTGCATACACAATAACAAACAGTCACTGCTGCTATTTATAGCTTAACTAAGAGTCGCTAGGCAACGATAACAGCAACTGGCATCGAGTTAAAGCCGCAGGCAAGCATATGTGCAAGGTATTCTAAGCTATTAGTTGTGTGTGGTATTATTAATAAGCAAATGCTGTATATATTTATTTATCTATGATACCATAATAAAAAACTTGGCATAAAAATAACGTCAATAATCTGACACTTGATATATTTAAATGGCTGCAGTCCTAATAAAGTGCTCGCTAATGCGCTGTCATACGAGGTTCGTGGATTTGCACACAGTTATTTTCAATCTTGGTGTTGGTATTGTTTCTAATAATGTTTTTATTTGCGCTGACAGACTATTACATTTTTGATAGCTCATCTTAAGTGCGGGTTGCAACAACATACACACACGACGAACGTGTACCCTATAATATTAAACATAAATATAGAAGTGGTGTCAAAAGTATGCGCAAGTATTTGGTACTGGCTTTTAAATTTACATAGAGAACAATTACGTTTTATACATAGACAATTTCGTCGTTCCAAAAACATTGTTAGCTTACTCTGATCTTTGCATCCAGGGTGTTATATAGTTCAGTACATTTATTTACTTTGCAAATTTAATATCTAGACTTCGCTATTTACGAGATGGTTTAACCATCCCACAATATCATTATATTAATAATGTTAGCGTTGAAGTAGCTGCTTAAGTTATTGCTTCATATTAATATTAATTTACCACATGCCAGCGTCAACTCTGCGCATGATTAATACTTGATTATTTGGAACATGCTGCACTATCGTCCTTAAAAATGATAATTCTTTGTGCATTTCATTAGTTAAGCTTTCAGTCCCAAAACTGCCAACATTTTTGACTCGAAGCTTGAAATATGCATTGAATACCGTCTGGTTTAGTTGCAACTGGCAAATGGTTAGAAGCCCATTGGTCTCATGCGGCATGCACGGGCCACTTGCAGTAGTCGCCAGTTTGTTGACCCTATTTCACTCTACAAAAAAAAGGGATACTGTACACATTCAGTAGCAGTTGAGAAAAACTTTACTATTCTCAACTCTTTCTCTTCTACTATGTTCACTATGTCTCTTTTTGACTGTGTTTGTATCTTTACTGCATTGTGTGGCCCATTTTGACGCCAGAGATAGCTCTGTAAATGTTTCATGAATTGGTTCAGAGCAACTTTTAGATTAGCAACTGCTCTTAAGGCGACTCTTGACCACTTGTATTGCATGTGCTCTTGGTGATGTACTTTTAAAGCGTCTTACCCTGAAGCTGTTTTAACCCCTACTGTCTGTCTCTGCCATTAATTTCCGTAGTCTGCTGGAAAAACACATTATTTAATTTTAGTTGAACATTATTAAAACTTTAGCACAAAACTGCAGCAAAAGTTTTTCAGGGAGCACCTTTGCCTTTGTGGTCGACACGCGGCTCGAAGTTTGGTTTTTGTGGGCATTCGGTTAAATTAAAAGTTGTGCTCTAATTAAGCGCTAATAACATTTTAGCATATTTTGCAAGGCAACAAAAACTTTGCAAGTGTTGAAATTATGTTGTATTCACAAGATTTGTTGCAATGCAAATATGATCAGTCACAACAATAGCTTAAAAACAAACTTAAACCCAGTTGAGATTCTTGGACAGTGAGCACATATAATATAAAGAAGATGAGTTGATACAATGAAATATAATTAGATACAGGCAAAGTTAACCACTTGCCATTTATACAATTATATAACTTTGGTCAATGCTCAAGTATCTTAATTTTCCATATTATACACAAGTTTTATAAAATTAAGATTAAGGTATTAGGTATAAATATTATTAACATGCAGGCTAAGAAAATAAGGTTTAACTCTAATTTAAAATCATGACAAGATTGCCAAATTGCAGCGATGGTCATCTTAATCCCACTGCTCGGTGTTTTCAGTGCGAATCTTAGGGTAGCTGCCAACTTTCACAGTAAATAGCACACCAAAACAAACACAGGGCAAATCGAAACAGGCATGCTGTGCCCCTTGGCAACTGTGTGAGATACGAGACGTGAGATTTCTACAACTGTATGCATGTTTCCATCCATGCCGTCAATAGCTGAAGCTGAGCTTGCCGAAACTTTTGCTATATTGTTTGTGCCCCTTGTTGGTATTGGTGCTTCGCTGCAGGCGACGTTAGTGTACTTTACATGTTCGCAAATAGCTGTTCCCAGCGGTGCCTTTTGAGGTTGTTTGTTTTTGTCTAAGCCCATAGCAATACGGTATTGTCTTATACAGGCTGCATAACTACTTCAATGAGTGGCACTTGAGTAATGTGCAGTTGCTTGTTACATGTGATTTTCTTAAGTGAAGCCAACAATATAGACCTATGAGTATATTTCAATTCTATTATGCATCGAGAATATCCACGACATGTAAAACTGATTTATGTTTTGTTCAGCAACTAGTGGCAAGCTTTTTAAAGCATATGCTCCCTAAGTTCCTTGCCAAAATAATGTCAGACTAAATTAAATTTCGAAATAAGCTTCACAGAAGAGCAGCCGCCTCCTCTTGTAAAGTTGAAACACCTTGACATAAAACGAGGTCAGATATCGTTTGTTTCTCTGTCTTTGTTTCTTTTAGCCTGCTGCTCTTTCTTTGTTTGCTTAAAGCAAATAAACGCTTATTTGCACACTAATTGCACTGCGACGTGCTTGGTTTTTTTTTTTAAATTTCATATTTACACTGCAAGTGGTTCGTCCTCTCTTTGTCTTTTTATCTATGTGTGCTTTTATCAAAATATTTGCAATGGCGGCGTGTATCTTTTATCCGCTTGCTAGTGCAGAAAGGATTTTCCGGCCTTACCTACTGTACAATTTTTTTTTACATTTTGCCAACATGACGTATGATTAACCATGTCGCACTGTGGTCGCTACATGTTTCGAGCTTAATGAACTTGCAAGGCTTTGAGTTATGTTCGCATATTTAAGTGATTTGTTGGCCCAGTCGCATCCTTGACCCCTTGATATTTGCATATAGGTTGGTGCATATGATGTGCATGTGGGTTGGTAAGTTTAACATCAGAAGGCTTTTAGCACTAATTGCATACAGGCTCTTGTCTTATTTTTATCGCTGTTACTGCAAAGTGTATACTTTTCCTTGCAGCGATATTCCACTTAAGCCGAGTACGTTGAGCTATGTGTCTAATAGCATGAATTAGTTAATTTTATTTCTCCTCAATAAGGCGACGCTCTAATGACAATTTCTTTAATTCCTTTAGCTCTAACTATTTCATTGCATACTTTTGGGCGTGGCGATTAAGTAATTTTGTGCTATTTTGTGCTTTTAAGCAATTTAAATATTTGAAAAGCGCGATGTCAAAGAATTGGGTTTTTATGCTGCCTTTGGGGATTTACTCGTATCCTGTTGCCATGCAAATGACCATCAGCCTGCAGAGTCAGGTCGCTGCTGAATCTTAAGTAGTTGGCCAGCGGTGCGGCAGCTCAAGTGTAGTCAAAGCAATGGAATAAAAAATAAGACTCTGCTAAAAACTTTGCACCTGAGTTTAAGGCTGTATCCGTACTAAGGCGTTTTCAGTACGCACTTAACGTAACTTTTGTAAAATTGAAATAAAATGAACTTTACTCGATTCAAGTTCACCCAAAATTGTGTATGAAATGCCATTAAACGCCCACGTTGACAAAGTCAAACGATAAATTTTCAACGCAATTTAAATAGTATCTGAAAACAATGCACCGAAACGGCTTCTTGTCAAATATTAACAGCTTAAAGTATTTATTGCAGAATTTTTGGCCGTTCAGGTGCAATCATTTGCACTCAGCTGCGTTCCTTTCAACTGTAGAAACGGTAAGCAATTGAAATGTAATTTGTCGAGAATAAAGGAAGAAACCGCAGCAAAAAAGGAGCGCTCGTAAGCGACTAGCTTTTTGAAACTGAGGAAAATAAGATTTACAAACAAAGCTAACAATGGAGCGAAATGCGAAGAATATTGTGCCACTCAAAAATGACGACTGCACTGCAAAAACAGAACTAAAAATTGTCCGTCACTTTAATACAATTTTTGTGGCAAGCAAAATCAACGTCTAATGCGCATGTTGGAATGTTAAATGCTTCTCACAAGCGCATGTTTTGACACGTTTGTGTTTCGTTGGGGCCAAAACAATTAGCTGGTGCAGTACATAAAGGTTAAAATTTGCCTGGAGGATTTGCAGTGTGCGATTTGCAAATAGTTTGATGACAGCATTTTATCAATCAATTTATTTTTTATGCTACTGTTTATTTTAAATTTTGTTTTTTAAGGTATCTATAATAAAAATAAAGTATATTTGCTTGTGCACTTGCTTTCAATAATTTTATTGCTGCAAATAACAAAATAAAATCTTGGAAAAATAAATTTAAGAATAGAAAGACGCATGAATTCCAATTTTGTATCTTTATAGCAGCCACGTTGTGTGTCTAATCAGGCGATAAGCTTTATGTCGATTACCATCACAACAACTCAAAGAGCAAATTGCCCCACACAATATGATTAGTATCTACTCAAGGTTTAAATCCAGTCGCGCTCTTCTCTGCTCTGTCAGGTTTACCTTAATTGAAGTTTACTCAACGCACGATCAGCTTCTCAGAGTAAAAGTCTCCGAGTATCGGAAGTGCTCGCAATCTGGTCGCATTTTGCTGTATGCCGGCGGCAAGCTGCCGTTTTAGTGCGCTGCGAGCAACCGGCGGCTATACACCTGGTTTTGCATTGAAAAGTGGAAAAGAAGACAAGTGAAGATCCTGAAAAATTTCTTTGTGCGTATAAGTTTACTTTGATTTGTATTGTGTAACAATAACTTGACATGGTCTTCTGTGTGTATGTGTGTGTGTTTTTTCTATTTGGAAGTGTTTCAAGTTTAACAACATACAGCATAAAAGATGTGCAAATAAGTTTAGCTGTTGTACGTTGTGTGAATTGGCTGTTTACACAACTGCGATTTTGATGTTTTTGATTAAAAAGTTTGTTATTGTGAATGAAGCAAATAAATTGCTTTAAGCTGAGTGCAAGTTCATGCAGCTGTTGCAAATGTTATCTTGTAATTACTATGGTAAATTTGCTTTGTCGCACATGCAAATATATTGATTTTTAGGGGTACACAAGTAAAATAAATTCAATGCAATGCATTCATTCCCATTTACATAAGTTCCTTAATTATTAGAAAATCAATAATGTCAAAAGCTTTTGCAAACTGTCAGCTTAATTTTAAGGCACAATATTTTAGAATCTTACTTGTCTACCAGCAAAAGTTTTATGGCCTTACCTAAGCAACTGATTGATTTACCTGAGAATTCAAAAAACTCATTTAAATTAAGAAACACATATATACGTGTGTATATAGGCGGAGCAGAGTTAAGGCACTATCTAACTGTAGTCTTATCAATGTTTCGAGAAGCAATAAAAAATATATATATACTATATAATTGCTATGGTTTAATTTGATTTGCTAATTAGTGATAGATATCATAGATGTACGCAATCCCAATGGCTTAATAATATTTAAACAGTCGACTGTCGCTGTTAAACAATACCACAATAAAAATGCGTATTTCATCCGAAAAAAACCTCGGTTATTACCATTCATAATTTATTTAATTTCTTGTAATAGTGATGAACACCGTTTTTAAACTGTTTCGGAGTTTAAACTTATTTTGCATATTTGTCTACACTAACCCGATGTATGGAGTTTCCATTATATTGAGATTTTTCATTGTGTCAAATATTTCTTACACGTGCAAATAAGTGAGAGCTGCATTGTACCACGTTTCTGGAGATAGTTTTTAAAAAATTAAGTGAAAGTCCCTAAACCGGATGCTAAGCTATGCTTGAGTGCTCAGACTCAATTACGGCACAGTTACGTAATAAACGATGACTTTTGTGTGTTCTGTGCTATTTTTGCGTGCCTGAAATGACACAATTTGTAAAACTATTTGCTTTATAAGTTAAATGGATAATTGAGCTAAGAGGCTTGTATTCTAATCGCCACGGAGAGTTGTCAATAAGCGAGCTTGTTGATTAAAGCGAATCAGATCTTTACGAGCTATATGCATATTTGTTCACTATGCGGTCTAAGATGCTTAAAAATAATATTGTTGCCTTCGGGTCTGGCAAGAGTTCTATGTCAATGTCAATTGTGCCCAGCACGCAATGCTGCTTGGCGAGAACAAATTGCTGTAGATTTGTTTATTAATGGCAGGGCGCGAACAAAGAAATAGTAATTTGCAAAAAAACTTTTGACACGCGCTTGTATTGTGTGCATTTTTTTTAAAAAACCTGCTCTCGATTTGAGCTTTGTTGAGGGAATTTCTCAACTTTAATATCGTTTTAATGAAACACCACCACGCACCCTGTCTAGTGTTTGCTTTATTCGTTAATTGTATTAAATTGCTTTTTTGTGTTTTTCCAAAATATTTGCAGGCATTAGTGCCTGAATAGATTTGTCATACGTCGCAAAGCAAATAAGCAAAATGACGGACCTGGAGTCAACCAAAAACGAGAAACACAATGGTCATCAGCCGCATCAGAACAAGTAAGATCAAATCAGATATGTGACTACCTCAACAAGATTTAGAAATTGTCAGCTAAAACACACCAATTAATTCCGTATTTTTTAAAGCCAATATTTTTTATGTTATCTGCATACGTTTGCTTAAAATTATTCTTAGCTGTTTAATTATATAAAACAAAGTAATACAGAAAAGTAAAACAAGTCTGCACGCAATTAAACGGCATATGTAAAATAGCTAGTAGGTCCCGCAACTCCAAATACCCAGCACCAAAACCAGTTACTAATGCTGCCTATAGTTTAAAAACGGGTTACTGCAGACAGCAAAAAATGTTGAATTCAAAATAATCGACAAACATATATTTCTGAAAGTGAAAGTAGTCTTGCCTCTGACTAATATGCCATTTGCAATGCCTTTTATTAGCTAATGTAAGTTTGTAACATTTTATTCTCTTTTTTCCCCGCAGTAATGAGATTGTTGAAAACGAACCACTTTCATGGAGATTCTGGCGCAAGCAACGTTATATTGTGGTGCTTCTGGCATTTTTTGGGTTTTTTAATGTCTACTCGCTGCGCGTGAATCTTTCCGTGGCCATTGTGGCAATGACAGAAAATCGGACTATTGTAGATGGCAATGGAAATGTATCCTATGAGCAGGACTTTCCCTGGGACTCAAAGCAGAAAGGATTAATTTTGAGTTCCTTTTTCTATGGTTACATATTGACTCAGTTCCTTGGCGGCTACATTGGTACCAAAGTTGGCGGCAACCTCGTGAGTTTCATCTAACAAAAACTTGTAATATTGCTTAGCTTATTTATATAACAAGCGACAATTTTAAAATATCTTGCTGTCCAATGAAACTTTAAGTCATATTTTACCATAAAAGCTAATAATTATTAAAATTGCAGGTTTTTGGCTTGGGCATTGGTACGACTGCAGTTCTTACGCTTTTAACGCCCTTGGCAGCTAACCATAGTCTAGAAATGTTCCTGGCGGTGCGTATTATTGAAGGCGTATTTGAAGGCGTTACATTTCCGGGCATTCATGCTGTGTGGGCCAGGTGGTCGCCGCCATTGGAGCGCTCTCGCATGGCATCGATTGCTTTTGCAGGTAACTATGCTGGTACGGTGGTAGCGATGCCGTCATCTGGATTGCTGGCAGCACGCTATGGCTGGGAAAGTGTTTTCTATGTATTTGGAGCAATTGGTATGGGCTGGCTGATACTCTGGATGTTGTTTGTACGCGCTGGGCCAGAGTTGGACCGCTTTTGCTCGAAGGAGGAGTGCGAGTATATTCAAAAAACGATTGGGTACACGGGTAGCAGGAAGATCAAGCATCCTTGGAAGTCTTTTTTCACCTCAATGGCTTTCTATGCAATTATCGCATCGCATTTTTCTGAAAACTGGGGATTCTACACATTGCTTACTCAGCTGCCAAGCTTTCTTAAGGGTAAGGTGTTTTCTCTTGCCAGTATCCAAACAGAGTAGCATTATAAATCGTCTTCACTTCAGATACACTCAACTTTGATCTGGGCAAGACTGGCTTTCTGTCGGCGGTGCCCTACCTGGCCATGGGTATTCTTCTGGCCGTATCTGGTTACCTGGCCGATTGGCTGCAAGTTAAGGGCATCTGGACAACAACACAAGTGCGTCGTAACTTTAACTGCGGCGCATTTTTAGCTCAAACGGTTTTTATGATGCTCACAGCCTATATTATGGATCCAACATGGTCTGTCGTATTCATAACCATTGCCGTAGGCTTGGGTGCATTTGCCTGGTCTGGATTTGCGTAAGTTGCAACAACTACACACAGCTTTATCGGTTGGCGGCATTCTTAAGTTGTATACCAATTGCAGTGTCAATCACTTGGATATTGCACCGCAGCACGCCAGCGTACTGATGGGCATTGGCAACACGTTTGCAACCATTCCTGGCATTGTCAGCCCTCTGCTAACAGGCTACATTGTGGGCGATGGCGGAGATCGTTCTGAATGGCGTTTGGTCTTCTTTATATCTGCTGGCATTTATCTCGTGGGCTGTGTTATATACTGGTTTTATGCTTCTGGTGAGCTGCAGGAGTGGGCCAAGACACCAGAGCAAAAGGCAGCTGAAGCTGAGGAAAAACTGCAGTTACAGCTGACACAGCGAGCAGGATTTGTAAATACAGCGGCAGACCTAAAGGACTAAATGACCATCTTTCATTCCAAATACCAGAGATACATTTACTCTAAAGTTAGCGCAAGTATTTAAACGCAATACCATTTCCTTTGTAATGTGATGCAAATATGTAAAATTTGCTGAAATTATTCCATTGACGACGTTTAAGGCCCTTAAATCGTGAAAATAAACACGTTTTGTTTCTCAACTTTTATATCACTATTCATTAGAAATGAGAAAATTGCGAATTTTGTATAAGAATTATCTTTAATTTTTTTTAATTTATGAAATTTTTTACATTTTGGTGCTTGAATTTAATCGCTAACATTTAATACTACAAAATTTAAAACTAATTTTAAAATAAGTTAAAGTTATTTTTCAGACTTCTCCGAAAACAAATATGGGTTTAACCAAGATAGTATACTATACCATTATTGTAAATGTTTCTGGTGCAGGTTGAAAGTATGCAATATGAAATTATTTCATTTCCGTTTTTATGTGCCTAAAATGCAATTCGCAACAGCACTTAAGGATAATACACTTTGGTTTGATTGCTTGTTGTGGCGTTTAACTATTACCGCAGACTCCTTTTCATTGACAATTCTTGTGTCTCAATAGATTCACTTATATGCCAACCAGAGAATGTTAGCACAGTTTTTATAAAAACTGGAACTTAAAAAATAACTACACAAAATGTTGTAATGTTTGCTTTTTATTGAGCTCAAAATTGAGTTAATGTGGCATATATTAATTATTCACAGTTCATGTTTGCAATTTGCAAAGTAACTGCCAATGTACTAGGAATGAAAAAAAAATCGCATTAAGATAAACTGTGACACCTGAAGGACATGCTACACTTTTGCATCCGTTTGCGCTCTGATGTCAAAATAGAGCTAAGTAGCAACAACAGTAAAACGCACTTACAACAAGTAAATGATTAGCATAATCAAAATGTGCGTGTTGTACGTTAGTTGCGTGCCGCAAGCGTTTTGCTAAAATATTGTTTTAGACCTGCTCTGGAAGGGTGGCAAATGTTATTGGGACGTTATTGGAGCTGCTGCTTTTTGATAAATCAGGTGTAAATGATTTGGAATTTAGGTGCTCGAGTTGAGCACAAGCTAATCGAATTATAGCGTGCGCTGTGTTTTCTTTTAGCAAATAGGAGGTCGAAATTGTTGTTCTTTAAATAAATATTAAACACCGATAGCTATACAAAAATATGAGTAAATTACCGACACGTTTGGTAAGTGCCTGTGAGCGCGGGGATACCGCCTTTGACGAAAGCAGTGTGTTGCCTTCAGGTAAGGTTTTGCAATGCCATTGCGGCTAAATTATTTATGTTTAACTACAGAAACACAGAAAAATGGCGTCCGCTTGCTTTACACAGTTTGTGGTATAATATGCATACTTATCATGAATTTATGTCTATTGTGTTTGGGCTATCTTTGTTATAAGTATGTGAATTCCTTGCAAGATAAGCAGCGCATTGTAATAACTGATGGAATTTGTAGTGTGGTCGGTGTAATCGTTATAATATCGCTTATTCGCTATGGAGTATGTATCTCTCGTAATATTTGTTCAACTACAATTACTTACTGGCGTTTTTCCCACAGGACTTATCCAAAAATCATTTAAACTTTTACTACATTTAAGACACTACTTGGATCTTGGTCTTGTTGATTAACTTAAGGCTAACAAATTGAATAAAATTTTCTGTTTGGTACTTTTCCTTCTTATTTTGTGGCAAATAATTGAATTATGTTATACTATTGCTAGACAAGGCTACCTCTCTACTATCAGATATCTTTAAAATTTCCATCTTCACTATGCTTACTTCCAAGATGTTAGCCAGACCAAAGTTGTAAAAGTCCCGCACAGGGTAACTCATTGCATAATTTGGCTGTGTTTTTATTAGAGTCGATGACGTCAAGTTGCTTTTAGATTTGCGTCATTCACATATAGACACATTTTGCAATAGTTGTTTGTGTTCAGTTTCCTTTTTTAAGGAATTATAACTTATGTTGCATTATAATTTGATTTGGATTATCATTAGTTTAAACATTTGGTTGTAGACATTGCTATAAATTTAAAATGTCGGTAGATGATCGTCGCATATCTCGTTGGTATTTTGGAGGCGTTGCCAGCTCAATGGCAGCGATGGTAACACATCCGCTGGATTTAATGAAAGTGCTTATCCAAACGCAGAAAGAAAATTTGTCCATTGCCAATACAACACGCAAAATAGTTCGTGAGCAGGGCGTGTGGGCACTCTACAATGGCATCTCAGCCTCACTACTGCGCCAATATACGTATACGCTCTCCCGCTTTGGATTTTATACCGTCGGTGCTACCATGATAGACACTTCTACAATGACAAACAAAGTGCTTTTATCAGCATTTGCGGGTGGAATTGGCGGTTTTGTTGGTGCACCGGCGGATTTGCTGAATGTTCGGTTGCAAAACGATGTAAAATTGGCGCCAGAAAATCGTAGAAAGTAAACAGTTAATATATGCTCATATTTCAGGCATTCAAAGTATATTTGTGATGTGTTTTCCAATTTCCCAGCTACAATAATGCGATTGACGGTTTAGTGCGTGTCTGTCGCGAGGAAGGCTGTACACATCTTTTCAATGGCGCCTCTTTTGCTGCACTGCGTGGTGCATTTATGACTGTCGGTCAAATTGCCTTTTACGAGCAGAGCAAGGACTGGCTGGTTGCTGCTGGTTTTCCAACTCGAATGGATACGTATATCTTTGCATCAGTAATATCGGCAATATCGGCGACGGCCCTTACACAGCCCATAGACGTAGCCAAGACGCGTCGCATGAATGCGCGTCCTGGTGAATACTCAAGCATGGCTGATGTCTTCTATAAGACAGGATTGGAGGGTCCCATGGCATTTTTCAAAGGCTCAATTCCGTCTTTTGCACGTCTCGGCCCACACACGGTATTACTGTTTGTAACGCTTGAGTTCCTTCGAACTCATTTTGGATATTTGCCTAAGGAAAAGTAGTCACATAACATCGGCTCTTAACTACTGTACTCTATATAAATATATTTGTTATAAGTGTATTCAAATTAATTTGTTTCAAATTGTGTGTCGCATCAATATACACAAGTAAATTCACATTTTTTAAAATATCGCCCTTGTTAGTGCCAAATCATAGATATTACTTAAAGAACCGACTTCTTTTGCTAATCCATTGAAAAGAGATTTTCATTTAAAGATGAGCAGAGTAACACTACCGCGGACAATAAGAAAGTTGGTCTCTTATGTCATTTGTTGTTGGCTGCCTTTTGTGTGTGACTTTAGGCTTTACATGGCAGGCATCTTTGGGTTTTCAGATGGGACAGACCAAACCAAATCAATACAAATTATATATAAACATTATTTCATAGGCAATTATCTGATTGCAAACAAGTTTTTACAATTCCAAAGTGACAATGCATTATTTATAACATTTGGTGCTGTTGTTTCGATAAGCAACTACTAAAATGCGTTAAACGCAACTTAAATCGAATATTTTTGTGGTGATACTTGATTGTGCGTATTATTAAAATTACCTAAATATTTATGACAAAATTGAGCTCTTAACTTGACAAACTGAGTAATAGTTGCTTTTGCAATTGTTACCGATTTAAATTTAGTCCAATAAATTGAAGCACTTTAATATCCTGGCTCTCATTTTGCTATCAGACATTATCCGCCTTAGGCACGGAAGTCCATTTTATTGAAGTCGGTGCGGTCCAGGATGCGAGACAATAAAGTGGCTGACTAAAGACTCGAGTTGCAGTGCGGATCTCGCGGAACGTTTAAATACCTTCGTGTCCGGCGCCATTTCCCTTGCTGGGTCGAGAATGGGAAATGCAATAAACTTCTAAATCAGTCGATTTAGCTGAGAGTTGAGTGTTGCGAATAATGCAAACGGTCCTAAAAGCATGCGAAAAGAATGTATAAGTATACTTAAATACGCACACATGCAGCGATCCACACACGCAGAATAGGAGCTGCAAAAAATGTTATGCAATTAAACTTAGTGGCAGACAGCTCATGTGGGATGTTTTGTTATTTTCGTATGGGTATTTCTGGCTGCTTAAAAAGCCAAAGACAAAATAGAAAGCAAAAACAAATAAAGATAGTGCGCTTTTTAGAAAATGCTGCTTTTTTACTTGTAATAAAAGTAGTAAAATATTAACACAAACAAGCTAGCTTCCAATACAGTTTTTTTTACGTAGATCTAGCTATATCTTATCCAGATATTTTGTAAATAGCTTCGTTGAAATCTGCTGACAGAGGACTAAACAATGACAACTTTCAGTCATTGCCATTTGTACTATGGAGCAAAAATCAAATGCAAATCAAACCAAAGTCTGCTGCGACTTCCAAAACTGGTCTCATTAAAGATTAAGGCAAATTAACGCTAGTGTTGTAAGGGGGGATGGGGGGGGGGGGGGCACTAGATTTGAGTAAAAACAGTACATTTTTTTAGTAGATAGATTTTGCCTATTTTTACAGTTTGCCGTATATATTTTGAGTGGACCAATATAAGGTTAAACATTTCAAAATGTTTTTTATTCAGATATTTAATTTATATGCATTGAATTTTAAAAATGTTGTACATATATTGAATGCTCTAAAAATGTTTATAATTTTTATTGGCGTAAAATGAAATTAGACTAAGAATTTATAAGTATTCTTTGTTTCTTTATTAAATTCCATTACTTTGTATAAACAATGGCCTATTTAGTCTTTGTGGGAACTGGAGCATGCGCGGATAATAATTTAAGAGTGTTTCAACCATTCTTTTTTCCTTCGGTAATTAAATAATATGAAACGTGCACGTAAATCATTTTTTACTTTAGTGTTCCATTTAATTATTAAAAATAACTCCAATATTTTAATGTTCCATACACCACACGGACACTTACACACTTATACTTGACATTATCAGAATACAAATGTTTGTTTTTTGCTGTCTCGCTTGCGTCGGTCACGTTTTAATCAGCAGAGGTTCGCCTAGTTGCGGTTATAAAGCTGTGCACGTGACCAGCATCTCGTATACGAAAATTTTCGTATAAATACAAATTTTTAATTTATGTAGTTTTCGTTTTGGATTTATGGGAATTTGTATATGAATTGGACTCTAAGTATGCATACTTGTGTATTTACACGCTTATTGATGGTTTCCTAAGGTTATTGAGCTTTAAGTTCAAGTGCTAGTGCGGTGCTTATGCGAGCCACGCTGTGTATGAGAAATACGCTTTAAATGTGAGGACCGAGTGATTGTAAATTTTTATTTTTTTAATACTTTGTTATTTGTTTACTGTTATGTGGTTTCGAATCCGAACTTAAAAATGAAAAGACTCCGTCAACCTTTACGTTAGCCGCTAAAGTTGCGATAATTGCATTAAGCGTTAAGTACGCCTAGTGGGCGTTCCTTGTTTGACTATAGGCGTGAAGTGCGCGGCACGGCCAATCTTATAATCAGCATAAATTTCATGATGCTTATATGAAGCTTATACATCTAGTATAAGCTGTGCAAATGTGCGACTACCGTTTTAGCTACAAACATTTATACATTGTAAGAGCAAACACAGATCTGAGATTTTCGGTCCGAGGTCGACACATAAAGACAAAAGCCAACATGTCCCAGACAAGATCTGGCCTTTGGTGTTACTTTGGCTGGTTGCTTGCTGGTTGCCAAAACATCAGATCAGGATTATGGGCCAAGATAATTATTTGCCGTGCTTGGAAGTGGTCGTTGCCTACAGTACCCATTTCCATTTAGATACCCACATCCGCATCTACTTTTACTTTCATGTCTCAGCACTTTATGCTTTTTGCGCCTGTTGGCAAGTTTTGCCCTAGAGACTTGTTGGGCTTGTGTCAGTGTGTTCATGCTCGTGGTGTTTATGTGTATGTTATTATCTTTTTTGCTGGGCGTTACGTTCAAATGTCATAAATTAAATGGAAACTATGTAAGAGGCCTTCTTTGCCTAACGGCCTAACATCATTATTATATGTATATCTGAGACTGCCAGCTGGTTAGACCCCCAACTACGCACAGCTTTGGTAGGCACTTTCCATCCTAAGCAATGGCAAATGAAATAGCAAATGATTACGCTTCAATCGGAGCTAAATGACAGTTGCTTAATTTTGATTTTGCTTGTACTAATTGTTGCAAGTGTAAAAATATGGCTATCCATTAATCACAGGCACTACTTATACACGCTAAGAAGCTTTGTGGGCCATATTAAATTGGTTTTCCATATAGATTTATTGTTGATGTCCTTTGGCTTTTGCCTTCTGGCTTGTTTGATTTTCTACATGACTGTTAATGTTACTTAGTTGCACTAAGATGTTTATCCAAATAAAAACAAAAAAATTATTTTATTATAAGACGCCCAAAGTAGAAAGCCGTTGCGCTTAAAATTTAAAAACTTAGCTTAATTTAACTTGTAATAATGAATTACAACTTTTTTTTCTGATAATATTGGTTTTTGGATTTGCTTATCTTTGGCACACGGCTTACATGTTTTGCCCTTACAAATACATGTATACAGATGAGATGTTAAGGGAAGTAATCCCCCTTAAGTATATTCAGCCTGTACACAAGTTTTTGATGAATGCTTTTTATGGAGTGTCTACCTTAATATAAGTTGGCAACTAATTGCTAAACAGCGAATATGGCAATATCTTAAAAATATAAAATAAGCTGAAACTATTTGCCTCCTGAATTTCTGTATACGATAAACCTTAAAATAAGCAACTGTGTATCTCACTAATAGCCCCTATTTAACACACAGCCGTGTACACAGGTACTTGTATTGTTTATATGATAATGCAAGTCATAGTAGTCATAGTAGTGCGAAACAATGTGATGAAGGCGGATACTTCATTTTTGTGGAAGGTTAGGGTTCATTTGCGAAAAAGTTAGATTTTAAGCAATGCACGATGTTGCATCGTCTAGTTGCAAACTGTTGTTAGTTTGTTGTTGTTTTATATACTGTTGAATAAAATGTATTGCACTTCTGTGGTAGACTTGTCACTACTGCGTATTGTGTGTGGTTTTCATATTTTTAAGTTGATTTATTTTGTTTATAAACATTTAATGTTATTACAACTTGCTAAAAAGTTCAAATACTGCACATAAAAGTATGCTATAAATTTTGCTGAAGCTGCTTTAATATTTGTTACAAAGTGCATTAATGTAAGTGTTCAAGTGGAATACTCAAGTCTGCTATGCTTACATATGCTGAATAATTTAAAAAGCCAAGCAACTACCAGTTATTTTTTGCCGGCCTGGAACTTGCTTTAATGGCTTTAAGACAACACCAGACAAAAGCAAATGCTCCAATCAAAATGTTGGTATTGGCATAGCCTTTGAACAGCTCGATGTCTGTCATAGACACGCTAGTACTGCACTCTTACATATGTACTCAAGCCGGCTGCTCACTTTTCTGCTGGACATTGTTGTGGCAGCCACAAAGAAACAGCGGCCCATACAACAAAAAGCAGGTCTGCAGCTTAAGGCACATAACGTGAATTGGCGCATTGCCCTATACTTTGCTTTATTTATGGCTTACACAGACTCAGGTTTTGCCGTTGTTGTTGGTGTCATGAAAGTCACTTAAGCGCCTCAGTCACAGAGAGCGGCATAGACGCCCATTGAGTGAGTGAATTATTGATTTTCATTAGTGTCTCCGATTACATGGATACGCCCGAAGAACAGTTCTTGCCCAGTTATGCGTACTTGTTTGTATTATTTACTTAAAAGAATATTGTTCCATGGCGATAATGATTTAGTTTCGAATCGAGACGACAGGCGCGGTTGGCAGCTTAAGGACATTCCCTGTGGCTGCTAGCCTGTTTGGGTTCCTCTTCAGGGCTGTGGCATTTTAATTTAATTAAAAACTCGCGTCGACCATCGTCATGGCCACAATGCAATTGTAAGGTTTCCATTTTAATTAAAGTTCTTACGCCCATTCACTGGCATCCAATATGAAGCAAAGCACAAGCACCGGCACAGCGAGTTGTAAGTCAGCAACATTCAAATTTCATATTCCGTTGAAGCAGCTTTAAACTCAGATGAAAATCTGCTAGTGGGCAGAGTGAGTGCGACTTTTTAAATTGTAAGAGTAAAATACAAAAATATGAAACAAAACAGATAAAAAAAGGAAATGAAAAGAAAATGCGCTAAACTCGTTGGGTTTAACACACAAAATGAAGCCGAGGCGCCGGACAATTTGTTTCGCTAGTTTTTTTTGGTCCCATGGCACGTTGCCAATAAGTAAGCCCCAGGCATTAAACGATCAACTGGCAATTAAACGATTATTATTTGCTTAGACGCAGATGTTAAATTTGTTATTGATTTTTTTATTTTCAGGATGGGCCTATGGTTTTAGGTAGTTTTTTACTATCTAAAATGTAGTATTTTACCAAGTTTTTCTGTAGCAGAGCATACACTTTATATTTGCTTTGGTGGCTATCAAGGTCCCTTAAAGTATGTTTATAACAAACACTTCAATCTATTGTACGTTGTTCTACATAAGCAACTAAAGCTACCTTATTAATGCAACACAACGCGTGGAAAAGCCTTTGCCCTTGTTCGCCTTGTTGTAGACGTTGCAACCACATTGTTATCACTCTAACTACTGAAATGGGTTGGAACAGTACATTATATTATATTATATTATATTATATTATATTATATTATATTATATTATATTATATTATATTATATTATATTATATTATATTATATTATATAAATAGTACATTATATTTATTTTTTTATTTGTATTTATTGCGAGTTAAATAAGTAACTACTAATAAAGGTTAAGATCTTAAAAGCACAAACACAGAACGCATAGTCAATGTAGCCCGTAACTAAAACTTTTCTTAAAACATCTTCTCAGCTGGTAATGGAAATGACAAACACTTACGACTATTGTACATTCACAAAAATGTATATTTCCTTTTTACAATGAGCTCACTCCGGGGACCTATGAATGACTCTTAGCAGCAGTTTCACTCCTGTTTGTCGCTGCAAGCTCTTGCGTTTTTGTGGGCTAGTTTCGGTTTTATTCATGCCAGTGTTTGTTAATGAATGACAGGTAGGCGAGATATCCCAAGTGTGCTAATGTAAGAGGAGAGCTTTTTGATTCTGTTAGAAAAGTAATTATATACTTTGATAAACTGTACAACTGTATTAGAAACCCAAGCCTTTTGCTTAGCCAAAAAGGCGGCAGTTAAAACTTTACCCACTTTGTGATATATATGTGGAACAACGGAAAACGTGACAGAATGTTGTGCCATAAGAGAAGCAGATGTTTTGTTGCAAGAGCACATGTGTATTTCGGTTAACGAACTCTGTTTAACCTTAGCCTGGCAAAGTAGTAGTTTATATTGGCATCTTGTGTTAAAATACAAATAAAATTGAAAATGGTTGTAGCGCAGGGCAAGCTAAGCTGGTATATATTCATAACATTTAACATAAGAATTTCTTGTTGTTAAGAATTAATAAAGTCCCAATGTGTACAATTCGATTTCTTATGTGTATATATTTTGAAATATATTGTTTCGATCCAGCTTTGCTGTTATTCTTTTTATAATGGCTTTAATGACGGTGCTGGACTTGTGCTCATTAAAAATTAACTGTGTTCTGTGCCTGTGCCAAGAAAAACGTTCCGAGTGGTTGATAAACTAGTGCGGTAGACACAAAATTGTTCATGCACCATCCGCACTACTTGGCCAGACGTTGCACTTAACCCAAAGTTGGAGTAAAAGCAGAACGCTAAGAAGGAAAAAACATTGTGCTCCTAAAAGTGATTGCCTGTTATTTGTGTCTGTGTGTGAGTGTGTGTGTGTGGAGTTGTGCCAAATACAGAATGCGCTGGCTGCTAAAATATTCAATAGATCTCTTTTCAGCTGTTCTCTCAAACGCTTCGCATTGTGAAATCAGACATTCAGTGGCCCAAGGGACTGACGTCCCTTTTGCCTATTTGACGGTTTGCCTGTTTGCTGTCAGTAATCTTTGCTGGACCCAGCTGCTATAGCGTAATCTGAATGCAATTAAAATGTCAGCACTGTTGGGGCAAATGACGTGACGCTAAAAATGTCCAAAGCACATAAAACGGAGTGGCTTTGGTTGCCAGAATGCTGGCAAACACTCATTTTACATTCCAAAAGGAAAGCTAAAATAGAGCTCTCAGCTGAGAAACATATGATGAAGCTTGATTTGTAATCTGTTGGGCAAGCGAATGTCGAGTAAATAGTATCTGCGCCCCCAATTCCCACGTTGGGCAACGAAGTGGACTTGTGACCCACTTAAATTAATTTTCTGTTAAATTTTGCATTTGTATTTTTTTTTTTATTGTTTTCCCTATTGCAAGAATCACCTTTAAGGGGTCGTGACTCAAACATAGTTGCATATATTTGTACTATATCCCTTTTGGTTCCTAGCCAAATTGCGGATATATTCAGGGGGTTTTGTCACAAGAGTTGGTAGTGCCAACAGATACTTAAGTGCCACAGAGCAGCTCGTGCGTGTGTGCGGCTTATAAACGGAGGCACGCGACTCTAGCGGAAATTGCCGGCACATGCAACACACGCAAGCCAATCATGCATTAAGCTGTGGAATGAGTTTTTAACAAATTATAGAAAACAGCAAAATTTCAATGCATACCGCGCTATAAATACCGATACTTAAGACCTTGACAACCATGACCAATTGACCTAAATGTTGGCGCCAAATAGTTAGCATGTCCTGGGGTTTTAATAATATCTCTAGCTCTGACGCTGTACGTCAGCAAATATATACATATGCATAGATAAAGGAATCCAACTGAATCCCAACATACAATGCAAATCGAATTGAATGCCATAAAACGGGCTCAGTTTGAGATAGTGTATGCCAGTAAAAAAGTATAAGCATGTGTCCAACATTAAATTTACTCAAAGAGAAAATTATACTTGTCATTTCTCTCTCTCTCTCTCTCTCTTTACCAAAGGCTCTCTTTCTTTGCTACCGAGTGGCATGGTGAAACTTTTATCCGTCCTGCGTATGCCGCTCGTGCTTCTACTACAGCACGAGCTGTGTGAACGGAATCAGTACTTTAGACGCGCTTGTTAGTTTGCCGCAGTCTAGCAGTGAACGCGTATCATGCGGAATATTTGGATACGAAAACCGTAGTCAACAAATTCGTGAGAAGTTGAAAGTTTAAATGCCAAGTCGACCCATAGTGATTTCGTCGATCTGTTGGCAATGGCAATAGTTTCTTGTGAAATATTCAATTAGACATAATGAGCAGCAATACTGTGAAACACAGCCTTTTTGTGTATATGTGCTTATGTGAATTTTGTGTGTATTTTTCCCTGACCAGTAATGACCCACGCAATTTTATGCGCTGGTTACTGGCGTAACATTTGCCACAGCGTTGATTCGTTATCCCTATACGCGTATACGACTACGTCGGTATTCGGGGCTAACTGGATTTGGTGTTAAAACCGCAAATCCGACGTCCACTTGCAAAATTCACAGCGTGCCACTTTCACCGTGCCACAGCAACCACAAATAAAACCCTGACACCAACATAAGCATATGTTAACCTTCGCTCGCTTTCGCGTTGCGTTTCGTTGGCAGCCAAAAAATGTCGGTTTAGTTGTACTATTATCTTTGCGTATATGTATATTCAAAGGTATATGTACATGCTGTCCACCACCCAGCCTCGCTCTTGTCTTTACGTGTCGCTAACAAAAATGCAGCCGCCAGTTAACATCGCAGGCCGTGTAAGTGATATTCCTGCACATTTATATTGAATTTTTGTTTTGTCCCTAAAATCTCTGTCTGTGACGTTGCCTGCCAAGCGTAGCGCAGTCTGCACCACAATATAAATTACCTGGCTTTGTGGACACTCACGACAACGGCTATTCAGCAGGTCCATGGGCGTGCATTTGACTACATGTCGAGGCTGATGGAAGCGTTGCTGCAGCACTCAGCCAGGCTGAGCTGACCAACCTTAATTAAATTTCAGATGTTTTATCAAAATTTACGACAGGATGCTCCGGCCCTGGCAAAGCAACCAGAGCGCACGATGTTAGGGATACGGCGGTACATTGTTCTACATTCCGATTTAGGTTACCATCAGCCTCCCCCCCCCCCCCACGTCTTTTTATATTCTTATATATCGCCATAAGCCTCGGGTCTTTTATATATATATATACTTTATTTTATAAATATTGGTAACTAATGATTAACCCTCTTTTAGAACATGCGTGTACGTAAACAGAAAAAGTTACTGCAACAGTAACAATATAAGCCAATTTCAAAGTACAATACAGAAGTTAATGTCATATTATACATAAAGCTAAACGCTGCCCATAACAATTCAATGTTCTTTTGACTGTTGCTCAAAATTAGCAAAAGCAAAATTAAATGTCCTTCCTAATCAGAATACATATGTTAAATGCAGTACAAGCGAACGAAATGAACAAATATGCGTATGTGTAACATGGTATATATATAAAAAAAAAGAAGAAACTGTTTGTAACTGTGCCCGTCACCATTTGCTGTAGAGCATTGCTTATTGCTCAATGTCCGTGTCTTTGGCAGTGCCAAAGGGCATCAGAGTAACGGGAAGTATTGAATTCCCGACGTTTTATCAATTGCCATATCGCGTGCTTGCCATCAGGCGCGCAAAATATTACAAAAACAATATGGAACAACAGCAGAGTTTGGGGCAAGTAGAGTGTGCTGAATCGAATAATATATTGTTGTTTCATATTTTTTTTGGGGCGGCTTTAAGGGAAGTTGGGAGCTTGAAATGTGTAAATTGTTGCTAACAAGAAACTTGATAGCTTTTTGTACGATACTCAGCAAGAGGTTAGTTTGGAATTGTTTATTTATGTTTTGCTGTATTCGGTAGCCGCCATTGCTCTGCCATTGGGCATTTATTGTGTATTGTGTACTCTTCGCTAATCGAACTTTGTTGTCATGTATTTGCAAAAGTTTTATCTTATGTGCCACGCCCCAATACGATGCCATGTTTGATATAAATGAACTGTTTATGTTAATATATGAGCTCATTGCCTAGAATGGCAAGTGAATGAGAAAAAGCTATTTGGAGGGGAATTGTGTCATTACTAAATTAAGCATGCAGGCAACACCTGCTGCGCGTTTATATCTGTTTGCGGGTGTGTATGCGTTTTTGTATAAATGTGTCGGTGTGTGTGTGTGTGTGTGTGTGTGTGCCAATGTCAAATGAGGAGCATACTCGGTATCTACATGGTTAATTACAGCTAATTAACATTCTTTTCAATTTATTCCATACAAACCAAAGTGCAGATGAACACTGTAAAGAACTGTACGGTTTATCTCCGAATTATTGAAGCGAAATTAGAAGATTGATCAGGTTTACGACTATCTATTAAATCACCAATATGTGTCAAATAAATGTATAAAATTCTTAAAGATATGAAGATTTACGACTTGTGCTCACTCACTAATACAATCAAGTTTAGTTTTCTTTAAGTGCAATCGGTGAGATGCCGTCCTGATGGCTTTTGCCGCGCTGCTGAGTGTTTAATAGCCGGAAATCTGTCTATTTCCGCCTGCCTTGGCGTTGATTATAGTTAATAGATGACCGACTGAAGCTTTCCTTCTAGCAGCTAATTCTTTTTCTGCTACTCTATCTTGATACTTGATAGTCGAGCCGTAATTATGCTCTAATTATATTCCTGCTGTGTGCGTGTGTATGTGTTTTTGTGCCTCTGTGTGTAGCAATAAAAATCTCGGCGTTGATGTAATTACAACTCAACGTCAAAAAGGCTTAAGTGGAGGATAGGGGAGGGCCTTAATTTGAGCTGTTAGTCAGGGAGCCAGATAAAAAACTTTGTAGACGCCACTAGATAATAGCAGCTTTAAATAAAGGGCCTGACAATTTGCCTGCGAATGACAATAAAATAAGGCAGGATAGAGTTTTATATTCAAAGCACATATATATACATTTACTCATAATATTCCTTTGACTTTTAAATTTGTTAATTAATTAATTAATACATTTTTTTTTCTATATTTGCAGATTAACACAAATTAAACACTAGGACAATGCTAATACGAGTAGTAAAGTGCTGCAAAGCTCTAACAAAAATGAACGTGAAATAAAAAGATAATTTAAAAATAATATAGCAATAGTAACGAAACATATCAATTTTAGTCTGATTTTTGTTCATAAAAATCTAATATAAGTGTTATGGTCTCTACTAATATCGATTAACATATCAGCAAAAGTGTGTGTTTTTGAAGTTCATCATAAAGTGAGAAATATATTTATATATCATATTTATTTCTCTGCTATATCCCTTAACAGCAAAACCAAATATAAATAGAATAATTAAATCCGCGAAGATTGTTTTAAGTGAATTTAATTTCAAAGCGAATCGAAATTAGTCTTTAGAAAAGATTAAGCTAATTTCCTGCAACGAAAGTGATTGTGGATTTTACAAGTGTGTGGTGTACATGTGTTTTTGTGTATACTAAGCCGGAATCGCTTTGTCATGTAATATCCTTATGTCATACGACGGATCAAGTGCTTAAATGCTAAGTAAAAGTCTGCTATGGAATTATATGCATAAAGGAAAGCACACGCATGCTCGCAATAAGTTGAACAGAGAGAACTGCGATAAAGAAGCCGCAAAAGTTTAGCCGCGTACACGCAAATGGATTAGCTGCAGCATAAAATAGAACCAAACAAGAAAAATATAACACACACAATACGGTAAAAGAAACACAGAAGAACAAGACATAGAGCAGCCTCCTTGTTGGAACTTCGCCTCCAGCACGCTCTACCACCTGTCATGACGTCAACGCTGTGGAAATGGTCGAGCAATTAAGCTTTTAACGATGTTTGCGCACTTAAGAGACGCTCAGACAGATAAATATATATATATATATACAAATGCTGGTACATGTTTGGATACGCTTACGAAGAAACCTATGAAAACCGCATGTAGCTTGTTTGAAGCTAACGTTGCTGATTAATTTGAAGTAAGTTCTTACGTTTCTTTCAATGCTTTTTTTTATCCGTTAAGTACATTGCCCTTAGCTTATAAAGGGCTTTGACTATGTAACATTTTAGTACCTTTGAACTTGTCTTCTCGAGGCGTGATACGAAGCAGTTGTTAAGCTAGCAATTGGATTGGAACCAACAATTTCAATGTTTTTTATTTTAAATTGAATCTCCGAAATAAAAAGTTCAGCATACGGTACATGCTATTTTGTTCGTAGGCAGCTAACGCTGGTCTTTGTTGTTAATCAAAAAATAGAGAGCTTAAACAAAAACATTCTTTTAAAATTTTATTGAGAGCAGGGCTAAGCTTAAAATAATATAGTAATACGCAGGCGTAGGTTGACTCAATGGTGATGGGAACCATTGAGCGGCTTAGATACACATACTAAGCAAGGTGGTATATACCACGTGTATACACGTATACGAATGTGTGGCATAAATCAAGCCCATTGAGCTTATACAAAATCAGCATGTGTGCACACTCCACATATAAGCTTATACGAGCTGCCACAAGCCAATGATGCTTAAAGGCATTTCGCAAAGTTTTTGACTTAAGAATTTCAATCGTGTGTTTTATTGCGCACATATTTTATGCCGCTTATGCTCAAAACTCAGCTCAATATGCGCTGCTTTCTACTTGCCTTCAACGAATGTACTTGCGACTAGAACACAAACTTGAAATTTCGCTTGAGCCAAATGTTTTTGGGTAAATGTGTGTGTGTTTGTGTGTATGTGCATGTTTTGTCCTGCGGCGTAGCATCGTCTTTTGCGCGACTAGTTGCGTTCTGAAAAGTCCGCAATGCGGCACATTATGCGCGTTGAAAGTCCTGGTTGAAGCTTGAATGCCCAAGAGTAGTAGGGAAAAACGCAGCTGGAAAAGAAATGCGCAATGTTTGCACTTTACCTAGAGGTAACAGCAATGACTCGGGCGAGTTCCTATGGGTGTGGTGTTCAATCTGAACACTTGCATTTAAAATGCTTCAGCTAGCATTGCAGTTCATAAACTTTTAAAAGTTGTCGGGCATGCGTGGACACAGTGTACCAAGGTCTGTCTGTGATCAAAAAGTGTTAGGCATAATTAGTTAATGTTTTTGTGCAATCAAATAAAGTTATTTGCAAACGTTGCTCCAAATGTAAATGTTGATGTGGTTTTTTTTTGATGAAGCCCCCGTTTGTAGCTGGTGTGCCGATTATAACTCAATAACATTAAACATAACGTGTAAGGAGGCTTAGGTCCACTTTGCCACGGTTTCAAAAAAGCCAAATTTTCTTAACATTTTTTAAGTTCCTATTATTTTAAATTAACACAGAAGTTTAATATTCAAACTAAGACGCGTTTTACTGTGTGCTGTCGTTCACTTGGCTCTTTGCGTCGTTTATTGATTTTATTTACTAAAAGTAAAGGCAGCCACTTAACCCTTTTACGTGCTATCTGTTGATGACGTCAGATAGTCAGAAACACGACTGAATGACAGGCATCGCCTACATAGAAAGCACAAAGCCAGGAAAGGAATTTCTCTTTAAAAAGAAAATGCTGTAGTGGCAACCATGTTTCCCGGGTCATGCTTGTATAAAGCTAGTTATCCTTATGTTTGTTAAGTGGTTGTTGTTGCACACCACACATCACGCCTCTGCCATTGGGGAACGTTTAACCCACATAATTATTATAATACGAGCGCACCCAGAAAATAATGCGTAAGGCTGCAAGCCGAAACTGTAAATTATTGTTAAATATTTAAAGACAGTGATGGGGTATCGAGCTGTTTATGTTGAAGCCGTTGTGTAATCATAAATGTTAATTGCACTTACATTACAGTTTCGTAGACACACAGCTACACGAACATAAAGAGTAAACATAGCGAGTAAAAACTGTTCAGCCATAATTGCTGCGTTATGGCCCAGCGGATGTGAATTCTTTTCAGTTATACGAATTCACAAACATATTCGCATTTGAACGAGCAGGCAACTTGGAGCGTGACATGTGCCACTTCCGCCTGATAGCGTCACCGTCATGGATCCGTATCCGGATCGAGTAGGTAGCGTTGCGGATATAAATATGTCTCATTCTCTTTTTTTCTCTAAGTGTGTATGTG
This sequence comes from Scaptomyza caliginosa, assembly GCA_035044725.1. Classification (NCBI taxonomy): domain Eukaryota; kingdom Metazoa; phylum Arthropoda; class Insecta; order Diptera; family Drosophilidae; genus Scaptomyza; species Scaptomyza caliginosa. The sequence continues at coordinate 1,032,615 of JAWNNR010000989.1, read as the reverse complement.
TGTGTGTGAATGCGGTTTGAATTCCAGCACATTGCACTAAAATTAAGCAAAGTTTGCGTGACATTTGAGCGTTTGTGCAGAAATGCGGTGCTTTAAAAGACGACCGAAATGAAACGGGTTATTAGGACTTGTTTTTTTTATTTTGATATCATTTGCTCCCTTTCATTTGTTTGTAGGGCTTGATTAGTTGTTGTCTGTTTGGCGCACACGCCATGTTAGTATTGTGCACCAAGCACATAATGAACATTTTTCACAGCCATTTGTGTAATAACAATTTCTAAATGTGTTTTTTCTTTCTATATAAAGTTTCCTTTTAACCTAATGTATCATCTTAATGTAACATCTTTGCACTTCACTATACTACAGAGTGGCTTTAACATTAGTTTTGGCTTAAAGCAGAGTTGCATTTTATGTGCACATAGAACGGGAACAAAACTGCCGTTATTTATGCAAACGTAACTTCTGCTCTTTAGAAATTATTATAATGCCTTTTCTTGCATTTGCCTATTCGTATATTCCAAGGCAGGTTTTTTTTTTTGTTGTGCAACTGCTGCGGCCATTTGTCTTAATGTTTTCTGTTGTTGTTGTAGCTGTTCGTTGTTGTTGCTTCTGCTGTTGGTGGTTACTCTTGCAGTTGTAGTTGGCAGTGTGGTGCGTTTGCATTTCCGTCTTTATGTTTGTCCACACAAGCGGTCGTAGCATTTGCCCAGCATCCTTCCGCTTTGTGTTGTGCAATTTAGCATTTGCATGCTACATCCTTTGTATTAAATACCTGAACTGGAATGCGCTTGTTAATATAAGCTCAAGCGCACACGGCCCATCAAGTTGATCAAAACAGGCTTTAACGTCCACACCGACAGCTAATTAAAGCAAAATGGTGGTGCGCGTTTCACCCAGAAAAAGGGTGGCCGCACGAGTCCCCGACATCGGAGAACAAGCGAATGGCCACATGACAAGCATATATTAATTTACCATTGAGCTAAGCCAGTTCTTGAGCTAGTAAGTTGCTGGTCTAATTTCAAAATTATACATTGCGGTATCATCAACGCGCCGCCGTCTTAACAATCACTTTCCAAATATGTCAACATAATTAATTTTCAATTATCAATGTGTCATTTGCCCCACACTTACGTGCGCAAGCACCTACTTGAGGAATAATGGGGTGTCTACCATTATTATTAATTGTAGCACTGTGTGGCCATCACCATCATCATCATCGGACTAGCGTCACTTAGTATAATTAAGCGTGCTTTGATAGAAAAAATAATTCACCATCTATTTTGGACAGCAGTAAAAATAGAAAGTTGTTGCTGGTGATTGTAATGATTCTGATAAATGAATCACAAAATCATTTATTGCATGCTTTTTAGTTTTTTATGTCTGTTTAGTGCGTGGTTTAAGATATACCCATTGTCGCTTCTTACACTGGCAAACTTAACCCACAAAGTTACAAATTAAAGTTATGTTTTTAACTTGTGTTTTTCGGCAGTGTAAAAAAACAATGTTGATAGCAAATAAAATATTTTATATTTATAGCTGTAATTTTATTAAAGGTTTTCTCGAAGGCTAGTTTTTTTCCCGTGACACATGCATGTTTTCTAATCGATACTTACCCATAAAATACATATTATTATAATACGATGACAGAAAATTGGTAACGCTGTTGAATTTAGTATTTGTAATTTGTTTTAGTGTATGTAATTTAATGACAAGTCATTAAATAGCTGTTACAAAGGTTCTAATCTTGAGCAGGACAACTGAGTCAAATTAGACAACATAGTCAAATAGTTCAATGCGTATAAAGCTTTTAACAGAATCCGTTTATCTGCATTAAAACAATAATGGAGCTATTGAAAAACGTATATATTCCGCTGTTTGTAGGGTTAATGAATAGCATTTGTGGGCGGAGACAAGAAGGTTTGGGAAACGGTACAGCTAGACAAAAAGTTGTGTTCTATTTCTGTTTAATTTTTTTTTTTTGGTTTTTAGATTACATGAAGCAATGGACATAAACTTTAATGTCAATAAAAGTGAACATAGCAATAGAACGGAAAAAGATATACAAGTCAAGGGAAATCAAGTAGCATAGCAAGCAACATATACTTATGCGCAGGTAAAAACCATACAATGAAAATGTAAATGGGAATAAATTGCAAATGATTGAAATGGAATCTTAACCGGAATATTCATAATGTTCAACAGGCACGCATACATTTGCATTTCACGGATATAAGAGTCACTATTGAGAAGCAGATAAAGACGTTCTATCGCTAGATATGTGACAGGGGACTGAGACGTACAATAGTCTACATGTGCCACCTTCGGGATAATGTGTGACCAAAGACAAATGCACAAAACCAGTCAAGCGAGTCATTTATTTTAGCAATCACACATACACACTCAACCACGTATACTCATAAAGCTGAAAAATACGAGAAAAGCGTTTGCTGAATTTTAAACATTTCTCGACAGTTGCACAATCAGTGAATATAGAATAGAAATTCTACTAGTGACAAACGAAAAAAAAAACAATTCACAGCCAAACCAACAAAGAATGGCACCACAAGACAGACAAAAAACAAGTTAAAAAGTTTGAATTACAAATAAATAAAAAGTAATAAAACAAATTGATATCCTACTTTTAGTGTTCACAAAAATCGTCTTATCAATCTAAAACGGGCTCGACCTTAAATTGTATCAAGACCAAAGTGTTGACACTACGTGGGACGCGTGTCGGTCTTGCCTATAAGGTTAGGTTTTAGATAACCGTGACACGGTTACCTCAGTTACTAACAGCTACTTTGATTCCCGAATGGGTGCTTTTAAGTTAACAGGCGACGAAGCCAAAGGTTTTAGGTGAAGAAAACCATTCAAAATGCAGACAAAAGGAGGGGCCGAGGCTGAGAAAGCACAGCGTTTATCTGCAACCAAAAAAGTAATTTCGTAGAAAGTTCATAGCGGTTGGGTAACTCTGGACCCTGACAGGGACTTTGCTGCAAAAGTAAGAAACCGAAACGAGTGTCAACCGTTATTGACGATTTGTTGATGATGTTTCCACAAAGGTTTGTGGGCTAGCTAAAAGAGGGCAGGCAAAGCACACGGTACAAGGGCTTGCGCATGGAAATCAAATGACGGACTCGTCTACAATTTCTCTAGCATTCTTTTGTTCTTAGCTTGAGTGGGCAACAAATGCTGTTGGACACAATTTGCAGAAGTCCTTCCATGAGTATATTCATATCTACTTCAATATTATCCTGGTTTGCTTTCTAGCAGCTGGTATTTCTGGCATATTGAGCACAATGGAATTTTATTTGCTTTAAAAATGCTCGAGCTTTCTGTTGGCGGATGCTAAGAATTTACCAAGGTTGTTGCTTTGTTGCCTTGTTCCTAAAATTTAGCCATTGCTACTTTGACGTTGCTTGTCGAAAGCAACCATAACAATAAGAAGAGCAACAACAACAACAATAACAACAATGGCAAGGTAAACACGCAGAGCACGAAACATTTTTTTACTACGATAACAGAAATATTTCTTCATTCAACATGACAACAACGGTGAAAGCTAAATAGAAGGAAGCGTACGCCCAGGCACGTAACATTTTTATCTGTTATTCAAAGTTGTGCCCACGCCCTTTTGTTGCTGTGCTCATCGTCCTTGTAAGTTATTTCTTGCCATGTTGAAAGTAAGGTTCAAGTAAACGGTTAACAAATTAAAATTGCTTCATTCTCCATCCTAAAGCACTCGTCTAAAAAGGCACAAAAGTTTTCAAGTGTTGAGCAATAATCAAAAAGGCTGGTCGCTCGTTCGTGTCGCAAAAGTTTTTGTGCCTTGGGCATTGCCTAAAAGGGTTTACGGGTTTATTTGTAGTTTTAATGGGCGTCAAAATGTCAGGGATTTAGCCTCTTCATTGGGGCATTTTCACAACATTTTCTTAAACTGGTGTCGGTTAGTAGCTGCAAATGAAGCTAGCAAAACGGCACAACTTATGTTTATTATAAAGCAAACACAAATTATCTAACAGAAATTTTTTTTGTCGAAAAATTATTATTTAAATTTTTTGGCTAATTACCAATTTTACAGGCAGCCTCTGTTATAAGAAAAGACAATACAATTTTATATATATCAATTACCTAAAGGAGTCGAAACGAAATCCATTGAAATCAATGATGAGTGGGACACAAACACACGCAAAGTGTACACAATGAACCATCGCACTGTGAAATGAATCAAATCAAATATTTATTGTTTTCGATTCAATAAATTTTTATCACGCATCCGTCAGATTGACAAACTTTTCAATAAGAGCCCATGCCTATAGGAGCATGCGTTAAGAGGCATAACATGGAAGTGGAAGTTGCAAAATATCAAGCAATGGTAAACAATTGATGCTGGCAGCAAAAGCACCAAAATAAAAAAAAAAAAAATAAGAAAAAAATTTAAAGTAAAATGCACAAATAAATACAGAAACGAAAACAAAAGTCAATGTAAGTGTAGCTCAAAGTTCGTGCAAGCGAACAAATGGATTAGGAGCTGTTGAACTGGGTTTGGCTACGGGTTGCCAAAATTTCGAACATAAAGAATTTGCAATTTAAAAGGGATTTACGCCGACTCGTAAAACAAACGCAATAAAAGATCAAACGACAGGGGAAGGAGAAGACAGTGTTCTGCCCTGCGACGACATATGCCCTGCGGCTGTGACAAAATGTCAAAAGGATGTCATAAACATACATACATACGGTGTGGAAGAGAGCCCAACATGCGTAGTAAAACACAGTAAAAACAACAAATATATATGACAAAATAGAAGTTAAATAAAATGTGGTGCGACAACTTTGCGCCACATCAAGATGGATATGACAAGGCCAATAGCGCGACAATCACGCGAATACATACACACACCTACACACGCAGATGCTTTTATTTGCTGTAACAAGAAAGTTGTATTGGGGTGCCTGTGAATTGGTTTTTTTCGCTGTTATTTGTTGCTGCCAACGCTGCTACTGTTGACGTTTTAACTGAATCATCACAAGAAAGGAGCGTTTAAAAACTCTAAACTTGTGACAGTTGTTTAGATCTTGGGTGAATACCAGTTCGTCATACGCTCTGTCGTTTACATAAACTTATACTTGCGTAGAATATGACAAACTGATGCTTTGGCTTTTCAGTGTGGTACTTATAAATTGTTAACGTATGTTACTTACTTTTAAGATAGAAATTATATAATTGAGGGTAGAATATGTTAAGTACGTGCTTAATCAACCACTGAAGCCAGTTTTGAGTGGTTTGTTATTGCGAAAAGATAAATTTCACGAAATATAACAGCACTTCGGCTAGTTAGTAAGATACGGGATTATTTTTTCCATACAAACATGGTGTAAATAAGAATGCAAGCAAACGTGATCTAAATAAATTTCGTTGTTAGTTTTTTCTGATGTTTTAGCACTGCCCAGTTTAAATAAAAAAATAATTATTAAATAATGCATATTGTAAGTAATTAACTCAGTATTCAATGGGCTCTAATGCAATTATGAAAACTAAATAAATTTAAAGTGTGCGCCCAGTTCACCTATATCCATGCACCTTGCCCTTCATTTAGTCAAACTTACTGCAAACTTAATCCAATTAACGTTGAATTTAAATGCTTGAGTTGATTCGTTATCGTTGTGAGTGCGAGCTCCGCAACTCAGAACAGGTTTCACATATATGTGATAGCACACTGTCAGCACTAGACCACGAGCCAAACAGACAGGGCACGAGCTTATGAATCCTGTTAATTTTCACGTAGTCTGTATACCTATAAGAACGGCAAAAGCTACCAATACAACGAGTATCACTTCGAGCAACAAACTGTCTGCCCAAGCGTCAACTGTGGAAAATAGAGTTTTTTTTTGGCATGTATAGTTTACTGGTGACGGCTTTTGCATTTTGGTGGAAGTGGATTCCGCACGTAGAGGCTGGGCGACCTAGAGCGTATACGTACTGCGTTCTATATAAGCACTGATACGCTGCCACATTCTAAATTACCACATGTGGGCATGTCTGGGAACATATATAGTGGCAATGGCGACGTGAGTGAGCCTGATGCGTGTGGTTCAAGCGAACCGCATACTCGTCTCGTCGCATCGGACATCATGGCTTCATATTGTCGCTGAGCTCGACAGCTAAACTAGCTTAGCTTGCCTGGATCTGAGCATGTGCCAATGGATTTTTGTATGGAACCGCAAATTGAACCGAAATCGTTAACGGTTGATGGTATAATTTGCTCACAATTGATAGTTGTAGTTGTATGCCAGTCACCGACTCTGACGAAGGGTTCAACATTGCTACGAATTCAAACTGTCAACATTTTGTTGTTGATATTGGCTTCAATTCATTTAAAACGTTAGCTTACATGATTTATGCATTAGGCAGTGCTTGCAACTAAATTGATATACGCGGCCCCATAAATGCATTTTGGCTTAACTGAATGAGCACACACTAAAACAAAAACAGATACACATATAATGCATTCATGCAAGGACAATTTCAAATCAATTTGCGCTCATTTGAATTCGGCAAAAACCAAAGTGCAAACCGAGCGTGATAATTCAATAAGGTCGAGTGCACAACACACATTCTGCTTGTTTGCATAACGATGTGTAACATTGTATGTTTGTATCAGTGCGTAGGATTCTTATGATGCCGTGGGCTTTATTTTTCCGCCATCAAACAATTGGTTCTTAGAGTACCACCATTGTAATGCAGTGCACTGAGATCAAAAATAGTTGCTAAACAATTATAATGTGAATTCCATAAGTTATGCGCTGAAGCTATCGCCCTATTTTTGCAGGTTGTTCTTTGAAATTGGGCCAAAAGTATTTTTATTTTTATGTTTTGTCTTTTGCATGATAACTTGTTTAAAGTTATGGTTAAGTAGAAGATTTAGTGCTTGCAAACTTAAACTTAAAATGATAGTTCTGTGAGTGCATTAACACACATACCACTGTAAACCTGCTTATTTTTGTTGTTGGAATATCATCTGCTTGCAATACTGTCCACAAGCAATGAGCTGCAAACATTAAAAACCACAAAAAAATGAAAGAAATTAAGCGAAAAGGCGTAAAAGCTGAGTAAAGTTGAGTTGAGTTCAGTAAAGTTAAGCCGGATGTAAATGTGTTGAAAAGCAAGATAAATTGCATGTTATTAAAACCAACCTCATTGTTCAACTAGCCCGTTGAGGTTAAAGCGTGGACACAGCTATAGGAAAGCTGTGCAAATTAATTTGGCCAGCTGTATACAGGTACCCAGTAACTTATAGGCAATCAGGCAGCTTTAAAGGACTGGCTAGCGTTTATACTCTAATGGTAATGATTATTTTTCGTAAAATCGTTATACATACGATTTATACAAGCTGATAATTTACTACTAGTTATCATGTTACCAACATTTTGGAATACACTTTTTTTGTGCTGTGTTATGATTACTATTTGCATGGTAATAGGATTTTAAAAAATTAACTCATTTTCACGTTTTAAGCGGAACGGAGAAATTTCTCTGATTCTACAATGTATATGTGTTAAATATTTAAATGCGAAGTTAATTTAGCTACCTGAATATCATCTTATCGTCTTGAACTGGGTCAAGCTCTATCTTCAGGCTTATATGTGTATATATTTTTGTTTGGAAATACACATGTGAGTTCAACAAATTTATAAAACACTCTTAAGAGAATTCAGATTTGCAACAATACATTTATATTCAATGCTGAATTGCCATTTAGAATAACTTGTCTCAATTTGTGGTATGAAGTGCTTCCTCCTTCAACTGGTTTGCATTTGTCTACTTAAAATGCACATCATTTCTGGTGCATTTGTCACAAACGTCAAACATTTGTCTGAGAATATGATGGTTGGGTTTGTTTTTTGTTTTTTCATACTTTCCATTTGATTGCACAAATGCAAATTGTAAATATTTATGTATTTCTATATGTATTTATTTGCAGCAGTACATTATAATTTTCTCTTTTACATATGCACAGCTGTCGCTGGCATTTGTCAACGTTAATTTGTTTAATGAATGCAATGCCAACTTCCCTTTTTATTTTATAATTCTAGGTAAACGTTGTGCAAAAGTATTCTGGCTTTAGTTTGTTCAACAACTGATGACAACATGCTGAAGCCGCTAGCCCTGATTGTTGGCATTTTTTATTTTGGTAAGTTGTGATTTAAATTTGTTTGAATTTGCCATTAAACGATTTCTGCTCACTTTTTTTTTGTTATTTAATAAAATGAAATCATAACCTTACTCATGGTAACTTGGGCATTATGTTTAAAATTCACTTAACTGTGTGTGCTTAAAAGCACAGTGGATCTCTAACTGTTAGTCTAGTTAGACAACAGCCAAAACCAGTATTTAAGAGCTTTTCCCTTGACAAGGAATTTAAAAGTGTTTTTTAGTCAGCAATTGAATCAAAATTCTGGGTAGTTTGGTTCTAGTCACACTGGACATTATGTTTGAAATTCACTTAACTGTGTGTGCTTAAAGGCACAGTGGATCTCTAACTGTTAGTCTAGTTAGACAACAGCCAAAATCAGTATTTAAGAGCTTTTCCCTTGACAAGGAATTTAAAAGTGTTTTTTAGTCAGCAATTGAATCAAAATTCTGGGTAGTTTGGTTCTAGTCACACTGGACATTATGTTTGAAATTCACTTAACTGTGTGTGCTTAAAAGCACAGTGGATCTCTAACTGTTAGTCTAGTTAGACAACAGCCAAAACCAGTATTTAAAAGCTTTTCCCTTGACAGGTAATTTAAAAGTGTTTTTTAGTCAGCAATTGAATCAAAATTCTGGGTAGTTTGGTTCTAGTCACAGCTTAACGAAAAGCGTTTTTTAGTCAGCAATGGAAGCAAAATTCTGGGTAATTTTTTTCAGTTACAGCTAAACGAAAAGCGTTTTTAACGAAAGGAAATTATTTAACCGACTCCGAACTCATCGAAATAATGCTTTCTTACGTAGTTAAATAAAGAGCGCATTTGCAAGTGGCTTGTGTCATGGCTATGCTGTAAGGAAAAGTTGCTTCTCAATAAATTGGCTTGTGTCATAACTACGAAATAGATTAAACATATTAGGTTGCCATATCAACGATTTTTATTTCAAGACCTATTGTCAAGCGGCACTTGTACTTAATAATTCGGCTATTATATAATTTGTAAGTTTATATTAATTGAGTTTTATTAATATTTAAAAATTCAAATAGTTGCGAAAGACACAGCTATAAATGTTTTACAAGATCTGCTTTAAACTATTATTTTTTACAATTTGATGTTTTTATATATTATTTGAATAAAAGGGGAGCAGCTCCCAAAAAATAAGTTACCAAGTACCAAACCAACTCAATTATATCAAAGCTTGTATTAAAAATTAGAAGGTTGGATAAAAAAACAGCAGAGGCCAGTACACTATAATTATGTTTATCTTAATTATATTGCGTGACGTAAGTTGCCTATTAAGCAGCAAACGCAATAAAGTCAGAGAGTTACCTGGCACAACAATCAGCTACTAGGTATACGAGCAGACCTTACGGAATTATTGTTACATGCGAAGCCGCAGCAGGTTGAAGCCAGCCAACTACCTTACCCAATCTTCGAAACATTTTTTCAACCATTACTCGGGGACGAAGTCGGAGTCGCGTGCAGAATCACAACACGCTCCGCCAAGTTGCCACCCAGTGGTCAAGTGGCGCCTTCCACCTTGAGTTTATTTGAATATAGAGCGTGTATTGGCTCTTGGTGTAAGTTTTTTTTTCTTATTTCTTTCGCCTGGCAGCCCCAATAACTATGCTCTAAAAACTAAGCACACCCCATGTCATTTGCGTGCTGAGCGTATGCGCAATGCAAAGCAAACTAACTGTATGTGACTTTTATAGCACACGCAAATAAAAGTGCTCGTCATTACCTTGATTCTCTTCAGCCAGAAACTTGGTTAAGCCCCTCTACTTCATCACCTTTCTGTTAGGAACTTAAGTCGAATCCAGTAGAGTGGCAGAAATTGATTGTCAACGCTTATCGAATGCAAATAAAGTCCACTACAAGCTGCTTGCTTACAAGAGAATCAGACAATCCCTTGAGGCTTTAGGCGCTCTTGATCCATTTCATTTAGGTTAATCAAAAGCTAAGCAAAATCAATTTCTCAGCATAATGCTAGTCGATTGTTGAGTGAAGCAGCAGGCGGCCAGTCAATGGTTCTGATAAATCAAAACAATTAAGCCGCTTTAAATTGAGACCAAATCAAAGAGAAGCCGCGCCATAAAGTGAGTGGCATTAACCGGAGATTCAAGTGGGGGCTAATAAGCTTGAGACAGCGCTAATTTTACCCTCATTAAACAAACTGACATGCCAGACAAGTTGAGGCTGACGCCAGGGTAAATGCTAACGTAAAAGGCAAAACCAAAGGCAGTCGCTTAACTGCCAACTGCCAACTGCTAACTGGTTACGTTTTAGAGGCTCAATAAACCCAAAGGCTGGCCGAGCCAGCGAATGAGCTACTCCAACACAAAGGCTGTCATGCTGCCATTCTGCCAGTCTTTTAGGCTGGCTAGAAAGCAAGCGTTGCCATTGCCATTTTGGCAGTCATTAACGGCAAACTGCTTCATCATTTAATAACCCAAAAGTGAGCTGGTTAAATGGCGAGGCTGCCAGGCTGTTTGCCCCAAAAACAACCAATGCCTTTACCCAAAAACATACACACAGACCCACAACAGCTTGAGTAATACAAAAAAAAAAAAAAATATTGGCGTAGAACATGCCACACTTATTTTTATAGATTTCATTTTAACGCCGAAAAGGCAAACGCACCAGGGCTGAAAGCTCCCCTCTGCCAACACCAACCCTACACTCACATACCCACTCTCAACTTATGCTTGTACTCTTTCTGGCAACGTTTCCTTGGCAAGCGCAATGCTGGCATGCCTACATCAAATTGGCAAGGCGTCAAGCCAGCCAGTCAGCCCCTCAGTGAAGGCCAAAAGAGTGAAAAAAGGGTTCATTATGGCAATTTGCTTAAACTCGTGTGCCCGCCCCAGAGGCTTTCCTTATAAGAAGGCATAAGAATATAACAACTTGAAGTTTGTGTCTTTTCTTTTTGCTTGACTTTATTTGTTTTACAAATTTCGGCATCTTTCACATTTAAAGCCTACGCGCCTACGTAGTAAAAAACTAATTTGGGCAATATTTTAAGTATACCGTTCAAGGCCTTTTCCTAAACCTTAAAGTTCTGGCCATTTCGTTCACATTGTGCTCGAAAGCTTCATAAAATATAATGATAAGCAGCATTTAATTTGGTCTTCTTCAAATGTTCTCCATTATCAATACTGCAGTTCATTGAACGTAAATACCTGGTTTCTCCTACATTCAACCCTTTATCACCTTTGCATGAGTAATTGTCGCCTTAAAGGAGCTCTTGAAAAGGTGGTTGATTTACCGGACCGAGCCCGAGTGCCATGTCGTGCCAAGACATTTTTTGTAAAGCGAAATGCTTAGAGTTTTGGTTTAGGTTGTGTTTACCTATTGATATTTATGACATGATTTCAGCAAGGCACACACATTTTTAATTGCACATTTCTTAGGGACCATTAATTGTGGTGCATTCAGTACTGTATTTTAGAAATTCACTTATTGCATTCGTTTGTGAATAATATACGAAACCCACGCAATTGCAAACAGCAGTTGATAAAATTTAAATTTCTTTTATAACACTGCTTGACATTTGAAACCAGAGTTTATTAAATATAAATATTATATGAATTTTAAGGTATTGTTAAAAAAGTAACAAAAGACTTTCTAAGCTTTAAATTAGGCTGATTGATTGATATACCCATATTTTGTCTGTTGATTAAAAATCATATCACTTTTAAAATGTGTGTTTCATTGGTCGCATTTTTCACGACTTAATAACCCTTTATAAATAATTCTCTTTATACATTCAGCTTAGTTCACATGGTTCAAGCAATAAAAGTCGACTCCGCCCAAATGTCGTCTACGGTCAGCGGAAGTCGGCTGCAAGTAGTTGGATTGAGTTGGCGTGTTGTGTTTTCTGTATTTTTATTAAAATGTTTTTTTTTCTCCTTCAGCGTTCTGACTGTACTTAATTACATTTGCGTGTGCTTGAACAATCATTGGCTGTCTTGGATATTCAAAAGATTGTGACTTGAAATTCGTGTGGAGCTACGCATTTAAAATATTATGAGCTGCGTTCCAGAGTAGCTCTGCTGTCCATAGGGCACTAGGGTAGTCAGGCAGTTAGTCAGGCAGACAGGCGACATGGGCATCGCTTTTTTTTCAATGTACTTGCGTCATTGTTGACTATTCTCCTGAACGAGTATTGTCAACGACATGATTTGTCATCCTCAGTCGCGCTTAATGAAGCGACCGATTTGGTATTTGGCCTCCAGCTAAGTGGATTGCGGCTTTGATCGATTGCCCAACACGTTTTCTGACATTGTCAACCAGCTGCTGTTGGTGGTGCTGGAAAATTCTGTTGTTTCCAGCATTGTTGTTGTTTGGCCATTAATGGGTAATAAGTAAATTGCGTGCTTGTCGCTGGACGCGTCACATTCGCAGTGATTGCTCACTTTTCGACACAACCGTCTCGACTTTCAGCGAATAAAACGTTCGACATTTGACGTCTGTCCATTCAGGACAAGACCTAGTGACGCCGCCAGGTCCCGATTTCAAAAGTGGGCGATCATTAATCAAAGCAGACAAGAGAGAATGCGACGGAGGCCATACGAAAGCGCCCTTGGGCAGTTTGTTTGTAGCTGGGCGTGCTTAGTTTTTTTTTGTGTATTCCGCATGTATTTTCAATAATTATCACAAAGATACTCCGTTTCGATGGCTGCAGCCATAACGAATGCTAACGCATAGCGTATGCGTAACGCATTGTTTAGTCGACATTTGCGTTGTGTGCCAAGTAATTAGTGGCATTGGCAACGAAGAGGCCGAGTAATATTCTTAAACTTGAAGTTACTTCCTGTCACACCAAGGAGCAAAGAACCAAATAACGAACAACACGAGGCAACAATTTACGTTTTTCGTCGAGTATGTTTGGGTATTTATTAAATTAAGGTCAAAAGGGGCTTTGCTGGTGTATTCAAGTAAGCAGTGTGTGTTAAGCGTGTCCTATGCTTCGTCCCTTGGCTAATGTTGTTTTCAGTGGCAATTTATGTTTTCAGTGGCATTTAATCAGTCGAGCATTGAGGAAATTTGCACATTTATCGCCGCTTTGGCCTACATTGCAAATGCATATCTTATATCGCACATTGGATATCCTTCGCCACATTCCAGGCTTTATTCAACGCATATCCCTTACATTCAATCTAAATTGTTTTATGCCAATCGTTCAGGCATCCCTTGGCAGTCGTTCACGCCTTTTGTTGTTTCTGCTGCTGCTGCTGCTACTGCCAAATATGTTAAACAGATAAAATTCGAATCGAATTTTTTAGAATTCATTTTACAGTTTATTGCAAGCACTGGGTAGTTAAATTTGTTTAAGCAACATTCCTCATCCCGCATTTTTTAGTTCCAAGTTCTTTTGGCTGATTTTACAGTTCTATTAGACAATAATTTAACAAACTTTTCACTACCATAGTTTCTTGACATATCTTAAATTGAATGCTGAGATCACATTGGAGTTCCAAACAGGCTAATATATAAACACCCATACGTTTGTTATGCTGCCAGAGCTTACATAAGGGACTGTTTTGAGACTTGAAAAGGTAAAACTATCGTTTTTACTAGTTATAGAAGTATAAAACTGTGTATGTGTGTGTTTTTTGGTTCTACCGCATGCCAGTGGCAGAGTTGCCACTACTCGTTTTAAAAGCACAAAGCTACCAACCCTAATGAGCCACCTATTGCTGATGTTTTTAACTTTGTGGCATTTGTTGTGTGTAGTGTTTGCATGGCCTTCGCTTGTTGCCTTATGTTTTTACTAATTTTTTCTGAGCCGCAACTTTGACATAATTTTGGACAGGGCTGACAAGTTTGGGCCACAGCCCAGCAGTTACAAAAAAAAAACTTTATATATATATTTTTGTACTGAATAAATGTGTAGACAACGACCGGAAAGTTTTTGGTAACGCAAGGGGTTTTTTTTCATATTTTTGTTATGCAGTTGTAGATATTGTTTTTGAACAGCCAGCAAAAGTTGATAACGAGCAGGTGTTAAAATGTGACCAAGTGTAGGCTGCTGCTGGATGCCTTACAATTTTCCATCCGCCGATGTACCCCGCAGCTGCAATGGCTGCCCGCCCTGGTGATTACAAGTTGTTGACACTTTACAGTTTGTGGCGAAAACTCAAAGCAAAAACAAAGTTGCCCACCCTGCCAATGGTTGCTAGTGGATGCTGTGGCCATGGGCAACATGCCGCAACATTCGGCCCACCCGCAGCTGGGTTTGTCCTTGTGCTCGTCTTAAGCCCGTTTGAACTACCAGCTTGTTTGTGGCTGTCATGCAGCGTTGCCAGAGTGTTTTCTGTGAATTGGCTGGCCATATTCAGGCGTAAGATTGCATATTTGCTGTCACGTCTACACTCGCTCGTACCTTATCAACCCCCACCTCAAGCTTTTAAAGCATTACAAGTTTAAGAGCCCCAGCGCCATACGTTGACTTTTTAATGAGCTTTCGGGCGGCAATTTGCCGAAAGGTGAAATTACGTAAAGAACCGCAAACACACATAGATGCACGTGTGCATATATGTATGAGTGAAATAAATATGGTCATGGGCGTAGGTGAGGGCGTGTGCGTGGCTCAAACACCAAACCCACAATACAGACGCATTTTTGATCAGTGCCCAAGTCGAATATCATTTCACATATCGTTAAAATTCGTTTAGGCGTAGCATACAAATTGCTACATTTCCGCCAAAATCTTAGCCCCCACCGCACCACATTCAGACCAGGCCAGAACAGACCGCAACACCGCGGCAGCAACCATCCTTGTTGACTCTAAATTGAATGAAATTGAAAAATTCAACGCTACAGCAATTCCATTACACGTTTTTCCAGGCTCATTTTCACCGCGTTTGCTCCGTTCCCCCCATTTACCTAACGCTGCTTGACTCCAAATTTATTCATTACATGCAATTTTTTTCGCTGCTTTCACTTTCGTTTATCTGGTCTCTCGTATTTCTTAAGTATTTCGCTTTCATTGAGCCCACACCATTTTCGTGCTTCTTCTCGTTACTTTCCTTGTCTGCTGCATTAGGCTGGCAATCAGAAATCATGTGTGAAATGAAAAAAATAAAACAAACTCTTGTGTAAAATAAAACGAAAATCGCGGTGCGAACAGGAAAAAATAAACAAAAACACTGCCATTGCTTTGGCCTGGCCCAAACGCAGGCATTTATTTATTTATGTATTCGAATGCTTGAGTGTGTTTTGTCTGTATTGATATTCGTGTTAGTGTTCTTTCAATTACATTGGCAATTGCTGCGGTAACAACACCGGAAAGAACTGTGAGGTTCTTGAGGTGGCTAAAAATTTGATACTGATGTCCATTACGGGCACGGGCGCTATTCATAAATAAATAATCATTTTCAAATACCCGATGGCAGCAATACCTAATGTGATACAAGAGGACATTGCATTTGTTTGTCTCTCTATGGCACTTGCAGAGCATTGTATATTTTCAATCTGCATTTCATAAATATTTTTATGTTCAATCAACAATGGGTGTAGTCGGTTAGCTATCCAGCTTTAGCTATGCTCCATCCTATGCTTAGACGCTACTCTTACAATCGCTCCTGCTGTGTGACATGTTGAGCATTTCAAATGCGTTGCATGCACAACTTCCTCATAATGTCTAATATAAATGCCCGATGTCACGCATTGACTTTGTGCTTGTGGGCTGCCGTCAATAAGAGTTCGATATGTGGCAGTCCTGTAACAGGGCCTTGCATTGCGTTTGACATGCGTTTGCCAACTTATGTTTATCGCATAAGCAAATAGAAATTACCAACGACTGTGGTTCGCCTTTAGCAACAAGGACACCAACTGAAACTGTGACAGTAGCCATATCCTTTAAGCCGCAGAGATGTTTCATGTATATATTTTTAAATATTCCGTAATTTAATTCCGTTTTGTGTGTTTTTCACATATTAAATGCTGATATTTTGAAACGAACTAAACGAATTATTGTAACAGTTAAAATAATTCGGGAAGTATTAAGCATTCGCTTAATCGGCAAGTCCATAGATTTAGAGCAGTGCCTATGTCGTAGTGTGTAGTGTGTAGAGTAGTATGTGTAGACATTGTTTTCTAATCGACCGTACGCTAATCGGCTTATTTGTATAATAGTTTTATTTCTTGATGCAAATTGGAGTTGTTGTAAACATGTTAAAATTTTTTTTTTTATTTTTAATCCATTTTCAAGCATACAAATATACATAAATAAAAGAATCCGATTGTTTTTGTGACTGTTTAAGTCTGGATACAAGCATACATGTATGTGTATGTATACTTGTGCACGTATACATGTATGTGTTTAATTTTGGTTAGTTGATGTCATCCAAAAACTTGCATACTAAATAAGCCCACAGCTTGTCGGGTGGCATACAAACCACATGCATTTCACTTTGCACTCGACAGCCGCCACTCATTTATTTTCTTTTGCGCCCAAAGGCGAGCTAGCACAAGTACACGAAAAAGAAGTAGCTGATGTCTGAACATGCTTAGTCACACCCACCCCCACAGATATGTACACACATAGAGATACACACGCAATTACGGCCGCACAGCATTGTTGCAATTGCACGGGAAATAGACTTTTTGAATGCGAATGCGTTGCACATGTCGCAAGGAACACGCTTAGAAAAAGTTGTGCAAAGAAAAAGAATCCCGCAGCAATACGTTTTAAATTTTTTTTTTCAGCTTGCTTCTAGCAATTTCTTGTTTTTTGTGTTTTTGCTTTTACTTTTCAGTTGCGAGTTAGTTTTTTTTCCCCTTTGGGCAGAAACACGAATCAAGTGGAGGACCAGAAGGAGCAGAGACAACTGCTTGCTATTCCACATGCACCATGCCGCATCATTCTCCTGCGGTTGCCTCTCTTGTTCTCCTAGATGCATTCATTGCCGTAGTTGTTGCTTTTGTAGCTGTTTTTGTTATTGTTGCAGTGCTGTTAGTGCGGCCTGTCTTCATGTTTCTTCATGTTGTCAGTGTTGTCGTTGCAACTGTTGTTGTACTTTGTTGTTGTTTGTGGGTGCTGATGCTTTCTCTAAATCCGTGCTACTTAAATGGTCCCTAAAATCCTCGTGGCAATTCTTTTGCCATGAAGCACATGCAGCTTTTGTATGTTGTATGAGAATTTAATGACATTCTTAAGTTGTCATCAGTGGTTCAGTGGTTGCTAGACCAAGTGTAGGTTCGAGCTGAACTAACTCGAGTCGAGTCGAGTCTTCCTGTATCCGCCTCTGAAAACTGAATCTCAAACTAGTTGTGGCATTGCCTTTTGCCATCACCCGACAAAATTGCCTCAGACTGCTTAGCTTCTCGACGCTGTTATCCTTGTCACTGTCGTGGTTGATGTTGCATTTGTTGCTGCTGTTGTTCTAGATTCTTCTTTGAAGCGCTGGGAATATTAAATTGACTAGTACCAACAAAATGAGGAGAATCATTAGCGTACACTCTATGCACCAGGCTTACAAGCACCGAGCCGTACCAAAAGCAATAGCGCCCACACATGTCGCAATTGGACTCCCCGTTCCACCTGCTTTTTTTACTTCTACCCCTACAGCCCTTGCACTTTGCACTGCTGTCTGTCGTCTTTTGAAGATGAAGTCATATCAGCATTAGTGTGTTCTGTCCGTTGGCTTCCCCCGGCTATCTTGGGCTAACGGCATTTCATTTTCTTATACCTTTATTTATTTATATTTCTTTTTGCGCATTTTACTTATAGCTCCTAGCATACAATAGAAGCACCAAATGCTGGGAGGCATTTGCATGCATTGTATTTTTGAGGTCAGATCTCAGATATGAGGCATGTAAGTAGTTGCATATGATTGCACTGCGCAGCGTCGCCCAGGGAGCAAAGCGAAACGAATTTAATTTCAATTTAGGACCAAAACATTTGGGCTGTGCCTGTCAAGCTTTTTCCATTTGCTGTTTTCACATTTTCATTTTCCATTTGCATTTATTTTTGCGCTGCATGCGCAAATCTTTGCTATTTGTACAAAAGACAGCCGCAGACTAGAAAAAGCCGCGCGCATTTGAATATGCAATTTGCAATTTGACTTGACGAGGCCAAAAACCGCGCTCTGGCTCCCAGCTCCGACAGTTGGAAAGACTCGCAACGAGCCCGAGTTAATCTCCGAGCTTAAGAAATGCCAGACAGTTACGAGCGAGCAGAGAGCGTTGCAGTTACAATAACAGTAACAGCTACGGCCACAGCTAAAGCTACAGTGCCACATTTTATCATAGCGCGCCTTTTTTTGTTGAAGCTGGTTTTGTGTCCTTCTTGTTCTTGTGCCCCGGCTGACATTTCAGGAGCAAGATTTATACACTGGCACTGCAGTTGAAGACAGCTGTCGTTTGCCAACGCTGTCTTTTTTTGAGCCCTAATAGCTTTTTATCCGCGTGCATGAAATATGCCGCTAAAATGTAAAAACAACCAAGAAAATACTGGAAGTGTCAATCCAAGTTTTTGTCAATTGTCAGCCGCAAGTAAATGGCAATAGGCTTAAATAGTAAAAACGTATGCGACCAAAAGTTGAAGCGAGAAAGAAAATAGAGCAAGAGGATGAGTTAGAGTCAGGGAGCTCACTGATTGGCAGCTGGCATATGGAAAGCGAAAGCTGAAATGGGCCAAACTTAAACGAGCGACAAACTAAGTACATATAAGTTTTCCTGCCACTCCACTGACAAGAACACTGCACATGTGAGGAAACAACTACACACACACAATTAAGTCATGATAAATTGCTATTGTATGCGTTTGCAGTTATAAGCACAGGAGGCAGCCAAAAATGAAACAATAAGCTGAGTCCGTCAAGTCAACTTGAGGCGACAAGAGTCGAGTCGAGTCAAGTTATGAACGGAAGCAGACAAGCCCAGACAAACCTATACGAACACACACACAGTCACAGACAATGTGACTAGACGGCCTCAAACAGTGTGTTTGCTTGAATGTGTATACGTTAGAGTTGCTCTGTCATGCCCTGAGCGCGTGCTAGCCTGGAACTGACAGCTTTTGGTGTTGGAAAATGTTTTGAATTCATGCGTTTTGTCAAGAAATATGCCCCCTGCGCGATGCACAGACCCAAGTGGCTGACTGGCTAAAAATACGACGTGTGTGTGCTCGGAAAAGGATGTTTTCTTACCAGTTCCTATCAACTTGCCTTCTGCTGCGTATGCTATAATTATGCCGATTTAGTCAACTAATGGCACTGGCTTATTATAAAAAAAATAATAAGTTTAAAATAGAAAAAAAGGTCAATGAGATTGCATATCAAAATTTTATTGGTAAATAATATAGAAAATTAGTTTATTGGGATATCAAAACACTTTAGTACTACGCTTTCTCAAGTAATTATTTTCTTTATAACATACTTTCCAGAGGACGATTATTATCCCAATCAGTGTGGCAACACAGATGTGTTTGTTTATAACCCTCGATGTATAAATAACGTTCAAAAGCAAGGTTGAAGTAGCTTCAGTGTTAACTTTCTACTACCTTCTAACTTCCTTTTTTTGAGTCGTTCCATTATACGTGTCCTTAAACCGTAACCATTCAAATGAAATTTCTCTATGCTTCCTTGAAGCTGCGTGGATCCGACTAGCAACGCTCTTGATGAGCTGTCCGGATTGAAAGGTGAAAAGGTTCATTTGAGCCTTTCAGTTTGTACAATACATGGGCCAAATTCACCCAATTTGCTTTGTATGTCTCTCTTATAAAGGGTTCTCGTGTGTGTTTATAGCTGGAAATTAACATTTTCACCATGGGCTACACATAATTTGATGCATTGCTTAACGAAAGACATGATTGAGCCAGAGTTTTAGGCTTGGCATTGTGTTTGCGACGTGGGATTGGACTTGTGTTTGGGTACCTGAGCATAAGTTGGCTACGCGTCAATTAGCTGAACCCACGATGGCTTGGCAAACTTAAAGTTTTGCTTCACTTGACAATGTGACTGAGTGACTAAGTGCAATTGTCTTGACTGACGCTGACATGGATACGCATTGTTATCACTTCTTCCTGGTTGTTATTTCTCGCGTTGCTCCAAGTGCCTGGCTAGTTGCTGTCGGTTCTTTTTGTTGCTGTTGTTTCTTTAACTTCTAATTATGCGCCTCCTTTAAGGCAACAAAACATTGTTATTTGTTGCCTAGTGGTGTGTGGTGGAGTAAGAGCGTACTTAAGTGCATGCAACTGTCACAGTCACAGTGTTGAAGTCCCGACGACCAGCTTCAAGACATGCGGTTGTGTGTAAATTCAACGTGCCTGCTCAGTGCAAGTGTGAAAGTAAATAAAAAAATCAGTGTTTGTTTGTTTCTGATGTTTTTTAATTTTCGCGGAATAAGCAATTCTTACGAATTTATCTCCCACTTCACGTCCTGTGGTGTGTTTCGTGTTATATGCTCTGACTGTCTTTAAATTCAATTCCCGCACCTGTTTGCCGCGTGTTGCCATAGGGCTGAGACGGTGCCACCAGCACTGCACACAATTTTCAAAAATGCTTTGTACTTCAAAGTAAGCTAAATTTTTAGTGTACTGTGTGTTATGTGTATGCTACGTTACTCGCTGCTCCACATGGATGTGTCTGTTTCAGTTTCTGCTTTTGTTTTGCAATGTGTCTTTGTATTTATGTTTTTCGCTTTGTTAATAACAAAAAGAAATTTGTTTTATTATTGCCACACAATCGATTGAAGTTTCTTCTTTTGTTTCATCTTTTCCCACTGTTATTGCTTCTCTGCTACCTTTGATGTCAGCCGTCGAATAGCATTGCCTTAGTAGTAGTAAAAAAGCTGCTGTTGAATCAAACTACATTTGTATATATTTTTAAGAAGAATTAAAAAGATGAAAAAACGGCAGCTACATTACAAGAGCTAGGAATTTATGTGCGTTAAACAACAGTGTTCTGTACTCAAAGTACAATGAATCTCGGATACCTGAGCTTGTCGCCAAAAAACAATATTCATAATTATACATAACTAAATATTACCCTCACATGGTCATGTAAATCATTTCCTTTTAATAACTTTCTTTTGTACAATAAGTAAATTACACATTTATACGTTATGTTATTCAATCGAGATAAAACGGTGGATATCTTAAAGTAAAGGAAACCAACAACTTGTTGCTGTAACTCATAATTAATATCTTTTTTGTTATTTTCACGACTTACCGCGCAGACAACTGATTCTCTTTGAATCATTTATCGTAAGTGCCCATATACACATACACATATTAGCATTGCTGGGCTTATTATACCTATATCATTAATATATGTATGTTATTTTTTATTTAACAATTGTTGCTTGCATCTCAAATCGGGCAAAACGCGCTAAGGTTAAGTCCTTGCCATGCTTTTATGTATTGTTTTGGTATTTCAAAGGCGGGGCTGTGTTGGGCAACGTCAATACTTTGATTATGTGCGGTAATTAAAGCGTGCCTTCTGTGCTATACGAAAGACAAATTTTTCCACAACGTGCAGTTATGCGTCATCAAAAACACTGGTCGGTCGTGCGTTCAGCGGCAAGGCTTTGTCGATTTATTGCTTTGGCAACGCGTTGACATGCTGGGTGCCGAAATCAACTAAGATTTTAAGTCTCATGTCTTTGCCGGCGCCAATTTCTGAGGCGAATTTGCCTACTTCAGAATAGCAAGTTATTGTGCATTGTTTTATGTGTGATTCCTACTCCTTAGATTTAAGAATTTGGTCGATGGGAGGGTGGGATGTTAGTTGCAGGTTGTTATCGGCGGCTACTACATTCGGGCCGTACATTTTTGCCAATTGCCGCATGGCTCGTGCCGTACAAAAAAGTTTACGCTTCGGGTGCTCGCATCGTATACGTTATTTTTATTGGACATTGCCACGCGTCGCTGCGGTTGTCGTCGTAGGCATCGTAAGCTTTACTCGCACGCGTGGCGTAGTCCTACGCCAACAAGGAAAGCTTTTCTAACGGCCAACGCTACGAATGCGATACCAAAACAAAACGAATAATTGCAGTTGTATCCTTTCTCTCTGTCCCATTCCATTAGCTTTCTCCCTCTCTCTCTTAACCTCTTCCTCTCTATCGAAGTCGTTTCAAAATCCCCCACTCTTTTTTCATAGTCTCCACTTGGCCACCTGTGCATGTGGGGAAGGTTGGCGTTACGGTTATTGTACTACTTGACACACATTTAAGAGCAGCGAACGATAATTGTAATTAAATTATAAGAACATCAAATAGGGGCACTTACTGCTCACTTTACTTTTTCTCTGGCAATTTCATAAGTTTCCTATAATTGGTGCAAGAAAAAAATAAATACATACAAAATTGCACTTAAGCGCGGTTGAAATCATGGTTGATTTTATGGATAATAAAAATTAAAGTAATATATGCTATTCGTATATTTGCACACTTGTCATGGTTCTTGTCATGCTCCCATTAGGCGCGTACAGTTTGAAAATCACTGAATACGTAACTCTACACACAAAGGTTTGGCGCCAAATGCGATAGTCGCTGTTCTCTCGCACAAAGACGAAAATTGACGAAGCTACGACACGAGGGACACACTGCCGAAGTTGTAGCTCACACTCGTGTGACAGGACACACGAAGCTAGAGTACTGGCAGGAACCAAACAGTTTGCGACTAAGACTCGTTAGGAACGGACGCGCGGCCAATGACAAGCGGGCTACGTATGCGTGTGAATAGAATTACGAATGAACTCTAATATTTAAATTTAGTAAGTGCATTTAGACTGCAGTTAATGCAAATAAATCATTGGTTGGTCAACAACGTTGATAGGTGAACCCTGTGTTAAATCGCCGTGTTTTTGTGTGTGTGTTAAGGTGCAAAAAAAGCGATCGTAAAGCTGTGATAACAAAAAGAAATTTGGCAAGAACAACAACAAACACGTAGCATGTAAATCATTGAGTGTCAGCAGAGTCAGTCGAGTGTGATTTTCGTCTGATTTAAGCCAGAAACAGAACCAAAAAGCCCCAACATAGTGACAAGGACTTGGGCTTGATGCTGCTCTGCATATGCCATATTATTTAATTTGGCAAATGTGTTGGAAAATTTAAGAGAAAAGAGAAAGGTGCAATCAAACCAAAAACTTGTAGACCCAAGGAGTCGCAGAGAAGATAGAGGGAGAGAGAGACTCACTCAAGCAAAAGCAAAGCCAGCTTCGCCACTCCAGTTGTTGCGTCTACTAACGTACAGTTTAAGCCTAATGGGTTAATGCGGTTCAGCAATTGTTCTCGAAAGCTGCAAAAAACAAAAACAAACAACGTATTTGTATGTTATATACCAATAGGAGGTGGCTATACTCGTTAATTGTATGCATAAAACTTGCCAACAATCGCTGTTAGCTTGCTGAATCTCAACTAAGTGTGTGTGTTGTATTTTGTGGCACAGTCTTTTGAACAGCTATTTGGGTGCTGCTTCAATTACTGCAAGTCAACCACAACAACAACAACGGCAAAAACTACAACAACGGCACTATTTCCGCTCTAAAATTTGAGCCAAGTTTCGAACCAGGTGCGCTTGTTATACCGCGCGCTTCTTTTTGGCCACCATTTGCACACCTGGCTGGCCCGCTTAGTTCACTGGCCCGCCTGCCTCGCTTACCGCGGTGTCGTTCACTTAGTAAATAAATTGGCAATCGCATTTAATGTGAGTTTATGTGCGTTGCAGGCAGCCATGCTGCTGGCAGGCAGCTAGATGAAAACTGTAACAGAAACTGAGACTACACGCTAGTAGTTTTATACATATATTTTTATTTTAGCCTTCTATTTATTTTTTTTGTGCTTTTTATGCGGCTTTTTCTTGCGCTCGTGCCCATGTGCAAATCGTAAATTTACGTTAATGCTGAAATTTCACGTGATAATGACGTGATTACCCTGGCATACAGGTCCAAAATATACACCAGAATATAAACGCACATACATATGCTTGTACGACGTATACTGTATAGCGTTATTTTTTTTTCTACATATAGGCTGGCAGCATGCTTTTGGTAAATGTGACACCACTAAATATTGCGACCATTGCACATGCTAACGTCACCTGTCTCTGTTGCTGCTTAGGCATAGTTTTTTTCGTTACTACTTGTTCAAATTTAAGCATTTAAATAATTGCGCAATTTTAGTGTGGCTTCAGCTGGTTAAAGGCTTTTTTGCTTTGAATTCCCTGATTTAAAAAATAAAATATCAGATTGAATGCATTCAACTTGCCCAGCGCGTCTTAAGAAATCTGCAAGAAAATCTTTTGTGCATCAAATCGGGAAATGTCGCCTCATTTTTTAGCTGCTGCACTAGAAACTTTTTAATTACTTTAAAACGGCTATTCGAAACTTGCGCCTGTCGCTCTTTTACACACTAATTAGAAGCCCATTTATAGCTGACTTGTTTGTTATTTTTCTGTTTCTTTTATTTGTTTGTATTTAATTTAATTTTATTTGAGTTTGCGTTGCTTATCAATGAAAACTATTGCATTACCAGTGAAAAAAATGATTCGTTTTATTTTTGCTTTTTTTTATATTCTTTTTAGCGTCCATTCGTTGTTGCCATTTCCGTTTCCGCTGCTACGCCTCGACAGCCGCCAGTTTGTTAGTTTTACCTTGACATTTTTCCTTCTACTTTAACTGTTTCGTCTTGCAGCAGCAACAACAGTTTTTGTTTCGCCGTTTTTGCTTGGTTACCTTCGCGTTTTCTCTCTTTCTCTCTTTTGTAACATTTACAACACAAGTCTAACAATATTTGTTTTGCTGCTCAAGCACCCCACATTTGTTACCTTCACAGCTTTAGTTGTTGAGTGTGGCGCACAAAGGTCTTTCTTTCACTTTGCATACCATCGTCTGCCTGCACATAAACCATGAATCATTTTTGCTGCACCTACACCAGCATGCACGATTGTTAGTAAGGTTTAATGCTGTATTGCGATTCAATTTTTTGCCGCCGCCGCTAAACAGATTTAACAAAGCAATGTTTAGATAAGTCCCCCTGCAACGAATTCCAATTTAAAACTACTTGTATTCCTTGGGCCGATCGATCGCTATTAAAAAGTGAATGATGTCATTCTAAAAGAATAAGCTAAGCTTAAATTCTGTTTGTATCAACCGTGAATTGTGTTTTTAAACCATTTTAAATAATTACAACCGCAATAAATTATTAAATCAACAACAATTACTCAAGCGACCAATCGCCAATGATATAATCAATCAATACGCCTGGCCAGACTGTGGTTTGTGACCTGAGTCAAATAACTCTCCACACACAATACGGCCAGGTATATGTGTGCACATGATGTGTCTTTGCATTATTATACTTTTCATGACTGCAATTATGTGCCCCCTCTGTCATCGCCGCCCACGCAACAGCACTTTATTAATACGTATACGCAGCGTGGCCCAACTACAAACCACACGGCATATGTTCTCAAGTGGCTGTGTTGAGCTTTAGGTGCGGTACTTGTGAAGCACCGAAGTTGCCTCGTTACTGTGTTATTCATGTAAATCAGTATGTGTGAGAGTCGTATGGGTAGCGTGTTTTTTTGAGTTCGAGTGTTTCGTAATCGATATTACAATGTATGAATTGTGCAGCCATATTGACGCCACTAAGCACATTGTGTTGGATACTCGTTGCTGCCCTTTTTTATCGTCCCTCACATCGGTAACAATGGGTCAGGTGGCAGAAGGCAGCCGTTGCTAACTGCTTACACGGCAAAGTTGCTGAAAGTTGCTGACTATTCAAAATGCTGAACAGTGCGCACTTATAATTTGTGTGCTGTGTCCTTGAATGTTTATGAACTGCAGACAATGAGTCTTTCAGTTATTTGTAAAGGTAAAAAATCAAAATATTGTAAGCCATATAAAATTGATGCAGAGGTATTTTTTAAATTTATACTAATGTCCAACCAATAGTTTCAAATACAAACCTACTTACAAACTAAACAAAAATCATTTTGATAGATACAAACAAGCTCGAAAAAGTCAAATCGTTTCTTGTATAAAAAATGTAATAAAGACGCCGACAAACATAAATTAGAGGTCTCAGTTAGTTTTATGTTTAATTGTTGGAATCATATATTTGCTTTTTTTGTATTTAAGCTGAAATGGCAACAAATTGTTTTTTGTGAAATTTGTGTTTTATTTCTTTGCCGCTCAATGTTTAATTGTCGCATTTGTGTATTTCCGTCTCATGATCGTTTCGTTGTTAGTCCATTCAGAGCATAACAAAACCGAACGTAAAAAAATTTGAGCAAAACAGAGCTCAGCAAGTCAATTTTTCCATTTGTCTGATTCTCTTGTCAGTTGTCATTTTCTATGAATACATTATTACACATACGTATATATACGTATGTTCATATATGGGTTTGGGGTGCCTGTAAGAATGTGTGTTGTGATTTGAGTTGCACCACTGCCACCAGTTATATTTGAGCAGCTAAAGCAACAGCCCTATTTCGAATTACACGCTTGAATGTTTTTGTAAAATGTGTAAATGAACTTACAATAAGAAACTGTCATATACACAGACAAACCATGTGCTTCGTGAGTGTGCATGAATTCTCTACAATACACATAAGCCATGACAGGCCATAAAATATGCATGTGGCTACCGCTAAAATAGCTATGCAGCCCCAAGGTGGCTCTCGGATTGTGATTGTTGATGTTAATGTCAAAATAAATAATAAATACAATTTCACATTAGCAGCTGCTGTCAAATTGAACATAGTAGCTGTATAAAGTGACTAGTACGTGAAGTTTAATGGGTTTTAATAAGGCTTTAATATTATTCAATAGCAATTTAAATCGATCATATATTTTATATCATTGGGAAATTAGTTGTTCAAACTATTTATACACTTAATTAACCTATTACATTTTTGACGCATTTTGCATATATAAGTTAAGCAAAAATGTATCGCAAGCAGTTAAAAATGAGTGCAAGCAAAAACTTCAGCTAGTAGTTGATTTGCACTTAAACATCTATATATTTCAGTATGTTGTACAGTCAGACAGCCGCTTAGACACTAGCACAACTTTTGCCCAAGTCCCTCTTGACCACTGGCATTCAATACTTCACTCATTTATTCATACGTGCGTTTATTGCAATGTTCATTGCTTTATATTCATTACGGCAATGGCACTCGATGCGTTCGGACAGCCGGTAAGAGCCAGATGCCGTAGCAGGAGCACAACCAGAAATAGGTAGCTGTTCTCATTCTTACTCTCTTTCTCTTTTCTGCTGCTTTTGTATGGGCGAGCGTCCGGTATGCTCGATAATCCAATAAATATTTATGAAGCACTTTATTGGAACAACACTGAATTACTTTATATATGTATGTACGCATGTACATATGTGCGTTTGTGAACATGTGCATGGGTATATATACATACATGTGCAAAGTGCAGCCTTTTGCCAAGACGAAGCATGCACATAAAAAATGGAAAAATAAGAAAAATTAAGAAAAAAACTCTATGGCATTTGGAGAAACCGACTGACCACTCGCACATCGCTCATACGCACAATCATTCCGATGCAGCGCTTTGATGCGGTATGTTTGGTCAGGCAGTGTGCTCCATTGCACTTTTTTTCCTTTCTTTTAATATTTTTAAAAGCATTGTCTGTTGCTAATTGGTTTTGTATATGTAAGTGCGTGTATTGGAACACATGTTTCAATTATTATAAAGTAAGCTGCTGCAGTTCGTTAACCTATGCCTCAAACACTCGACACCTGTCTGGACACATAATGAAATGCACTCGCCTACCTAGCTGGCCCAGTTGGATCAACCTATTTACTTACATATCAGTGAACAATTTGCATTATTAATGTGGGCCTGATGTTAAAATAGAGTTTCAGTTGGCTTATTTACTAGCACACTACTTTACCGCACAGTTAAAGTGGCCACAGCCACTTGTCGCAGAGAGTTGTTCACTTTTTGCCACTATGTATGAAAGCCCGGTCGTTAATAGTGCTTTTAAAATTGAAGGTAGCAAGAACTGTTTGGTATCACATATAATGTTTTTCTACTTTTCTTCAGTTTTATTTACTTTACTTTATTTACTAGTTAACAATAGTTATAAACGATCAATGTTTATTTTCTTATATGCTTAACATTAACACAAAGTTCAGCTTTAACTAAGCCGTTGCATTTGTTTTTATTTAGCTTAGAAAAAGCGCTTGCATTTTAATTAAAAGTTATTGTAATGTTGGCGGAAAGTAAACAATAAGTGTGCGAGTAAATTCTGTTAACTAAATGTAAACACAAATAATGCATGGTAAAATAATTGAAAATCAATGCAATTGCAGACATTAAACAACATGAAAAGCAACAATAAGCACAAGACACAAGAACGAGAACAATAATTGTAAATATGGTTGATGGATGTAAAAAGGGGCTGGGAGAAATATGGGTCTGGTGCAGCTCTACAAATTATTGACCAAATTTTTAGGTAGACATACCACAAAAAACGAGCGAAAGAGCAACCAGACGATGTGTACTGGATTCGATAAGTGATAGTTAGGTGAAGGATGTTGAGGAATGGGGAGCCGACAATGTAAAACTGGGTCAATTTGACATGTAGTTGTCGCAACAACTCGTGACGCCCGTCTTGCTGCAATATTCGGCAAGGGATCAAACAAGCACAAGCGGGTGGCGGTTGACTTCTGGATAAGGGCAGGGGTGTAAGTGTGTGTGCATGTGCATGTGCATGTGAATGGCAATGCATTAAATTTATTCTGTGTTGTTTGCAACTATTTTTCTTGCCGCTAGCCAACCAAGGGGTGGCCAGACAAATAAATTGCAAGGCGTGCAATAGAACGAACCGAAATGTGTGTCTAAGTGCCGTCTAACTGTGTGTTAGTTTGTATGTGTCTTTACTTGTATGCAAATAAAATTGTTCACGAAATTGACTTTAGAAGTGTGTTTTCGTCTGTTTGGCAGCAAACACAACGCTTGGTGCAACCCCAAACCGAAACATGACTTTGACTAACGTTGCTGCCGCATGTAAATGGGTGCCATGCCGCATGCTACACGTTTCCCAGTAATCATCCATTATCCTAATGCCATCCATGCCCAGTACAATCCCAAGCCTCAAGAGAGTGACCATGTGTGCGTGGTCGATTGGATTATGCTTCAAACTACGAAACCTTCGAGCTAGAATATGCCAGTAAAGCTATGGATGTAGTTGCCCTGGATTGGCATGACCTAGCTGCCTTCAATGCGACGTTTATTAATGATACGGTCGAAATTCGACGCACACACACTTTCAGGGGCAACCCAAAAACGATTTGCGTAATCGCAGCTCGGAATCATTTTAATTGGCCTCTGCCTTTTGGCATTTACTCAAATCGATAGTAAAAAGTTCAAACTGTAGAGCCTATATGTGTTAACACTGATTCTAGCTTAAGTGCCTAGCAATTAAAATAGTTTTGTTTTCTATTGCACTAGAATATATCAGCTGCCTTAGTTCTCACACACATATATTGAAAATAAAGAAAGCTAATGAAATCAATAATCAAAAATAATGGTCATAAGCGGTCATACTAAAAAATAGCCCGTCGGGCGACAAAATACCCTGAAACATTTTAAATTCTGAGTCCCAGCAGACAATTATTTTTCATACCCGTTATGGGGTCGCAATATCGGTTCCAATCTTGCCTCTATCCTCTATTTAACTGCTTTCAAGTATGTAAATCGATTTGGCACTTTTAGCAAGTGTCTTTTTTTGTGTTTGATGTCCAATGGCAAATTTATGCTTAGCTATAGAATTATTACAAATTAATTAAGTTTTGAAAATGTAATTATATACTTTCAAAAACCGTTAAAAAGGCATAATTGAACAAACTAGAATATAGCAAAATATACTCTGCAGAAACCTTTAATATAGTTCTATTTGTATTCTCATTACTTCGAACGATCCAGAAAGTATGATTTATCAAATTGAACAGACAATAAAAAAGATCTTTTTTAATTTAAAACTAAGTACAACTGTGCGGTTGTCGATTAAAAAAGGGACTTGAAATAAAAATCTTGAGTAGAAATGAAAAAACATAAGAACACGATAAGCTTAAATACCAACAATCTGCCTTTTTGTCAATTTATGACGAACGCTTCGTATTTTAAATAATTGTTCTAGCATTACGTTATTAGATGTTCTTTAAAAGAGGATCTGTAAGATGTGCCCATCCGGCTAAACGTCCTGTAAGCGTTTTAGTTTAATATCATTTTTAATATGCTGTAAATGATTGTCGTTTAATGATTCAATAATGCATATACGGTACTATCCTTTTTTTGTGTTGCTGTTGGATTTGGCCTTCTTGTGGTAAGTTTCTGTAGGCTGCACAAAATTGTATTAAAGTCTTCGCAATGTGAGCTGTTCATGTCTATTGCAACTTGTTGGCAGTCAGTCAACGCAACTGCAACTTTTATGATACCCTGACAGGGACTTAATTAGATCTTTCAACTTGTACGCATACAACTGCAGAAAATAATGTGAGAAATGCACTTAGCTGCCTTTGGCAAGGCTAATGTAGAGGAGAAGAATGTAATTGTGTGAGTTGCATTGCTGAATATCTGATTTGTCTTCTTTGGGTCCTTTGTCTGTTGCTTTCTTTAGTGTCTGACTTTGCAGCTAAAGAATTTCAATTTAAATCGAATTTTGGCCGGCATGTGAATGGCATGTGGTTTGGCATTTTATCTTTGCACCAAAACATGGCCAAGTCAATACAATGTCCAATGCAGTGCTAATTCTCCGACTGACACTGGCTGCATACAATTTGCGGTATATTTATTGGCTTGTTTGGTCAGTTACACACACTCATTTGCAATCCCACACACATCTATTGCAAATAGAGAAATAGAGAGAACGACAGAAATATTTGAATTCACAGCTGGAGTCCAAATTGTTGGCCTGTTAAGCTTAGAAGTTTCAAAGCCCTGACCATTGACACACATATTTGCACAGCTACCGAGTTAAACTTGGATTGGGCAATTTTGGCAAGGGGTTCATCTATTTCAATATGTTAAAATTATAACATTCTAGCAACTAAATTTGGCAGCCGCAAGCCTGAGGCAAAGGCCTCGCCACGCTTGGCAGCCGTTACTCTGGCAATGACTTTTAGTGCAAGTGCAACCTGCATTAACTTATGCAACAACTTGCAACTTTAAATAAATAAATTTTCAGTGTGTTGCCGAGGCAAAGGTGGTCGAAGTTGATGTTAGGTTAGAGACTGGCGCTGAGGTAGAGATGCACGTAACAATTTGTGAGGCAAACATTGCTTTATTTTAGTTTCAATTTTTACTTCGTTATTTTTTTATATATTCAAACATGACGAACACACCCAGACATAGCGAGACGATGGCAACGTTGGGCTGTGTTTGTTTTAGAACACGCCTCTTGTTGTCTTTGCCAGCGTCCTCTTAGTCCTCATCCTCAACATCCTTTTGCCGCCATTTTACGCTCGTTATGGCAACACTTTTGCCTCAAAAGCAAACGACGCTGACAACGTGCACAACTCAAACGGCCGACACGATGTAAAAAAAGTAAAAAATGTTATTGCGTGGTGTGCGGCTCGTTATGTTCCATGAGGCAACCTAGGAGGGCTGCAGTAGTAAAAAAATATAATTTCAAGCAGAAACAACAAGGGAAATGCACAAAACGGCTTCGCGCCTTGCAGTTTCCTTCCTCTGATCCGATGCCGGTGTGTGAGTATGTGTGTCAGTGTGCGTATGGCAGTGTGTTTGCTTACGTTCGCTTCGTTGACTGGCAACTTTCGTCGCCTGTGCACTTGCACCCGCTTGTGATTGACTGCAACATGTCTGTATCTGAATGTTCATCGTTGTTTGTTGTCATTGTTGTTGCTGTTTTTCTTGTTTGGCAATAATTTTTAACGCTGTTGTCTGTCCCGACTGTCTGTTGACTGTTTGCCTACATGATTGTGCACAGAAGTGTTTGAACTTCCCCTGTCTATATCCGAATTAAAAATTTTCAGTAGTTGGCGGGCAAAGACGTTGGTTAGTTTTGTTATGGAGTTTTCTCTGAGCCAAGAAAAAGCAAGTTATATTTTTATTGATTTTGTCAAGCAAGCGGTTTGCTTGATATTTATCAAATCAGTGTAAATTAATTTGGCTGATGACTAGTTACTTATTGCACATACATGAATACATTATAGTCAACTGGCCAGCAACCACAATATTAAAAACAATATTGTAAGCTTGCAACATCGGAAAACCACAGAAAGTCGCGACAAGAACAACAACAGCTACACCAACAACTTTTCGCATTCACTAAAACTTTTCAACATTTTCTTGTTAGTGGTTGTTGTTGCTGCTGCTGTAGTTGCATGGCCATATACCCACAGAGCAAATTGTAAATGAAAAAGTTTTTTATGTTATTCAGTGTTTGCTATGGGTGGCTCTTCCATCAGTTACTCTCCTCCTCCTCTCCTATACTACTACTCTTTCCGCTCTCTTTCTCTTGCTTTCCCCTTTGCTATTTTAAAGGCCGCCAATGGATACAAGTAGTTGGGTTTGTGTTGTCGTTATTGCTGCATTATGTCTATTGTTGTCTATGGAAGTTTTGTCGAAAGTAATTGTAAATGCTGTTCATAGTTGGACTGACTTTACATCTGTCCGTCTGTCGGATTGTCTTTTTCGTTCGGTTACTGTAAATTTTTGGCTGAGCTTCCCAAGAGGTTTTCGTATTCAACTATTTTTTTCGTCTTTAAAGCCACATTTAAATGAAACATCAAAATAAAAACCTTGAAATTTGAATTTTATACGCATTTGTGTTTTATGGGAATTCTTGATTACACAGCATTGTATACAATGCTGCAGTCTGAACCAGGTGTAATACAAAGTGTTTTTATGTAAAGCAGTGTGCAAAATAAAACAAAACAAAACAAATTAAAAATGAATACAGCTCGGATTTGGATTAAATCAACTTTGTAAATAAAAAGTCAAAAAAATCAACAGTAACATTAATTGCAATAACAGTGCTATCATTGATATAAAAGGAGCATTAAATGCACTCAACAATAAACACAAAAGTGCAGAAAGTGTGAAAGGAATTACAGGCAAAAAAAATAAAAACACACAAAACGCAGCGAAAGTGTTAAGGACAGCAATAGAAATATTAAAATCAGCAACCTGACGGGCACGCCGCTTTTCCCTCCAGCACCGTCAAGGAGAACAAAAGAAAATCCAACGCAAACATGACCCGCTTTCGCATAAAAAATTTAAAAATATTATCATGCTGCCTGAGTGTTTGGGTCACGCTTTTTGGTAGCACCCTTCATCTGGCACGGTGCAGCGAGTTTCCTGAGCGTGAATGTTGCGATTTGACCACCACCTCAACAGTGGGTCCCTTGCCATTGCCACCACCGGCCTTGCCCACCGACAAATCATTATCATCTGCCACAACAGCATTGGAAACAGATCTAAACCTAACTATCGGACGGTCGGGTGAGTAATGGTTTTCAACAAAATCGAATACAAACAGCTAAGCTGGTATTTTTGGCAACATAGATCACATCCAACCAATGTGGGAATTCATAGCAAATATTTAGCAATAAAACAAGCTTACGAAATGAAGACATGTTCTTTCAATTGGTAGGATATGTGTTTTATTTAAGTCACATAAGCAACAGTATTGGTTTAAGTTGCATTATGCTATTTAAAGTGTCACTAAATATATGCCATTGAGGCAGCAGCATTAAGTTAATGCAATATTGGTAAACAATACTTAACGCTTCATTGACTGCACTGATACACCCTGGTCACCTGTGAAAACTATACTTATCAGCTGTATACCATTAGTTATGCTCCAATTAACACTATGACCTTTTAAGTCAACGGAACGTGGTTTGCATGTGCTGGTAAGCCGCTCAAGATGGAATTAAAAAGGGATCATGAAGATTCGAGTGGTCTGGTTATGTGACAGTACTAGTAGATTTGTAAGGTGGGGAAGATCATCGCCTACATGTCTGCCTGCTATCGAGTATCTGAACTGTTTGAAATGCAAAGCAAACGTCAGCTGTAAAACAATTTATATTCACTTTGAATTGGCGTTTTGTTTCGTATTTTGTTATGTAGCACCAGACAATCCAGGGGTGCATGTGTGTGTTTGTTTGAATAAGTTTGTTATCCTTTACGGCAACTTGACTATTTTAAATGTTTGCTGACCGTTGCTACGTGCTGTAAACAGCAACAGAAATTGAAATAACGACCTGCATAAGGAACAGAATCTTTACAATTGGCCACGGGGACGCAGTAAATAAACATGCCACTCCATTGAGTTTGTTGCACTTTCTGCAACATTTGTTTTACACTGTTGAATTTAAAATGAATTTAAAGAAGTTAACGAGCTTTCTATGTCCATCGAGACTTCAATAATCAAGAGAGTAAAAAATTTCCATCGACATTTAAATTCAAAATTCAACTCAAATAATATCTATTATAGTTGGCCAACTACGAAAACATAGTGGTATGTATTGCAATGAAATTAAACGTATTTTATCCCCTACTTCCAACCACTTTAGCCCTACAAATATTTTATCCATTGCAAATGGCAACGGAAAACTGTGAAAAGTTTTCGCTAAAGTGCATAAAACTTCGAGACGTAAAAAAAGGTCAGAAAAATGAATTCTGAAATGAAATAAACTGCGAAATTGTTATTGAGTGGCCTCTGTTAATGGGGCTTTCATAGAATTTTCGAACACATTTAAATGTCAAATTAGCAACAAATTAAAAATGCCAGCCTGCATGTTGAGTTCTGCCTTCCCACAACAAAAAACCTGAGAGCGCAATAACCTCTCACATACGCAAAAACACAAGCAGGCGCACATACAGGCAGTGGCCAGGGGTAAAACGCAATAGCAGTGGCTGGCCATATAATTGGTTTATCAAATAATCATAAATATCGATTCGATTTGGCTTCGGCTTCGTTTTGGTTTCGCTTCAACTTGCCGCCATTTCTTACAATACGCTTAGAAAATAGAAAATTGACGTCAGAAACGCGAAATGCTTGCAAGTTGTTACAGCTCGTAAATGTGATTGATTGATTGATTGACTAAATGATGGACTGACCGAGACTGGGGCAAACAGACATAAGCCAATTAAATTGGTTAGCCAAATTAGTCATTAAAATATTAACCCAAGACGTTGTACTTTGGTGGCACTACAAAAATCGATTGGTTTTACGTTAAGAACATTGCAAATACCCTATCTGTACACACACACACACAAGCAAACAGAACAATGCACGACATACATAACAATTTGCAATGAGGTTGACGTTAAGGGACATAAAAATTTCCGTATGCCGTTTTTATCGACATATGGCAAAGTCTACAACAACGTCGTC
This sequence comes from Scaptomyza caliginosa, assembly GCA_035044725.1. Lineage (NCBI taxonomy): Eukaryota > Metazoa > Arthropoda > Insecta > Diptera > Drosophilidae > Scaptomyza > Scaptomyza caliginosa. The sequence goes on along the minus strand of JAWNNR010000989.1, from coordinate 997,074 downwards.
CGTTTTAGTCCATAGCCCTGTCGCATGACAACCTAGACTACAACGTTGACAGCGTCGAGTACGTCTTGCAGTTTATAGCATTTAGATTGAGTTTGCACACATACATATACAAACTGCTTGAATTTTTTTTCATATTGGTTATCGCATTTGAATTGAAATGTTTCTCTTAGTGGCTAAGATTTATCATAGTTCCAGCTTAATGCAAATGTCAATGGAATTTTTACGTACTTATACATTTATATGATTTGTTTCAGAATTTTACTTGCATTCGTTGTCTTCTGTTTGAATTTATTTTTATTCTGTTATAAAACTGTTTATTAAAACATTAAGTAAGGGTATTCAAAGAATTACAAAATAACATAATTTTCAAACCTAATAGACACTGCATTACACAAAAACATTACACTCACACACACACACACACATATACGGACAGACTCCCTGCACAATGCTCTTGTGTTATTCCACCTTAATTATATTGCAATACCCGAAACGACCTACAAGCTAACGCAGGCCAAAATAGCGTTGCCCAACGCTCAAATGCTGCGACGCGAGTCTTGTGGAATCGTATGTGGTTGTGTGTGTACACAACGCGCAGAGGTGCCAGAAGGTCCGTATAGCACGGATGTTTTATGTACTGGCCTTAGTCCACACGAGTGTATACGTGTGTGTGTGTGTGTTTGTGTGTGCTTGTGCGTGAATTAGTTATGAAGCCAAAGTCAAATTGGGTCAGCGGCTCTTCAAGCATTCCCCTATATTACTGCACCTTCCCTCATTGCCATATATCTGTGCATCGGGCATGCTTGTTTCGTGTTATTGCGTATACGTGCCGTTGAGCATTGTAAGACCTAACTTTTTAAAAGTCCTGCTTAATTTAATTGTTATTATTAAATACTCACACACTTATAACCCAACATACATATTCCATCCGTTAGTACATATACAATTGGTTGAAAAAACGAAATGAAGTAGAATGTCATCATCAGCTAAAGCAGCCGCAATAACCTCAACATAATATTTCAATTTGTAGTACACTCGACCAAGATACCAGCCATCCAAGTATATACGTTCACTTCACCTTCGGTTGCGGTTTCTTCTGTGGCTGCTGCTGCTGAATCGCATGGGCATAACCTTTACCAATGTAGAATAGGTAACAACAGACTCAGCTTGTTGGATGCTGCTTTCTTGCGATTTTTGCCTGATATTAAAAGCCCCCTACAATACAAAAAGCTACATCGATGGCAATAAATGCCAGCCATGGCAAATGCTGAAGACATTGGGCTTCTCCTTCTTGGCACCATATGAATTGTGGGGCAACCGCTGCTTATGGGTCTCTAGCTGTCTCGAATTCACTTCAAATGAGAAAAAATGCGCAAAGCAAAGCACACAAAAAGTAAATTAAAATTGCGTGAGTTTATTTGCACGAATTTCAAGCGAAAGCAAAAAGCAAAAGTCTTGGCACAGAAGCAACGGGTGACGCTGCAAAAGCAACCTTAACTGGCTTGCTACTGTTTCTTTATTGGTGTGAGTTGTGCCACCCCTTAAAGCTAGCTATAAAAGCTGCTTTAAACTTAACTGTAGCACGACGTGTTAAGACTAAAAATCAAGGTTGCTAATTAAGTGTTTCACCTTATTTTTACTTCTGATATCTTGTATGCGTGAACGTATACATAATGTACTCCATACATTTATTTATATTTATTCTGGGCTGCACACAAGAAACGACATAAAGCCGATTGCCACAGATTTCGTCTACTGTTTTTCGCATTTTGCGAGCCTCAAAAGTGCTTTAATTGTGTGTTAGTCCCTGCCATTATGTAAGGGTGACTATGCTAAGTCCCCAGCTTAGTACACATTTTTAGATAAATATGGATTTTATTTGGCCACTAAGTAGGCTGTTGTCTTTCAATGTAATACACTCATGCAATTAACTAGGTTGGCGGTGCATCCCTTAAGCTGATCACGGCTCGTTTTTAAGCAGCTCCAGATAATTGTTTTTACATCTAAACACCTTTATAAACTATATTAAAATGAGTAGGGCTGCCGTTGAGATGATCTGTACAACTAAAGATGGACCAGCATTTTAGTATTTATTTGAAATTTTTTTGAGATACAATGGAAAGGTTGCTTATCTAACGGGACGACCCCCAGGCTCGGAGTGTGGATATGAGGCATTGAATAATATCTTTTTATAATTTGTCAGTTCTTACAAATTGATCCATACAGATAGACAGTAGACACCTGACGATTGTCTTGCCTCGCGCATTTTGCATTAATTTTTAATGCATCTAAAATTAAAATTAAAAGCAATTTCAGGCATCGAGCTCCATGGCAAGGAGTTTTCTAAAGATTGCTGCTGTTGTTGATATTTGTAATTTGTTCTGACAACAGCAGCAGCTAAATGGAGGCGGCAGCTCAAAAAAAAGATATGAAGTTACACACAGGCATGAATACTTTGTGTATGTGCGTGTGTGTGTATATGTGCTTTTGTATCTTTAAGATACGCACAAAGCAAATGAGAAAAGTTTCGTTTTTACATGTATTTGATTTTTGGGCTGTGCCGTTTGCAGCCTTCACGGTTGCAAAAATATCTTTTATTCAGCTGTGTGTTCTTGGGTGGTAACAGAAGAAAGCCCTAACTTTAAATGCCAAAAAGCCAACCAAAATATTAAGTATGTATATGTATATGGTTATGAAATAAACAGAGGCCAATGGTGTTGATGTCTATTAATATGCCTGAGTGTCTCGTCGCCTCACATCGTATGTGTGTGATATTCAAATGAACTAGCTAACACACATTCACAAACACAACAACGTATCCGCACACACACATCTGTGTGCATAGCTAGGCAACTTTGAAGGCAGGTGCTGAGGCTCAAATCAAAAAGCGTCAGCGCGTTGCGTGTCGTTGCGTGGGTGTGTTTTAATATATGTGTGTCTGTTTGTGTGTGCGAGTATATTAGACTTGAGTGTGTGGCTGTGTACCTGGTGTGAGCAACAACAACATATGTAAATATTTCGCCTCAGCGACACACTCGGCATTCCGCCCGCGGCTTAGGTTTGCGTTTTTATTTAATTGCGGAAATTGCGGCATCGCGTTGCCATCACAGACACATACAAAAACACACTTACGTATACAAACAGGGAGACTGACAGATATGGCGAACTTTCCCTTATAATTTCTTTCATAAAGCAGCGAAGCATTGTAACATATTTTTATGGCCTCACATTTTTCTGGTCTTATACATTTTCATGTCTGTACTGTATGGAAAGCATTCCTAAAATTCAAAAGCAGGTTTGATATACATGTGTGGGTGGGTATCTGCGTATGTTATTTGTCTGAATTGAGTCAAGTGTGTCATCTTCGTCTTGGGTTCTCCGCTTGACAAGCCAAACTAATTAGAAAGTCACTTTGGATGCCTGCTTTAAATATGCAAAACCGTTGGGCATAAAATTAAAAAATTGTTGCGCTTTCAACTCTTGGCATGCTTTTAGATATTTCGTTAGTGTTCTTTTCTTTGGTCCTGCAATGCGAGTGTCAAATTAATTATATGATTTTGATTACTTTTTGTTTGGCATTGTGACGTAAGTATATGCAACTTTTTGAATACTAAAGACACCTTGATTCTTCATACAGCGTATGGATAACATGACTTGAATGACCATTTTATTGATTTCAATTAATTGCTAGCGATTTTCGGCCCACACCCACAACCCACTTGTACAACAATGCGAATGCACAGTAAATGAGTGAATTCGAGGTGCAGGACAAATGGCTGGCAATCAGCTTATGAGTGGCTTACGTGAACCGATGCCAAATATCGATACTCGCGATTCTTGCTGTTGTAGCACAAGCGTTTTAATGTGTTTGCGCGAGCTCGTATCAGACCATTACGATCTAAATGACACTTTGACAGGGGCATGGCAGCGCGCTGCGATAAAGGAAGGGGAAAGGACTGGAAGTGGGAGGTAGGGCAGGTCAGGACGTTACCTGGCTATGCTCGAAGTTCGGGTTGGTCTTGTGGCTGCACGCAGTCGATGACGGGTACCGATAAGCGCAAGAAAAATCGAAGTAGCGCTATAGTACATACATTCAACACACCTGCTATACTTACTTTCGTGAGTCGCGACACACGCCACTTAGTTCTTAATATTTAAAGTTGCAGCTGTAGCAGGAAAAGAGGAAGCAGCAGCAGCTACAACGCTGCGCCACACACAACCGGAAGCGGAAAGCTCTTCGCCTGCGGAAGTGTTTCGTGCGCTCAACTTTATATAAGCTGTTGTTGTTTTTACTGCTGCTGCCTCTACTGCTGTTGATATTGTGCAGTTTTCTGAGTTGCATTTTCAGCGAAGAATACTGCACTGATTTCTTGTAATGACACAGCACCAACAGCAAAGCAACAAAAAAATAAAAACAGTGAAGCAAAACATCTGCCGAACATAGCATAATTCACGCAAAAAAAAAACTACGATTTTATTTTTTTCTGGAATATGCTTGTTTACAGGACCTGTGCTATTACAGCAGTTAAAAAAGTATTAACGTTTTTTTTTACTTTATATGATTTGATTATTCACCAACTAGAGATTTTGCACGCACAGTTTTAAGTAATGAATAACGCGTAAGGCCTACAGTGCAACAATATACCTGGTGGTAGCATTCAGTTTTTGCACGGTCTGTGTTGCCTTTAAATGGAAAATCTGCTAAGTTAGCTGACAGTTTTTCATTGTTCCGTTTTGCCGTTGCTGTTGCTTTAGCAGTTGGTGTTCGTTTCCAGCTTCATTTCCGTGCCAGGCAAGTCGATGATTTCTGTTGACATCTTGTTGGGCTGCATCCGTCTGACGCTTGGCACTTGCCGCCTGCAACAAACTTTGTGTGGCACAATCAGCGCAGTTGCTTTGCATATTTTAACTGGAGTCGCGTGTCTGTGCACATAGAACCACATTTTGCAGCATTTATTTATACAGTCATGCTGTATCTTTTTTACAGCCCTATTTTTGCTTTTATACTTTTACGTTTCGTATGCATCCCTTTGTAAGCTCAATATGGTAATCTTAGTGAAGCATATTTTATGAAATAGATTTAATATAAGAATATTGAACATAAGCAATTTTAATTCAATTTAAAAAAAAAAAATCAAATTGGATTTTATTACTTTTTTTTTTTAATTTTTTCAAACTAAAAAACTCTCTTGATTTAAAATGAATTTGTAATTAATTAAAAAAAAACATTTGTTGCATTAAAAGTCCGCACGTATGAAGCATATAAAAGTTTAACTGATCTGAAACTCAACTGACAAACTTTTAGACATCCCAGTAAATTTTAAGCTGTGCAAGTTACCAAGCACAAATTAAATCAAATATTCTGTCAATTAAAAAGTTGCATAAATGTAGGATCTGAGCTATTAATATGCTAAAACACTAATTAACTCAAAAGAGCAACAATCACAACCGCTGAAAAAAAAAATCCACAAATAAGCAATCACACAAATTAAGCTGCGTTCAATATTGAGCCATCGCATAGTCGGCCGAAGACCAGGATACCATACGACAGTAAGCTGTAGGGTGAAAATTGATTGATGACACACTTGAGCTACCACTTCGCTAACTCTTATAATAGTTGATAAATTGTGCCGAATTCGCATTTTGTAACAGTAAGTAACACTGTTAATACCCTCCAATCAACACGAAATACACAAAATAAATTAAGATTACATGCACAATGATATCAAAAAGTTAATCAAGTCAGCCGGTTAAATAATAGAAGTTAACAACACTCATTCACATTTATCTATATAAACGTTCTTGAACATCCAAGGATATATTTGTAAAAAGTTTGTGTATTATTCATGTGCTATTAAATAATAACAATTCCGCTAAGCCGGATGTCAAAATAACAACTTCCTTTTGTGTAATGATCAACGACTGCTCACATGCTACTCTCCCAGCAACTTGTGTGGGTGTGTGTATGCGTTCATTTATGATTGAGTGCGTTTTATAGTAGTCGCGTATCCTTTTTAAGTGTGTGTGCCTAGTAATGTGCGCATAGGCAACAAACCAGGCACAACAACAAATACACTCACATTCAAATGAAATGTCAAAAAGAACTACAACAAATTGCGTGTTGGTTTCTTATATACTTTTATTTATATTTTTATATTAGTATTATTTTTATTATTTTTTGGGTTTGAAATGGTTGACACATCATCCAAATGTTTCCGTTGTAGTTGCCAACCGTTTTTTTTTTTGCCGATTCTGAATGTTTTTGTTTTGGGTTTCCGCTGCCATATGTAATTTCATACCCATATTTATATATGTTTCTGTAAGTTAGTGTATCGTATGTGTGTTTTTCAATTGTCGCAAAGTCATACGACGTGTGCGTGTCTGCATATGTGTGCACACAGCGAAAATTTAATTTAAATTTGCACATCAAATTCGAACATAAATTTTTAAATTTGCCCAGATTCAAGGAAAAATATATATAAATAAAACGGCAGGAAACACATTACAATCCGTGTGGACGTTTAAAATAAATGTTATTTACTATACCAAATGGCTAACTGCTCGATGCTGCTTATTTTAAACCCTTCGGAGCAATATAACATTTGGCAAAATATACCAAGAAAATTAAAAGAAGATAGTTAAGAAATTCAACTTTGCTTGTTTTAGGTATATATACATTATCCGGTCCGGGTTACAAATATAGCAGCTACTGTCATGTTAATGTGTGCCGATTGCAATAATGTTAGTAAAAGTGTGAGTAGTCTGTATGCTTTAATTATGCATTTAATCACTTATGCAGTGTGACACTCTCATGATATCCTACAAATATGACATAATAAACGCAAAATTATGACAGGTGGCATATGGGAAAATCTCAGCAAACTTTACGACATACGCATAATTGTTGGCAGGGGCACACGGACACGTTTGTAAACTGCCCTACAAACAACCTACTGCTTGTGGACAGATAGGCCGCAAAAAGTTTGGCCTTGGCTTCTATATGCATTAATTTCGTCTCTAGAACTTGAATTTAGGTGTCACCGAATTGGTAGCTGTAACGGCTTAGACAAAAGTTTAACAAAGTGATTATTATTGTATGAAAAGTTTACGGGCTGCTTTGAAACCAAAGAGGCTAGCGATATATTGTGGCCCGTAAATGAAATAGCTAAAAGCAAAAAACTTACTGCAAACAAAGTTTTTGGGCTAAATTGCCATGGAAACTATTACACAACAGGGTAACACAGTGTTGACAAGAAGAAAAACAACTGAGAAACGTGACAAATGTTGTGCCGACATAATGCACTAATACCAATTAAATGTCATTTAACATGTGCAACCCACCCATATCAATAGAATGTATTAAGACGCTGTTTTATGGTTAGAAACTATTTGCCCACATACGCCAAGTAAGGATTGAGTTTTTGAAAAGCAAACTTACAGAATTGGTCTAATGTTTTGAACATAAATAACTGGACTTGTTAATGATTTGTGTACATCTAGCTAGCCCTTTGAAAGTCTTGTGCTATCCAAAAGTAGCCTTGATTCATTCATTGAAAAAATTCAAACACAATTTAGCATTGTTTCAAAAGTGAATGTCTTTGTTGACGGGCACCGGCAACTGCAAAAATGGCAACACACTCATAGTCTGAGTACGGGTCTGGGTCGGTAAAGTAGAAAAGTGGCCATTACTCTAATTAACCTTATTTCATTCTCAATTACAAGTGCAAAAAAACCAAACAAACCAAAACAGGAGAAGAACAACAACAGTTTGGGCAAAACAACAAGAAACCAAAATAATACAATTGCCTTAAAACATAATTGTTATTTTGCGCCATTTTCCCTTTTGATGCGGCATTCGCAGTCGCGTTGAAATTCTTGTTGGCATCGCGGTTGCCTACTTTTGGGCGTAGCCAAAAGGCAAATTAAGTTTTTGCTTTAATTTAGTCTGCCGCACGCTGTGTCGGCAAGAACAACAGCATCAGGTACAACAAAAACAACTACATTGACTTTGCTTATAAGATGGAGCCGCTTTTCTTTAGCTTAATTTACCATTTTTCAGTCTTATCGTGAAAAAGAAAAGATACACCGCCAAAGCGAAGGTGACCGGGTGATAGAGAGGGAAAACGTGCACTGGGCCATAAAAGTCAGGACAGCAGGCAAATGAAAAGCATTTTGGACTGGCAATGGCAGCTGCCTTAAAGCTTAAGCTACGAGCGTAACAATAATTTAATGCGACGCTTAAATTGTTTGTAAAATGTTCAACAACCGCGCAATGTTGCACGTTAAGTTGTGCCACTTGATGGTTGCCGGTTGGCAACTCCAAGTCGTACGCCAAAGTTAAAAAGTGGAAAAGTTTTCTTTTCTATTTAACGTAATTTGCCTTCATTTGTGTTACTTACCCCTCCACACTTTAGACTACCATCTCAGTGGTTGGCCAGCTTATTTTCCCCACGCATATTTCCCGGTCTTTTCTCGCTCGCAGCCTTCCACTGTTTTTTATTCTCTTGAGATACTTGCTGCTTGGCATATGTTGGCCTTGTCTCATAATCTGGCATATTTTCGTGCCATGTGCTTTTCCGCTTTGGTTTTTCTAGCCATTCTTGTGATTGTTTTTGTTATTGCTGTCGTGACTGTGCGTTACATTGTGTGACAACAGCAAAAGATCTGCGCTTGAGCTACTTTTGTTTTTGTTTTTTTTTGTTCTTTTTGTTTTGGCTTGTACTTTGTGGTTAAGCAAATGTTTAACAAACCAAATCACAGATTTGCATTTTATGTATATATATATATATCTTGGCTGGGATAAATCAGTCGCTTCCAGTCTTATAGCCCTAACTGGTGGATGTTTATTGTTGGTGCCTTTTCTGCTTGGATAAGCGCTACTTTAGTGCTTTTAATCGGGCTTAGAATCAAAAGATGCTTAACGTAACAAATAAAACAAGAAGCAAACATGTAAATGGTTTCAGCTACTAGATTTCATCAATTGTCTTTGTGCTGGCAAGAACAGTGAAAGAGATATGTTAAAAGAATTTGTGTTAGCCATAGAGTTTAGCTGGTAAGCTTCTTAACGCAGGACTAAGGGATATCATCAACATCAGCTTAGTTCGCAGCTGTAACTGTATCGCAATCCTTTCAACTGGTCTCATTCATTGAATTTGTTGATATTTGCCCATTTCTTTATCGACTTGAATGTTACTTTCACTGAGCTCAACTCTCTAAGATAAGAACGACAGGCGACGGAGCTGTAGACAAATTATTGACACGCTTAACACACACAAGCACATCCAAACACAGCATTTATTGTTATGCCTTGGAGGTATGAGAAAAAAAAACATTTTCACTTATTTGCGCAGAAATTGGATAACAATCGAACTGAAATTAGATCTCACTCACTTCAAGCAGCGAGCAATACTTTGTTTTGCTTTTAACAGCATTTTATTATTGTTGTTGTTATTGTCAGCACATAAAGCATTTTCCGGCTATTTACTGCTCATTCCCATTCCTTCTACCAATTGGTGGCACTGCCTCATGCCGCCACTCTCTTATTATCGTAATAGAATTTGCCAAATTGAGGTTGAAATGCTTTTGGCCTTCCAACGCGTCGGCTCCTTCCACTCCTTCAACTTCGCATCCGTTTATCGTTTGATTGTTTGTTTGCCTTGTTGGCTCACCCCCCATCCTCAATACTCACCCTGCCGCTCCTCTCTTAGATCCTTTTCCATTCGTTCTCTCGGCGCTTTAACTTCTAGCACTCTTTCATGGTATTGGTCTTGGTATTGGTTTCGGCTTTTAGCTGGGCTGCCTTTTGTCGTTCGCAGTTTACTTGATTGTTTGCTTATTTGGCGGGCCTGTGCTCATCAATTGCTGTTTTTATTGCCATTTTGGCTTCTACGTCGTCGTTTATCGAGCACGAAAATAAATCATTTCCTACTCTTAGGCGTATGCGCTCTGCATTAAAACTGCTGGGATATTGTAAACACACACTGCCAACTCATGAGATATGACTGCTATTATCCAGGACTAAGTATCTGTTATTGATATTATTTTAGGTTTATTTAATTGTTTATCTTGTTGTTATTATTTGCTCTGCGATGATTGGACGGCCCTAAGAATAATAATTGACTTGTTAGGTGAATAGCATGTCTTTATACGAATTTTGACTACAGTCTATAAGGGTCCTTGTTTTAGTTTATTTTTCAGTGTAACCTCTAATGGATTAAGGGGATTCTCTTTGGCTTAAGGGCGAAAATATACGGTGTCAGCGTGATTAAAAAGTTGCATTTTCTCAATCTTGCCGTAAGAAAATAAATTGAAGCAGTAAATGGCAAAGCCTCTTATAATTAAACTATGTTACAATAATTTTAATTTAAATTATTTAAGACCCAGAACTATCAGTATTGAAAAAGCAGTTATCTTTTAGCTGATAGCCTTGATTGCTGTCGTGTTTTACTCTGTCTGTAGTTGCGTCGTGCATGCATACATTAGTATTCACCTTGCTCTAGTGTCGTGTTGTTGCCTCTCTGCCACCATAAAACGGAACTATACAACACAACAGACACTCACAGTGTTGGCCTGTCTCTTTCAAGTACACAAAGGCTAATAAATAAGAGCCGATTTACCTTTAGCGTGTCATTGCCACCCAGGAACACTTATCCTCACCTGCCCTAGGTCAGCTGTCAGATTCTTAATAGTACGGCACTAAAACGTAAAGTGATTGCATTCCTTGAGAGAAATGCCGGACAAGAGGAAAGCCGCTGGCCAAGTACTAGGCAGACTTAAACTTGTAGGCCCCTTTCAACATCAATTAAGCACAAATTGCGTCAATTTGGAATTTTTATTGGTTGTACGCAAAGATATTTGCTCGATTGAGAAATGGCTGCTGATAATACTGTTTTGTCTTTAAAATCTCTAACACTCAATGTGACAGCTGGCAGAGTTTTAACCGAAAACATATCTACATAGCGTTACACAAACATAGATTCTTTGGCTGACATTGACATTTTGCCTAATGCGTTGGCGAGCTTAAATTGAGTCATACTCTGCGCACTGGCAAGACCTGACAGACAGTCGAGCAGTCAGTCAATAAATGATATAGAGATTGAGGAACAGTAAGCGGCAGCAGATGGAAAGTAGAGACAGCCCTAGGTAAACAACCTGTATAAATTATTATGTCAGCTCATGACAATGCCAAGCCGCCAGAGTTAAGCGGGCCACAAGGCTTAGCAGCTGAAATTAGTTTTGACACGCAGGTAGCTAGACAAAGGCAGACACCTTTGGCCATTGCGCCGGACAGCTGTGTGTATTGATCTATAATTAAGATAAGCTGCACTTGGTGTGTGTGGCACGGCTTCATTATGGCGCTTACCCGAATGCAAAGTACGTGAGTAAAGATAGGCAGCAGGAGCAAGAGCTTTGGATCGCACTTGTGGTCAGATAGCAGTTGTGTTATTTGTTTATGAAATTGACCTGTGATTATCGCTGCATACAAAGTTGTGTACAGCAGCAAACCATAAATTACACTCCACTCGCCCATACCACAAAGCGTCAGATTTAGTGGGCGTGACAAGATTGAAAACAGTATTGTGAAGCTTAAGCAGAAATGCTAAACGTTTTCGCGTTTGTACAATTTGCTTATATTGAAGAAACGTACACACACAAAAAGTGCACTATCCGTAAATTTCGATCCGACGATTTTTTAGCCCGAACTCGAGGGATAAGCAGAAAAAATCAGTTTTTTACGCACAAGTTAAAAAAATAGTTGGTAAATTGTATAAAACTTTCTTATTGACAATAAACGCCAGCAAGTTGCAGTTGGAACGAGAAGTGGTTTGTGCTTTGGGTGCAGCAGTTGGCGCAAAGAGAATGGAAAGTGTTTGCCGCTACGTTCAAAATAGACTTAAACTCATATGCATAGTAGTTGGACTCCAGATAAAGCCCGCAGGTTGTGTACGACCCAATGTCCCCAGAGTTAAAGCAATGGAGGAAGAGAGGGAGAAGGATAGAGACATTCTACAATATAGTTTCTGTTTGCCACTTACTTGCTTCAAAGTTGCGCAAAGAAATCGTGGGGGCTAGTGCATATACTTTTATGGCAATGGCAGACAAAAGCACACGAAATTCAATGAGCTGCAAAAAACCAGCTAAAGTTGCTGCTACCAGATTTACGCTAAGAAAAATTCCAGACAGCCAGGCATTTAGACCTGCAACCTGCATCCTGCATAGTGCATCCTCCACCTGAGAAAGACCCGAAACTACAGCGCAAAGCAAAAACGTAAAGGTTGGCCCGACTGCAACTTGAGTTGACTGCGACTGCGTCTGTGGTCTACGACTCTGGCACTGCAGACAAATTGCTCTAGTAAATACTTTAAATTGTGCTCTTCTGCGGTCCAAATTGAAGTTGAGCAAGAAAAAACGCGTCGCTTTAAGCGGGTGGTAAACGAAAGTTGCGAAAAACTTCAGGAAGCGTGCAAAAAATGGCTGAGCGTGTTAAGAAAAATGTTTTCGTAAGCTCCGAACAAATGTGCGACAATATTTTTCAGCCACTTGCCACCCGCTCAGCCGCCTTGCGCAAGCACCCTCGAAGTATCCAGCGGTTGTAAGTAGGCAACGGCAATAGTTACTAACTGATGTGTGAGAATTTCAACAATGATATACTCTGTGATTTAAAATGTATGTGCACAATACAGCATAAAAAAAACATATGTTAAGCGTAGAGTGGTTCAATTTGGCTAGAGTTTTATAGGAACTTGTTCCCACTTTTAACTGGTTGCTGTGGTACAAACTGAGTATTGAGCTAATACACCCTATTTTCTTGGTTAGCATCGAGACAATAATGCCAACTCCCGACTGTATGTTAGGTGTGGATGCTTGGTGTCGGATTCAACGTGAAAACCTTTTGGCAAAGGTAGAAGAGAAGCAAGCGCCATTGTTGCAAAACAAAGACGAAGAGTTACAACAAGCAGTGGCAGTTTCTATATTCGTTGCCCTTGTATTTATAGCAGCCGCAGCAGCTCTTTGGAGGTTGGCTTGATAACCCAAGCCAAAAGCGATTGCCACTTAAAACCTTACGGCCACACTCTTGAACCATGCACCATTTGTGTGAGTGTGTCTGTACTTGAATGTGTGTATATTTCAGTCTGTGAGTGTAAAAAGGTGTGTTCGCTCGCCAGGTGTCAAAATGTTAAGTTAATACAAAGACCTGACTTTGGTGTCGACTTTTAACTTTCAACAGTTTCCATTGCAGTTAGCGAATGGTTTTTGCGCACGTGTAGAGTTTTTCAATTTGTAATCTAATTTTTTTCTAGGATGTCTCTGTACTGCTCCAATGACCTCTTTCGTTTGATAATATGGGCTCGGCATTAGCGAAAAAATACCTGTTATTTAAAACTTTTACCTACTTTAATCTACCAGCTACAAATTAAATAAGCTGGGTCAGGCACTGGTGCCCGTCTGATAACGGAGCACAAATTCAATATTCGCTGACGCAATTTAAACTGCAAGGTGTCCAAAGTGCTTGAAAATAAGCCGTGCAAAGCACTTTAATTAATTAAAAGTCCTTGAAAAGTTCACAACGGCAACAACAGCCAACGGTCGCTGTGAATCCTTTTTGTTGACACACGATCCAGTGCGGAAAATCGAAACGGCAAACACAGTCTGAAATTAGACTGTTCGGTATTATTGTCAAATTTCTCTTATTTTATACGTTTTTTGTTTGTTTTCTTTTGTTTCTGGCCCCGTGAAGCTTGTAAATGATTTATGCAGACTTGCTAGCCAGTCATTCAGCCGGGCGTTGAATCACTGGAGTGCGCCGCCCACTGACAGGGGGAGGTGGAAGGCTGGGTAGGCTGGACAAATGGCTGTGGGAATTGTCGCATACTCCCTTACATTTTAATGCTGCTGTGTTATGAATAATAACTTGGACTGCTTTTTGTTGTTGCTGCCCGTTTGTGCTGCTTCTGGCTTTCACTTTTTGTTGTAGTGCGTTTTCTCTGTTCTTTCACAATTCGCGTCAGTGCGCTGAGCTTTGAATATTTTACGCAGGCATAAATAATTTACAACAATGAACGAAGCACACGTTAAAAAAAGTGAAAAGGATAAAACAGCAGCCGTTCAGACTCATATAAAAACGGAACAAAAGTAAGAGCAAGAATGCAAAAGATAAGAATAAAAATTTATATATCTAAAACACAGAATTGCTGGATTAAAAAGAGTGAAGACTCTGTTACAGGGTCGCCTGGTCACAAAATGTTGTCCTCTTTCTGCTTTTCGCTTTTTTGTCACACTTGACACATGCATGTGCCGGCTTTTGACCTCTTTCGGCAGTACGGGCGTCCTGGCACGTCTATGATATGTGTGCCTCGTAAATGAGACGAATAAGGATAAGTTGGGTATAGGGGAAGCAATAATGTTTGGCAGGCGACAGAGAAAATGTAAATGCTCAAATGTTGTCTTTGGATCTAAACTCGCATTCGTTTGTATTTACACTGAGTGATGACGGCTCAAAGAAATGTCAACACTTAAGGCCTACGAGCGCACACCCACCCGCACACATACACACACTGAGACAAAGCCACGCATACTCATAGGCTAAGAATTTAACTTTGACTAAACAAATAGAAAATCATTTATTCTGCATGCGCAGCCTAGCCCCTCACAGCTTTGAAGTTACCCACCCACTGTCAACACAAGCGCGTTTAAAATTGCTTCCCCGCTGGCGCTTTTCGATTTCGGCAGACTTTCTGTGATTTGAAACCCCGTCTCATCCATCGAGTTTGGAGATTTATGTGCGTTTTGCATATTTTTTTTGGTGTGGCTTTTAAAGTCGGCGATAACGGGCCATCAAGACAAGTCGAGTCGAGCGCAGTCGAGGCGGTAAAAACTCAAGCAATTTTCATTGCGCGACTTTTATGACTTTGTCGATGCTGTGTTTGACTTTTATCGAATGCAAATTGTTTTATAATAATGTAATCAAATCATTGTGAACTCTGCTTAAGAATGTGTTTATATTGTGTTTCCCTCGATAATTGCAGCAAACAATTCATGAGGACAGTTACAAGAGATTAATAAAATATTTGTTCTTATTGATTGATTATTTATTATGTGAATGATCTAACAACATTCTACATATGATTTCGTTCATATCTTCTTTTTACAGCTTAATAACTAGAGTTTTATGATTTTTGATTTTTTTACATGGAATTTGCAATACGTAACAATGTACTGTAAGTACCTCCTTAAAACAAGTAAGAAGGATTTGCTTTAAGTGGACACTTCTCTGTTTGACATTCACTTTACTTATATATTGTGCCTGTTATCTTGAGTCATAAGTTACTGCAAAAAACCAAGCTGACCCCCTTATAACATTATGTTTTTGCATTTGTTGCACTTTAAAATATAACATACGCAATTTAATCACAGAATTTGTCACACACACGTTTATAAAAATTGCTTTAGGTAAAAAAAAATTTCACAAAAAAGCATAAGCATAATATTAACAGCGTAAATATCACTCGTAGCGACAATAACATTATTGGCTTTTACACATAATTGGCCATAATGCGCAGGAACAACCCACCTTTACTTTAACAATAACACAGCCTTTGGTTGAAAAACAAATTTCCGTTACGTTCGAGGTTTATTCTAGCACCCAATTAATGGGATTGATCATTAAAAATGGCCATGGTTACAGATTCGACCTACTTACTTTTTCTTTTTTGTCAAATTGGTGTATTTTATAAAAGTAGTTTACAGTGTCAAAATTACTGGACTTAATTTAGATAAAGTCAATGATTTGGCTATAAATTCTTCACTATATTATTTGTGCTGTATAAATTCTTTAAATCGGACCAGTTTTATTATGCTAATAAAGTCCATGTGAATAAGGTCAATTGGCAAGCACGCGGCTAAATATAAGGCGGGGTTAGTTAGTTGCCAGCTCTGCTGCATATTTACAGACCAGGCAAAATGTCAACAGCAGCCAACAGCAAAAGGGACGCACGCGAACAAGCAAATCCACTTCATGGCCGCAAATTAGTTTTTAACCCACAAAATAATCCCGAATGACATAAGATGACTCCACCACTCAGCGCCGAAAAACCAGGCGGAATACTATAACGTAAATTTCAACTGCTCCCAGCTACTACATACTGACCTGTGCTCTTGCTCCTCTTGGTCTGACTACTAGCCCCAGTCGCTTGGCGGAAGTTGTAAAGCTGCCATTTCTTGGTTGTGTTTTTGTTGCTTTTGCTGTTGATGTTGATGTTGCTGTTACTATAGCCCGCGGTTGGCAACCACAACATCGTATTGGGCTCTTTTGGCTTCTAGGCAAAACGAAGCGCTAACAATTCGTGAGCTCGTAATGCGGTCGTTTCACAACATTGTTACTGTTGTTGTTGTTGTTGTTATTGGCGTTGTTGAGTGTAATGTTTGTTGCTTTTGTTGTTGAAAAGCACATTTGTTGTATTAACTTTTTTTCCAAGTGACGTGAATGGCACCGGCTACTGCACGGCAAGGCAAGCCTGGCTGGCCGCATCACAACCCAACCGCCTTCTTCTTTCCATGGTCGCCATGTAGCCATTATTTATTAAAGCCTGCACAAGAGTGCTCTCCAGCTGAGCGGCCGTCCAAAGCACACAATTGAAGTTTAAGCAGTACCAACAGCAAGAGCAACAGCACACGCCAAAGAACTAAGTTGCAGTATGTTTAAGACATTGGGCTGGGTCTCAGCTCCGCAAAGTTCGATAGGTAACAGCAACGACCATGCAAAATGGTAATCGAAATATGCAGCGAAAAGGAAGTGCAGCAAAGCGCCCGCAATGCCATGGAAAGAAATAACACTTGGTGTATGTCTTGCCATTTTATTTCATTTCTTTTCAGCTATTTTCTTTTCTTGTCTTTTTCGCTTTCCCTCGCTTGTTTTTGTTCATACAAAGTTTGGACAACTTTTTGGCTGGAAAATAATTCATGAAACATGGCGCCAACATGCGAACGCCAAACCCGAAACGCGAATGTGAAATGCCTAACGCTAAAAGCAAACGTAAACTCGAAATTTTTGCACCCAATTCGAATCTGATTGTGACAGAAACGAATTGTTTTGGTTGCTGTTTGCTGGTGCCTGGTCGTTGGTCCTCAGGTCGCAGATTTGGGGGCCTCTTATATTTATGTAACTTTTTTTTTTATTTTCTTTTCCACGTAGCCAGTGTATGTCTCGTTGCAAAACTCCTCCCTCACGCTTGGCATGCAAATTTATGGTGTGTCCCGAAACAATTGTTATTGTGTGTTTTCAACTTTTGCTTGATTTGTGTTTTTAAGTGATTTCGAATGGGTCGCAAGGGGCATGGTAATCGGGCCACAGACGACTATTTGTATGTTGGTTGTTGTGTGCCCAGCTGGCGTTGATAATTTCTAGCCTGTCATCAGACAGACCAGACCAGGCTAGATACATGGCTATGTAGAACTACTTATACAACGACCAATAACCATAAAACACTTTGCATTCCACGTCGAAAGAGACCCCCACACACGTGGCAGCTTTTCACTGTGCCGCAAGTTGCAATATTCCCGTTGTCAGTTGCAAGTTGCTGCAATATTCGTTCACCATTTTATTTATTTGTGTTTCCGCAAACAATTCGAGCTCCGCGGCTGCCACAAAACTTTTGACTGCCCCGAATTTGCTACAGTTGCTGCTACTTCGCTTACTGCAACTGCAAGTGAAACTGCAACTGCTTTAGTTAACAGCCATTGTTGCTACAGTTACCGCTGGCAGTAGGCCACTTCCTGCAAACAAGGCAAATTCTGCAACCACTGCATGCAATTCGTGAATTTTTGAAGGCATTTCTTTTAGTCTACCCCGCAAACCCGTATTCCCTGTTGCTCAACAGCCGGCAATATGCAAACGGTCATTTCGTTAATGAGCGCACGGCTGCAACAATTTCGGTAGTGGGAGGAAAACTTACAGAGCATCCGCCGGATGGACAGTGGCGGGTGAACAGCTGCAGATCTGGTCGCACATCCTACAGAGATAGATAGACAGCAGCCGTGTGGAGTGTGGCCCATACAAGGTTTTAATCTGCCTGACGGCCTGACTGACTGTCTGTCTCCCTATCGGTCTGTCTGCTTGGTTGAGTGACTTGGTTTATTTCTACGTAATGAAATGAAATTGAAATGAATGTTTTATAAAGCGTTGGCCAGTAACAGTCTGTGTGTTATTTCTCTTCTAACTGGCAGCACTTATGAAATTATTATAATCTTTGTGGTGGAAGTAGACACTGCATGTTGCCACTCACTCTACAGCTAGTAATTTTAACAAATAAATTTGATTTTCTTTATTTAATATAAAAAGTATATCTCACATATGTAAGTAGTTTAATGCACAATTTTCTATAAGTTATTTATAACTTACAGTTTTGAAAAAGCAAATTCAGACTGTGTTGTATTTAGTTTATAAATAAGGACACGCTTCAAATTGTATTCGTAGGAAAGATAGAGTTGTTAGATTATCCCTAAAAAAATAATGTTTATCGATAATTTGAACCATTAACTATTGTTCCGCCAATGAATACCTCAACTCTAATTCTAATTTTCTAAGTTTTTGAACATAAATCCTAAAGCATAGTAAGACCCAGGGATTGTAAGTTTTACAGAACTATTTGCAAGACTTAAGCAATATAGAAAATTTAACAAAACGCTGTGCTTAGTTGCACATGACATTTAGATAGCCTGGACGAGTGTTTATTGTTAAAGTCATGACCTCATATAACCGGTCGCCTTATGTAAGTATTCTTTTTGTTTGCTGTGTTTTTTAATTAAATTTCTTTTATTATTGTTGTTGCTGTTGGTACTGCCATTCTGTGGCATGTGCCCATTAAGCATTCTGCGGATTGTCGTCAGAGTTCTCAAAAGCCCAGAATTTATAAAATTCAATTAATATGGATACCACAGTCTCGGCCTGTGGGCTTTATATTAACGCATGTAATAAAAGTTACTTGTTAAATTGAATATGTTGTGTAACGATATATAAAAATTCGACCTATTAACTTTTGAGATCCTGTGATGTAATCTTGCAGGTCAAATATTTTGTTGTTGATATCCTCAAATCTAACTGGTTTTCTTTGACTGTTACCATCTTCTGATTTTTCCTTAAAGAAATAGTGCAGTGTCTGAGTGATCGACTTGCTATACGTTCAGCATTTCAGCATGTTTGCAGACAGTTAAAAAACCCATATTATTATATTTAATATTTATTTTTGGATTGTTTCTATTTGCAGGTTCGACAATAAAGGGCGTCGTTGCCATTTTAAATTGCATATTGGCGCGACAATTATGTTTTGAAGATCCGTCGTGTTCAGCAATTCTGGAAATAATACCGCGTGTTTGCGGACCCATACCAGGTATGCAAGAGTGCTATAAGTTTAATTAATACTAATTATATCTATTGATTCAAAGGCAAGCAAAAACTTTATATATATAAATAAAAATACAATTGTGTTTACAACCATAAAAAACGGATTTAAAATTAAAGCATATGATGCAAACTCTGCAGCACTTAACTTGTGAGCGAAAGTTTGCGATAGGTGCAGGTTTGGGGCCGTTTGAGGATTAATTTTATTTAGTCGGTGCTTTAGGTGGTTGTGGTTTGCCCGCTAACCAAAGACTGTATGGTGAACCGGCAACTGTGTAATTATTTTTAGCAATTTTTGTACGCGCCCGCGTGCTATGAAACAGTAAATAACGTTCATATTCTTAAAGCGCAGCGTAACAGCAACAACAATTGAATACAATGTGAATATTCAAATGCCCCTGAGAACTGACTCAGCCGCCCAGTCGAATGGCTAACTGCCAGTGTTGTTGCTATTCGGCGGGGTGAATATGCGTGCCAGTCGTACCACTCTAAGCCACCACGCACACACACACACACACACCTACATTCACAAATATAGTTTTTTTTTTAAAGTGGGAGGTTAGAAAAACAGTAAGCGGCGGGCAGCCGTTTTCTATTTGCCTTCTCCATTGCCTCCATTGTCGTCGGTCACAAAGGCGAACGAACGAGCGAGCCACAGAAAAAGTTAATTTATAAATTATTCAGTAATTTGTTTGAGACTTTGCTTTTGTTGCTCACCCCTCCTCTGCAGTCAAACAGAAGGAACAAGAACACGAAGAACAACAAACACGGCTTGTAGCTGCAGGTATAAATTTCTTATGTGGGTTTTACTTTCATTCACCACCTCCTTCTTTAAACAGCCAAACGCCGTGCTATTCAAATGTGTATTTAAGTTCACTATTCCATCGCCAAGTTGGCGGAATCAACATTGAGGTCATGGGGAGGCACACAATTCAATCTCTTCGTCTTAGCCTGTGTGCCCTTGCATAAGACTTTTCCTAAATTTAATTATTAATGTTCAAGTCAGCCAATATCTAGTGGTCTTTTGCTAGCTTTTCGTCTGCCTTTTATTTGAATGTGTATGTGTGTTGGGTAAATTTCTCTGTTTTGTCATGTGTAAAAAACTGGTGTTGGGCCGTGTCATTGATGGTATTGCCTGAAGCTTTGTAGTTTATTTTACCCATTTTTTGTGTGTTTTTGATTTTTTCATAACATTTTTCCGGCGACCTGACATGTTTGTATAATATAGAATGAAAGAGAAGTTAGCATTAGTTCTGAGGCTTAGACCATTCCACGCTGAGTATTAAGTGGTCATAGCCATGTCCGTTGAGCACTTCAATAGCCTCCGCTGCGTCCTTTCGATACTTAAAGTGCACATATGCAAATCCCTTGCAAAGACCCGAGTTTTTTTCGCGCGCTAAATACTTTTTAGTGAATGGGCCAATTTTTTTTACTAATTCCTCAAGGTCATCCTCTGTCATTGACTCTGATAAATTTGAGATGCGGACGGTACACGAATCGTCCCGCTCGCGTCCCTTAGCGCCTTCTTTAAGAAACGGTGGCACATACTTGCCCGACTTGTTGCTAGTGTCGCTAACAGCCGTTGTTGCTGCTGCAATTGCTTTGCTCTCAATGTCCATGGAGGTGCCCTTGTACGGGCACTTGACTGACCAATGATCTCCATTGCAAATTCTGCATTTGGCAATCGGCTTGCTGCCGTCCAGCGGATCGTGTGTTTGCTCAAAATCTTTGGAGCCAATAAAATTCATGAGAATCTCATCGGCAACCTTGGTCGTGTACGAATTAGGACCCGGCGTGTCCAGCCGCGAGTCACCAAACTTTATCCAATTGCGGCGCTTTGCTACCGCTCTAGACACGATTTTCTTTTCTATCTTAAAGCTTCGCACTACCTTGACTTTCTTACCCTCGTCGTTGTATTTATACTCAGTCACGTGCTTGTAATCACCCTCAATTGTCTCCTTGGAAGGTGGCAGCCCATCTACATAATCTGCGTTCACCTCATCGGCCCAAGATGTTGTTGCTGGTTTCATATTGTACCTGTTAATATCGCTAATACATTTATATTATGTTGTATTGTTAACTTTTCTGTTTACCTTAAGCTTTGTAAAAATTTCAGAATAAATTGCGAAAAATGAAAAATGTCGTCGACTTCAGACGAGCTCAATAAATAAAATTTCTGTGGGTTTGTCTAAGCTCTAGCATTTACTTCATCTGCTACTCTGTTTAAAATAAAATACTTTAGTTACGAATGCTCTCCAAATCTTTTTATAATCAACACAGTATATGCCCCCTTTAGTTCCGATAATGAAATAGAAATAGAACATTTTATATATAGTATATTAATTTTCGCCCTGATAACAGCTTATAATTCTCTAGCCAAGCGATAGTATTTTCAATTCAGTTGACTTGCACACTTTGGTGTGGACTTTCCGAGAGCTTCTCTACACTTTTAGTGTGATGTTGCACATAAAGCACGCAAAAACAGGCAAAAGCCTGGAGATTAATGAATTCTGGCTCCGTGATCATTGCCGCTGCGTGGATTGCCTTAATACGGAAACCAACCAGCGCCGTTATGATCTGTTGAAGTTAGCAGCTGATGTACACGCGCTTAGCCATATCTGGGAAACTGAAAATCTGTTCCTTGTTAAATGTGAGTAACGATAAAGTAATTCGGTACCCTGCGAGCTTAATCAAGTTTGTTTACTAAAAAGGGAGTGACGGGCATCTTTCGACTTACGATTGGGTGTTCATCCATGACTCGCAGCTAGAGCAGCTGATAAGCCGGCGTTTAAATTCAACAAAACTGACGACCTGGGATCGTAGCATTATACTACAAAACGAGCGACATTTACACTTTTCCCTTCCCTTGTTAGTGAGTAGTGACGAGCAAGTCAAGCTACTGATAGCAGCTCTGGTCCGCTATGGCATTGTCTTTATCGACGATGTGGCCCCAACGCCAACAATGACTGAATTGGCGCTACGACGCTGCTTTCCACTGATGAAAACATTTTTTGGAGAAATGTGGACGTTCAGTGACAAACAGGACCATGCGGACACGGCCTATACACAGCTCTATCTCGGCTCACACACGGATAACACTTACTTCTGCGATGCAGCCGGTCTGCAGGCGCTACACTGCATTGAGCACTCTTCGGATGGCACGGGAGGTGAAAATTTCTTTGTTGATGGTCTGCACGTTGTTGAAAAGCTTCGTCGTCGCTACCCGGATGCATACAAGGTTCTTTCCCGCGTGCAAGTACCGGCTGTTTACATCGAGCCGGGCGAGCACCATCGCCATTCAGCGCCAATTATACACACCGATCCTCTAACAGGGGAGCTTATTCAGCTGCGCCTAAACATCTACGATCGCGCTGTGTTTGACACTCTGCCTCAAGGCGAAATGTCGAACTTCTATGACAGTTTGCGGCAGTTGCTGCAACTGGTGCGCGAGGAAGAGCAGCAGTGGCTCCTTAAGCTTAAACCGGGAAGCATTGTGATCTTTGATAACTGGCGCATTCTCCATGGTCGCAATGCCTACACGGGACGTCGCACAATGAGTGGCGCCTACGTGCAACGCACCGATTTTTTGAGCAAAGCGCGCACTTTGGGCATTATTGAGTAGTGCTAAGTAAAACTGTGGGTCGGTGACAATGTGACTTCTAATGTCAGATGACGATTTGCCATTGGCAATAGCCAATTGCAGTTGCATGTTGTAAATACATGACAATAAAACATTACGATTACAATCACTGGACAAACGTCCAATTCCTGGCCGAAACAAGAAGCGTTTAACATTTGTTTTTATGGCAAATGTCTTATACGAGAAGTCGTCGCAATCCAAGTGTTCCTTTGTTTTTGTATGTGTTTTTGTTATTGTGTGCTTGGAGAAAACAAAATTGCGGCTGGCGTCACCAAAACAAACGTAAAACGCACTTTCAACTTTTTCATTTAAAAACTGAAATTACTTTTTTGCTTACTGGGTAGGAGTGTAGCATGTGGAGCTGGGGTAGCTTAATGGCAGCCGTATTGTCCTTTAAATGTCCTTAAAATATGTACACACATATACTGTGCACACGTGAAAGAAGAGCGTATAGAGAGTACACTTTAAGCCAACACGCTCCAAGGCGGCCAGAATATTTATGATAATTGCATTTTATGCAGCGTTTCTGTTGCCTTTTCTCTCACCGCATTTATGTGGCAACATGACCGTATCGAATCTTTTAAAAGCACACAATTGCTCTTTTTTATATTTATTTTTTCGCTTTGTCTCATATTGTCTTTTCCTCTTTATCATACTCTCAGTGCTGCCAAACACAACTGAAGAAGCAAGAGAGTACCAAGGTGCAGGTGTTGCACTCAGTTGCAGCAAGAGTCGGCCTATCGTATTGTATACTTTTAGGTGAACCGTGTATGATAGAACTCGAGCCGCAGACGCTGGGTGAATGTGAGATGTGCTCGCATGGTTCAATAAAATCCACAAGCAGCCAACAGAGTGCAGAAAAACAGCTTCATACATTCCACCAACCCTTAAACACAGCTATATGTATTGTAAATATACACCTTGTGCCCAAAGCTCGCCCGTTGAATATAACAAAAGAACATGAGTTTCATTTCGCTTGCATTCTGCACATACGAGTATATACATACATATTAAAAAATGTTCGGTACACAAAGCGTACAAAAGTTTACTTAATTTAATTAATTGCATGCTTGAGTTGTGCAAATAAAAGGAATAACTTTTACTTTTTCGAGAAACGAGATGCGCTGATAACTTGATCAGTTGTTCGTTTGACGGCAAACTAAATAAATGCCTCATAAATTTCACCAAGCACACAAATTTATGGCAATAACTGCTATCGATAGAATGTCAAATAAAAAATAACAAGAAAAAGAACAAATAACAAACTGGAATCAAGTAAAATCGAGCCAAAAGGTCGTCTGGCCATGGAAAACATACGCACAAATACAAGCACACTTTTTTGGCCATGCTAGCAACAACAAAGAATTCATTGAACCAATTCAGCGACCAGCTCAACAACCGGAAACGCGTTTCACATAAAAACGAATTGAGGATTTAACGTTAGCAGTAAAAAGCAAAAAGAGCACAAAAACAATGCGAGGTTAACAGTTACTGCAAATGGCGTCAGTTGATGGTATCGAAGCATATGCCCTCTTTTATGACTCGTGCACGTCTACATGCAAAAAAAAAAAAAATAAATTAAGCATACAACGACTAAATCACAATACCAAAAACAAGTGCTAAGAATATTGCAGCCGGTTAAGGCTAAACCGAAAGTTACGTTCACCTGCTGCTGCTTCAAGTGTCTTCTAATTGTGGCCCAACATCAAATGGCGGCCGAGTGTTGAAAATGTCGACTATGTCATAAATATGATTAATGTCTGCGAAAAATGTCACTTGTTGCGTGGCTCAAACGCCAACACCATTGTCCCCCTTCCAACACACCTACACACCACTCCTCTTTTTCGGCAAGGCTGCTTTATGTTCGAGCAGCAAATAATCATGTCCGGGGTCAAGCTTCAAACGGACCAAATAAGTGACATGGGCAATGGGGCGTTCAGCACAAATGCTGACCATAGTCCTATTGTGCGGACGATGTGGAGGTTGGTTTGCTTTGCTTTTTGGCGATTTTACGGCTTATGACGAGCCAGACTCGAGTTGGTAACTGTTTGTGTGTGCGGTGTGTAAGTATATGTGTGAAGTGTGCCCATGGTTGAGTTTATTAGTAGGGCTTATGTTTTATGGCCAAAAGGACAATGGATGACCAACAGATGCTTGTTGGCCTTTTGTTTGTTTCCCCCAATTCCCATTCGTTTGCAACGTAGTATCTGCGTTTTTGTATGAGTGAGTGAGTGTTTCTATGTGTATGTGTATGTGTATGTGAGTAAATAAGTGTGAGTGTGCTGTAGCTGTCATATGCTCGAATAAGCTGTCATATGTGAAACATAATTTATTATGTTATATAATATTATCGGATCTCTCTCGCTTAAAATGGTCACGCCGGCTGCCCGCTTCATTGGCCGCTTAAATCGACCATTTTGTTGGAGACTCAATTATTCATATGGCTGCAGCAACTGTTGGTGCTTTTCTTGTTTTTGTTGTATTGTATTATGACATGTGTTTGGTTTGTAGTTGTCCGCTTGGGCCGGTTGTTTGTTCAGTTGCCTGCCATTTATAACAACTGTCAACTGGCTACAACTTGGGTAATCGATGTGAGCTGCGATTCCAAATTGGACAGCGCGACGGATACAAACACGTCCAGACAAATGTCAAAGTTTAAGCGCTCCTGCCATTTATAGATCATTAAACATAAATGTCTCACTCACACCCTTACAGAGTTATTCAACTATCTGACCGTTATTGTTCTTGCAGTGTCCTGCAGCACGGTGACTGTGACAAAATGCCAAGCGGCATTACGCACCCTGCAGGCGTTTCAATTCTTTCGTCCCACTTGCCTGTGCAAGGAGCCTGGCATGGATCCCGATTGCAATCATTTTCGGGATTTTCTGTTTGATCATCCGTGTGGATTTGTCCTTAAAAAAGGTAAGTGTCACGCTTTAGGCACGTGATGTGAGTAACATTATGACAACATACATACGTACATACATAAGTACGAGTATGTGGCTAGAATCCAAATTGACACCCGCATAAATCTAAAGTTTAACTTAGCCTTAAGCGATTGCAAAACTTAAAAGTTTTCTAATTGCTAACCTGAAACCTGTCAACTGCTGCCGCTTCTGCTGCTGTTTTATTTTTACAGCTGAAAAGGATCCCTATCCTATTGATGCTCTGCCAACATGCAATCATGCACTTTCTGTGTGCCAGCAGGAGCGCAAATGCCTGAAGCTGTTTGAGGATTTTAAGACGCATTGCAAGGTGCGCGACAATAAGTGCAAAATGGAGAACAGGTAAACACAACATATTTTTTAAGGTCATGCATTATAGAAAATCAATACAGTTATACAAATCGAATTTAGGAATATATAAGAAAAAAACAGAAAATTACTGAAGTTAATAAATTGATAAAACATTTTTCACATTTTTTTTAAAAAGTTTCATAATAAACACTATCTCATTTAAAATAATGGAAAAGTACCTCTTTCATTCCATGTCGAAAGCGGCGAAATGTGGCAAAAGTCAAGTAAGATATTCGGGAATCGAAAGAAACGCTAATTAGGACAACGGTATGAAAAGTGCATGAGCTCAGTCTATAAAATTGGCCCAAAAAAGCGAATTGAATTTAACTGTTTGGCTAAAGGAGAAAATTGATTTTATTGGTGGCGATGCCACTCTATTTGAGTATTCCTGCTCCTTTGCAACAAAATTTTTGAAGCGGATACAGAAAAAGCAACATTTAATAACGATATTCGGTTTTATTGCCAAAACAAGCTCGCACGCACACGTACAGTTGGCAAGTTGGCGTAAAACTTGTAGTAAGAAGCAACAAAATGAAATTTCCTGCTGGTTCAGTTCTTGCTACTTCCTGCAACCATCATATGGCTGCTCATGCTTCCCTTACTGGCCCGACGCTGCGACCCCGAATACTAACGTTCTGAATGTTTTAATAACTCGAAATGACTTTTTGCGGTGGCCTCCGCGCCGTCTTGGGCCTGGTCTAAAGTTTCAGTGCCGCCGTCTAAACTTTCAACACGCACAGCTATATGGCATGCGGATGAGTTTGCTGACTCCCGCCAACTGCCACCACCTTTGCGATAAAACATTAATTGAACTGCCGTATGTATGCATTTTTGATGCAATTGCCAATTTTAAAGTTTGCTGCGGAAGTCAGGTTTTGGGTCGTTTCTGATCAGGGCTGCGTGGGTTCGGTTGTGTGTGGTATAGTAGAGTGTTCTCTTTTTGGGCTTAGTCTTAATATAAATTCAATTAGCTTACCTGTGGGTATGGTTAGCCGTTGTGGCTTAGAGTTAACAACTAACTATACGCAAACTTTTCTTTTAAGGGATGCTTGTCATGATGCCTGGACCAATCTACGCTTGTCGCCCATGTTTGGCTGCATCTGTCCAAATAACCATATGAAAAAGCGCTGTGATCGGATATTTAATATTGTTAATCATAACCCATGTGTGGGTAAGTTCTCAAGCAATAACATCTACCTAAAAACAACTACAGATACTCCTACTACAATTACAATAAAAACAAAAACACAGAAAGCTCAAAGCGCGTAAAGTGGCTAAAAAATTTCGTGGAAAACCAACTAATTTTAAACCAATAATTTATTTATTTTGTGTTTGTTTGAAAAAAATACGTTCAAATACTGGAAGCAACGAAAAACCTCTTTAAGAACCATACTTAAGTTTTTCTATTTAATTTTAATCTCTATTGAAAATTACAATTTATACTATTTTTTATTTACTCGTACTTTGTGAACCGCTCAAACCTAAAACTAGCCAAATAATTTAAGTAATCTTAAAACAAAAGAAAAAAAACCTGAAACCAATATCGCACGCTTTTGCATCAAAACCCAAAATACTATAATTAACAAATTAGTCGAAAATTATACCCACATTTGCGTGACATGCGATCAGTAAACAACCTTTTAGAAATATGCCTACATCAGTAAATGAATAAATGAAATAATATCAATGCTCAGTAACATCGTAAATATCACGTATATGTACTTATATAATAAATGTATACTCAAGCTGCCGTGTTTACTGTCACTGCTCTATCTCTCTCTTTCTCTCTTTCGCTCTCTCTCGCCTCTATCTTTCTTACATTCACTCTACAATTACCAAAGTACACTTGTATTCTCAGCAGTAAGCGTTATCCCAGTCACCACCAAACAACAAGCCCATTGAATAATAATAAGTCACTTGCTAACTGGCTTTGTTGTGCTTAATATAGAATGATACTGAATTATAAATATTTGATTGATTGCACCCTTTCCAAATAGATTAAGAATACCTCTTAAGCTGCCAACTAATTCTGTCAAATGCTAACTGTATTAATTAGTTCAGTTTTAGAAGTAGTCATCGTGTTCTAACTAACTTTAACTGTAAATCAATCGCTCTGTATCCTTAAAAATCGATGTCTCTAAGCGAATACACATGCACAACTTTGGGCAGGGCTGATATAGTTTAGCTACATAGGATCCATTCGACTTTATCTACTTAGCTGACTTTATTTAAATTCAAATAAATATGAGCAAAACTTTAAATTTAAACACAAGGCCATACCAATAATTGTGCCAATTCCACCACAACATTCAGCTGGCGCTGTTAGCTCATTCACGTAGTCTATGCAACCGCACCTACACATGAACTCACATACACTCAAACTCTTGGAGTAAATGCACTTAAAGCACTAATAGCACTAATTAAATGAGCGTCACACCTATACTATTACGATACAAATAATACTCACAACTACCTACACTTTACGTAAAACACCTTAAACAATTTTGCACCTTTTTGGCACTAAACTTTTTTTGCACCCTACGCATGCCTGCGCGCCGCACTTCCCCTTTTCAACTCTTTGCAGATAGAATAATTTTTTTTCCCAACGGCTTACCAAAACTGAAGCCAAAACCGAAAGCAAAGCCGAAACCAACTCGCAAACAGAAACAAAAATACAGCCAGCGCACCGGACATGCTCTTAATGGCACAGAGCTTTTGTCGAATAACATCGAGTACCAGTATCATGATGAACCGAACAACGACCACAGAATTATTCAGGTTGCGACTGGTGAAAACGAGGAGGAGTTAGAGCTCCAGGAGGAAGAAGACGATGATGCAGACGATGATGACTATGATGATCGCATTCGCGCTGAAATTTATTCAAACTACCCGCATTATCTACACCCGCCCTCGTGGGGCATTAACAATCCTTTGGTGCTTGCTTCACACAGTCCGCACACCTCCGAGGATGATGATGTGGTCGTCGAGATTCCGACTCCTACACAGCATGGCCACAAGAAGCCACGACTGCCACCGTCGCCAGCACACATGGACGAGCTAGAACGCAGTGTTGTTGATGGTGTTGTGGTAGTAGTTGATGCTGGTCAAGAACCACATCAACAAACGCACACGCACCCAAACAAGCACACCTTCTATGCGCATGGCATGGAACCGTCATCCACAGTTGGTACAACGAGCCGCACTTCGAATATACCCAAGTATGCAGCAAATATGATTCGGCCAGGCCGAGCTCAAGTTGGCATCCTTAAGGTTTAAACTTTGTAAAAACTTTTACATATGATTGCCTGACCCAAGCGCTCTCGTCAGGGCACATTCACGTTTGGCATTCAGGCCTTCAATTAACTCAACCAAAAACTGTTTTAACCACAGCAATGGCTGCAGCTGTAAACTTGATGCAGCAAAGCTTTTAAAATAATTGACTCACTTGGGTATACCACAATTTCCGGTTTACAGCAACAGCTAACTAATGAATAAGCTCAACAAACAACAGCAAAACCAACTAATAAATAGAGATCCGTCTATGACGTCTGATGCCGGGATCCCTGGGCACTAGTCGAGCATTTAAATTCCTAATCGACTTATAATGCATTCTATCTTAATAAATATTTAAATGATGTCCGCAATGAGTATAAACTGATTTAAGGGACGTGCACTTCGTTCGCTTCCCTATTTCTATGTTTGTATGCATATGTATGATCCTGCCTACAGAATCCCTAGAGGCTGGCATATTTTATTTATAATGCATGCAGCTTTGGCAATTGTCATTTAGAAGCGGAAGTGAAAAGCAAACCATGGTTCATCAACTTTTGCTCTTGGTCTAAATCCGCTCTCACTGTGTCTTTTCAACCTTGCCTGTAAATGTTGTTAATGCTTTAAGCCGATTTGCGACAGCATAAAGCCATTTTCTCTATGAGTTAACAGCAGTTATGTCATATGCAAAATGCCCTTATGCACATCAACAAAGCACATGCACTTGCACCTACACATGCACTTGACTTTAAGAACATTATGTGCATTACAAATACATAGAACCAGGCTAATTAGCTTTCTTCTCAGCACATCTTTCTACGCTACTTTAAATATTATAACAATGCACTTAAGTAATTTTGCAATTTCCTAAATACTCACAACTTCATTTAGCACTGGCACCAACTTGCACGAAACTGCACACCTAGGCGATTCAATTGCTGGTAGCGATATATTCCACCGCACGCATTCCGCTGGAACAATGAATGAGAGAGGTGAGTAAATTGTAAATGCACTTTAGGTAATCTTCAAATTAAATACATATCGAAATACATTATTTATTGTTGTAAGTATTTATTTTTGGGCTGACTTTAAGTATAATCTAAATATATGGAAGGAAAGGTTAGACAATTGATGCACACACAATGAAACCGCACCACTGCACCAAATAATAATTCACATCTCTGCACTATATCTTGCTATCTATCCTTGGGGGTCTTCGCACACTGCCATCTATTGTAAATCCAAATATATTAGATAAACAAGCGGCGGGAATGCACACGAAACGGCGGTTGTCCAGTGCATCTGTACCCTACATAGAGAGCATCGCTGTTGACGCCGCTGTTGTCTGCTGTCTGCATTGTGACTCTAGTCATTGGTTTACCGCTCGCTGTCGTTTACATGGCATTTTGTTATAGCTTTTGCCTAATAGTTATGGCTATCTGAAACTGCAATCACGTGCAGCTAAAGTAACACACATGCACTCACACAAATACATAAACACCCATACATACACTTATCCATATAGAATGCACAGAAGTGCAATAAATAAGCATTTTGTTTCTTGGCACCAACTACCCTTCTCTTTTCTTCTTACGAATTCCCAAAAACTCAACTAACTCACCCACTTGCCCTGGCTTGCATTGATGTTCTTAATGTGTTTAATATTTAGCAACTGCTTATTCACATGTCAGTCACTCAGTCACTCATACACGAAGATATAAACATACACGCTCACATACAATAAACTGCTTAGACTGCATTTATATGGCTTTATCATTGGTTTCAAGCTTGTACAACTTGCTGCCTTTGCATGTCATATATTGCTGCTAATACGCATTGCCAAACCAAATCAATTACTCCTCCAACTGTGAATTACACGATTGTTTGGCCTTTTTATTGTTACGCACTTCATTTATAATTATAGCCGCAACCTTTACTTCTCTTTGTCAATAGCCGATAGCATTATCATCCTGCTAGTCGTTATCATAATTTTTTATCATAATCATCTTCATAGTCATCATCATCATCACTGATTGCAGCTCTTTTGTTTAAGCATGCGCTGCGGCATTTGTTGCCCATCTGCTGACAAAGGTTATAAATTTGAAGCTACTCCCATTGTGTTCTTTCTCTTTGTAAGCTGGCTTTACTTCCATTGCTTTGCTGTGGGACACACAAAACACAGCAATGCAGCTTTTGTAAACGTACACAAATATTGACAGATATTAATGCAGTAACTTACAGATATTTACATGCGCTCGACTTATTTGCGTTTATTTAGATTAGAGTAACAGTAAAAACAAACTGTAATTACATACGAATGCATTATTGTTGTTACCAATAGCAGCAATTTACCAAGCTGATACTATATAATAGCAATGTAATAGAAAAACTTATAAGCGATTTTAAGCAAAATATTTGGCGTAAATATAACATAAAATTCTGGTAAATCCAATAAAGCTAGTCGTAATATTTTAACATTTTGTTGAGCACAAGTAAAAGCCATTATAGCGATTTGTCAGTAATGCCCAACAGCAAAAATTTAACGCAGAGTCAACACTCGTAGTTAATGTCCGTGGGAAAAAAAAGTGGGCATGGTGTTTGTTTGCATGCAATAAATATTTGCATAATAATGAAAAGTTTACAGTATCCTTCGTTTTACACGTCGTGATGGCTTGTGCCACCATACGCAATAGAGACAACTCTCATATTAGGGCATGGAAACCACAAATTCCCTGCGATGCACAGACTCATGCATATACTGCCAACACGCACTGTGAAGCTATAGCATATTCTGCAATTTATCTGAGTTGCTTATAAGTTTGTTCAGTAAATTGCGTGGCGTTGACCATAATACCATGCAACAGTAGGTTTATGTCTATTTAAAATGGCTGAATATGCTGCATAAAAAAATTTATTTCTTTAAAATTGGATAAGATTACGTATACGAAACAATTGCACGACGTTGCTTGCAACAAATTTACTTATTAACATCAAAAACATCTACATGGACAATTACAATTAACAAAGAACCCTCATTTTCAGCTGATTTTTTCAGTTATTAAAGCAGTTAGGATAACGATGTCATTCGAGGTCCGCCACAGCTGAATCTCTCCCAGCTGTGTGTTTGCGCAAATAATTGCTAGGCAAAATAAGCGACAAACATAAATACAAATCGCAGACAGGCGAGGCAAACACACAAGTCGCCTGGAAAATCTCTGACATTTAGGGCCCCACAATGACCGTCTTCCTTATTCAGCTGCTTCAGCGTGTAAGGGGTCCGGTACCCCGGCAGGCGACTCAAACGAAGCGCACTTTGGCGTGCGTTTGGCGAGATAAGCAAATGTTCTGCTGTGGTTGCATGGCGCTTTCATTGAATCGTTTACGATTTGCTCACTTAACAGCGCATGACATTTGAAAGATACACAAAGTGGTACACACATATACATACGTACGCATTCCTATATTCGCACAGCACAGCACAGCACGTCTGTGTTAGTGTTGTATTTGTTTGTAGGTGCTTTGGCCCTACCATTGACATTGATAGCAGACACAGAAACAGTACAGTGGCAATTGATGCGTGACGAGCCACACAATAACCAATTGGTTATATCGAACTGAAAATTTTTAAGGCCATGCAACGTTTACTGACACTAAAAAAACTGAACTGCACAATCTATTAGTTAAAGCTCTCAAGCTGCAGCTAGGCAATTTTTTTTTTGTATATACGCTGCATGCTTATATCATTATAATAAATGCTTGTTAATGTAAAATATTAAGTTGACTGATCAGCATATCCTTGAGGCTTTACCCTTTTTTCTTATTTTTTAACTGTCTCCTTTTTTCTTGACATTGCTTTAATTGAAAAGCGATTTTATAATATGAATAATATGCACCATATGACTGCTTATTTAAGATGTGTTTTAGTGTTGCGCACAAAAGATCTTAGATGCACCAATAAATCACAATATTCGTAAACAATCTATGTAAACATAATTATTGCTTCTAAAACTAAAAATTTCGTTTAGTTTAAATTATCTGTCTTAAATTTGTGGATAAGGCTTAAAAGATATATTTATCCATTCAAGTCAATAGGTACAAAAATACAAACGTTATTTTTTTTGTTTATATAAAAATTATTGTTACAAGAAAAAACAATTAAAAAACAAACAAATTAATTGGATGCCCAAACGTTGCTGAGGTTTAATCCTGTGTAGCAATAACGACTCTTACAACAATACCAACAACTACTCGTAACTACAACAACATAAGTAAAAGCCATTGCACAACTACAACAACTATTCTACCCTCTCTCTTCTCGCTACTTAAAATTCCAGTAAGAATATTGGGCATGGACGAAAAATTACATCAGAGAATCTTCGATGATAATTTGGCGCTTATTGATACGCCGTTAATAGCGAAGGGCAGCTCGGCAAGCAG
Organism: Scaptomyza caliginosa; assembly: GCA_035044725.1. Classification (NCBI taxonomy): domain Eukaryota; kingdom Metazoa; phylum Arthropoda; class Insecta; order Diptera; family Drosophilidae; genus Scaptomyza; species Scaptomyza caliginosa. The sequence goes on along the minus strand of JAWNNR010000989.1, from coordinate 963,035 downwards.
CTATAATTATCCGGGCTCAGTGTCTAACTCGCTGCACGGCGTGCTCAGCTATCCATTCAATATAAGCGGCTTTCATCAGCGCCACATGGCTGCGGGCGCATCGGCAGCCGCCGGAAATGAGTCGCCATTTGATATCGTTGATACAGGCTATGGCTACGCCGGCAATAGCAATGGCAATGGCAACGGAAACGGAAATACCGGTGTTTACTATCAAAGTATGTGTACATGTTTTAGCATGAACGTAATCAATAAATGAATAACTGACCACAAGCTAGGCAAACCTTTCAGTGAAAAATATAAGAAAAATTTAATAACAAACAAACAAGTAAAACGCTACGAAAAAATTAATAAAATAAAATTGGGATCATACCCAAGCGGATACTGTATTCACCTGACAGGTAGAGTTGTACAAATATCTGAAAAGCAATATTTTTTTGGATTCTGTTTTAATATTTTTGGCGTTTTGCGCGTGTTGTGTCGTCCCCTGTAACAAAAAACCGCGTTGCTGGTAAACTTTTAAGAAAACAATTTTAACTGTTTAAATATTTTTTTATTTAAAAAAAAAAAATTAAAAATCCGACGTGCTCCGGGCCCGTCTTGGCTTTGTGCATAATTTTTAGCATTTGCTCTACCAGTTACAACCATAACTGCCTACATACTCGTAAATATTCTATATATGTAAATCAATCTTTAACTCAACTATTTGATTTTGGTTAATTTTTTTCGTACGTAGCTTGCCACTTGTTTTTACAACGTTTTACAATATTTAACTAAGTCAAAACAATTGCTTCAACTTTGCTATGAACATTTTGAACAATGAATTTTGTTTGCAATAATTCTTATTTAATTGAAGAAAGAACCATTTAAAGAAAAAATAATTTGCTTACTTAAATGAAATAAATTAAATAAACAAAATTCATCAAAAATCAAATTGAAAGCTAAAAAACCTTTTGTTACATATTATTCAAGCACAATTTTTCTAACAAAATTTTTCAATGCACTTTCTTCTGAAACAAAAACAGTTACAACCACATACAATAAATACAAACAATATCCGTTACATACAAATATATTTTTTAAAACCTTAAAACTTTGTTCAAGTGCAAATTTTCCAATAATATGTTCCATATGTTGCGTGTTCCTGTTAAACTACAAACACATTAACAAGACCAACACACACATATTTTGAGATTTTTGTTTGTATTAATTACAAAACATTAATATTCAGTGATCATCAATAAATAAATAAATATATAAATGATCTATTAAGAAAAACAATAACATTATTCAAGAATACAACACTTTAATTTATGTTGAACATATTGTTGTTTTTTATGATAAATTAATCGGATCAATAGTAAATTTTGCATCTCGACAGCCCATATTTGTTTGTTTAATAAGTTTTGATTTAAGTTTACGTGCGCCATTGCAACCATTTTAATTATCCTGATCTCATTTTGCTTTGCGTGCAATGTCAGATTTTTATATTCATTTATAACAAAATAAAACGTATAAGTCGTAAAAAGAAACGACAGTCAATTACCATACAACATATAATCTTATAACCTTTTGTACCTGTTGACGCTAAATCGATCACAACTCAGTGAACTCAATAATACGACATACTCAGAAACACAGTCCCACACACACATACATTTGTTAACCATATAAATAGAAATCATTTTTTTAAAATAATCTCTGATTTTTCTAATCAGCAAAACTTTTTATGAGTAGGTTGTAGCAACAAAGTTCCAAAAACTATTTAACTGCTATTAACTATATATGTCTATAGTGTTTGGTTGTATTTTATAAGCCCCCGCAGCCCCGCTGCACCTATAGTTCTGCTGCTCACTTAAAACAGTCTACGCTCCTCCTATACTCCCCCTGCTGTTGAAAGTAACGAGAATCAAACCCTATTAAACGTCCCACTTACAAGTTGTAGGCAACAAATTTGGTATATATCCATATATTGCTATTAATTTTGTTACTTATGATTTTGTTTTTATAACTCATTTATTTTGATAATTTATGGGTGGATCTGAGTCTGGGTCACGCAAATGAATAGAACTGAAATCCAACAACAAGTTTGTTAATTAAAATGTAATCCATAACTGGCACCAGCTGTTGCCCCCCAACATGATGCGGCAACCCATTACGCTGCGCAGCCTTTCCACCCATTGGTGTGTGTTCGTCGATAATCATTTCTAATTAGGATTATTTACCGTCTATCCCATGACGTAATTGAGTTATGAACAACGGCAACTCTGTTGTGATAAACTCGAGTTAAAAACCTGAAATATGCACAAATGTATGTTAGGATATTTTAAATGCTATTAATAAATATACCATTTAACAAAAATACTGTGCAAATACAATGCAAAAAGAAAACACAAAAAAAAATAATAATAATTAACGGTGTGCTGTTAAAATACGTAAACATAAATTTGATAAATAAATGTTACATTCGACGATGTGACAATTTACAATAACATTTTAATTAGTTGAAATATATATTAAATTACAAACAACGATTTTATTTAATTGGCACACTGTCCAATATGTTTTTATTGGTCCTTCATGTTGGTGGATGCAGTTTGGGTACCTTCTATAATGTAAATTGTAAAATTTAAAGGGTTGACATTTACAGACTAATAATACTTTTTGAACTTTTTTCTACAATTATTGTGGTCTCAATTCTTGCGAACTTTGAATGCTCTGATGATTTTTTCTTTGGCAACTGAAACTTAATCTCGAATCGACGCAATGCTCACTTGGGCACGTCTGCTGCTTCTTCTGCTGCAGGTGGTCAGGATGTTGAAGTTGACCTCTCAACGGAAATAATCAAGCAACACTTTCAGGTAAGTTGAGGCTGGGGTGGGCGTGGTCCTGCCAATGCATCATTTTGCAAAACTGCAACTGGCCCGAGGGACAGAGAATGCAAAATACTGAATATGTTGCGCAATACCTTTTTACATTTTTCGTTCAACGCGTGCAGAGTACCTGCCACACGGCACTGGATACCTGTCGAGAGGATCCAGCCTGCTCATCATCACTGCAGCCGATGCTGATGCATTGTGAGCTGCATCGCTGTAATCGTAATGCGTGCATGACATCATTGCAGTCATTCTACAAAGGACCGCACGAGGACCTGAACCTGGACATTGCCTTTTGTCTATGCAAGTAAGTGGCAGCTGTGGTTTTCCTGCTACAAGAGCAATTACAACTACAGCAAATTTTTTTCCCCTCACCCTTTGCTCTGCCAGAAAAGCCACCAATGGCAACAACAACAGTCCCAGCCAGCAGAACGGCAATCGGCACGACATGTGCATGATTGCACAGGAAAAACTGCATCCCGTCTGCGCACAGCGGCCGCCCGATAACAATAATCCTGCCAGTTCCAATGGTATTTACTACCATCCGCCACCCGCTTGCCACGTGGTAGCCGACAGCTGTAAAGAAGATCGCGAATGCAGGTGAGTCAGATAGTCACAATTTTGCCCCATGGCTGTGTCCATAATTCAAATGCTTGCTAAGCGGAAGCGGAAATATGCGTATCGCATGTGCTTGTTTTATTCTGTATAGGTGTTGGCTTGTGTGTGTGAAAATTCATGCAAAGCACTTTTGGGCCGCAATTTAATTAAACAAAATTGAATTTTATGCGATTATTGAATTACATGTATTTAGCCTTTACTTAATGCAAAGGTGCGTACCTTCACTACTATGATATCATAGTTGCCAAATTTAATAAACAAATTTGCCCAAAAATGACTAAATTCAAAGCTTAACAGGCAACAGCTCAAGCTTTGCGGTTAGTAAGCCAAAATCTGCTTCATAGTCAAACGGGGCGTTAAATTACCACTTTGTGCACTCCTCCATTAAACACGGCACGAGGAACCACAGCAGCCAGGCTGATGCAGTTTCACATCTACTCCACTTGGCAGCCAAAACTTCAAGTCAGGCCGCGAATGTGTCAAACACAAAGTTAAGTGATAAATACGATGCAAAGCATGACATGCATTGCACACGCTGTATGGAGTGTGTGAATGTATAAGAACGTGGGTATAGTGGTGTTTGTTTGTTGACATGTTACAGCTAAACAACCGCAGCAAACGTGGAGTCGACTGTGGCTGTGAAAATTAATTGCCTTTTAAGTGAATCCCACTTGCTTTAGTAAACAACTAAATTGGACTAATGATGCTCATTTTGCATGGTGCCTATATATATAAACATATGGAGTGAAAAACAAAAATCAAACTAAATTGGGCGGCGTCAGTTTACAGCTTAGTCTGACTTATTACGTATGAGACGCGTTTTAGTCGTGCTTGTGAAACATGCATTGTGCATTGTTTGGGAAGCTTGGAATACATAAAGGCTGCTCCAACGCGCCACGTGTCAAAACACTTTATTTGCAATTCATCCATTTACGATATGAAACCAGACACTTAGCGAGAAAAAAACATCGTGCTTAGCAATATGATCTATTTGGAATTCTAATTAGGTTAAGGTTTAGCCGCTACCACAAAACTTCGGATAACCCGCAGCAGACAAAACCGAACAGAACAGGGCAGCATAGTTAAGATCCCGAAGCTTACTTGTGCAGGCTTAAGGCAGTTGGTTAATTAGTTGAGCTTAGGATAACACATATTGTTGGCTTCATTACTCTGCAATTTGTCAGTAAATTTGCAACACATTGAAATGATTGAAATGCCAATGTGTCTGTTTTGAATGTTTGTCTGCACTGTATTGTTAACCATATTACGCATACGCCGCATACCAAGTTAAGCGGTAGCATCAAAAATTTTACAAGCAGTCCAACATACAGAAATACCCATGCATAGAGTCGTAAACCTGATGCCATAAATTGTGAAGCTATTTTGTGGTCGTGGCTCAGAAACATCTGCAGTGTCATGAAATGCAGTTAAATGGTGCGAGTTCTTCAACACAAATTGCATGACATCAATCTCCGACCCAAGCAACAGTAACTGCAGGTAACGGGATACTTACTCACAGCTAGACGATAGAATGGCAAACGTGAACTGCAACTAACAGATGAATAAGCCAAAGAACACACAAAAAACAAACACACAAATATATGCATATGTATTTGGTTATGTTTGAGCACTGATTTTTCTTCACAACCTATTGTCCCAGACTCAAGTTGGAGTATTACGAGCAGGCCTGTGCGGTGGACAGTGTGACCAAGAAGTGTGCCGGTCGTCCCAGTGGTTGTCGCACTGCAATGATTGGCATTCTAGGCACCATGCTGCGCACCACATGCGCCTGCCAAAACACTGATACGCAGCACCTCTATCAGTGTGTTGGCTGGCGTCGTCTACTTTGGATGAATCCCTGCGTCGGTGAGTAAAGCTCGACAAGTTGATAATTGCATAGCTGCATAGCTTAGGTAACAAACTACAAACTAATTCATGCTGCAGTTGAGGCTCAAAAGGACTTTCATATGAAGCGGCTGGCCGAGTTGGGTTTCCTTACAACTACTACAACAACGACGACAACCACGACAACTACGACGACTACAACACGTGCACCACCACCTCCACCGCCTCCACAACCTACGACGACAACAACATCAACAACAATTTTGCAGCCAAAACAAACGGCAAAGAAACCAGCAACACATATCTTTAAGGTAAGTTGCTTTGCCGGCTTCAACGCTGTTCCTTTCTGACAATGGGTTAGAACGTTAACGCAGCCAATTTTGGTGCAATAATGGCAATTGTGTGCCTGTGAAGCTGTGGTCAGCATTCCACACCTGCCTGCTACCCAAGCCGATTAACGAGGTTCAACAACAACAGTTGCTTTACCATCTGTCCATCCGTTTGTCTGTCTTCTCTGTCGCTCCATTCATTTATCCTTCAATCCGTCTGTTTTCCAATCAGCACTCAATCAGTGGCCGCATAGAGTCGAAAAGCCAAACGCACAATAACCCAACAGTTCAAGAATCGTAGTATCGCGTATGAATTCAAACCGACAAAGCAATCAATTCATGCCCTTCTGTTGATGCGGCAGCTTTTGCTGCTGATACAGTTGCAGCCGCTGCATAAAAAAAGATAAAACGCAATGCACAAAAATATTCGAATTCACATTGAAAACTTTAAATATTTTTTTTCATGTACCAACCATGCCTATAACAACATCTGCAAACAAAAATTACAAAAACCACATTAATAAAAATTTAAATAAATAAAAATAAATATAAAAAACAAACAAAATTAAAAAAAAAATTGACTACGAAACAGGCAAAGAATAAATCAGAGCCGGCATCAGTGGAACACAATTATCTTGATCCGCCCGATTCAGTGCCACTGCACAGCGGAAACGATGCCAGCGGAAACGGCGGAAATGACGATTATCACAGCGGCAATGAACACGACAATAATCATGGCAAGGAGCATGCACATGGACACGGACATGGTAACAGCAACAGTAACGGTAACGTTAACGGAAATGGCAAGGGCGACCACAGGCGGCAGGGCAAGAAAAATGGAAATGGGCAAAGCGCTGGCCTTGGCAGACAGGGCGTAGATTTCGATGATCCGGTAATTTTTGTTGACCAAATGGAAACAACAGAATTTGTGCACAGCATCAGCCACACCGAGCCGACAACCGCAACGACCACAACAATGGTGACCACAACAACAACGCAGCCGCCAAGTAAGTAAATGCATGTGGCCAACCCCTTTTGTGCGAGTACTTTATACATATAGTACGTATTATCACATATGCAAACAGGGCCGCAGCCTGCTGCGTTGCGTAGTACTGCTGAGGAAACTTTAACAACAATTCCAGCTCGAAAATGAATATACCTGTGTATATTTAAAAGCAACACTCATCTTTAAAGCAGTCAGGCGTTATGACTGAATGACTTACTCATTATTCTGTCAAACAATATTTGCCCACTTTGTCATAGTAAGCGAATGGCAAGGCACCTTTTTTACATATTTTTTCACAATTTAGCTTTTAAAATTTGCCACATAATTGATGTGATTGCTGTGGATCTGCCGGTAATTGAAAGAACAACCAACGCTGTATTTGAATTCCATACGTTCCCCTTAAAGGGCAGCGTCATATGGATGGCTGAATGCGCAAGTGTTTGTACATGTGCGTGAGAGTGCAACCAGCACCCGGAAATGAGTTTGTTGTTGGCTCTTATGGCAATAACTCGCTTATTGCACAGCTTTCAAACATGCCATGGTCAGCGTGCACTTATTTTAAATCTGATTTAACCCTTTATATGACGAACTGTTGTGTTACAAAACTCTTTAATTTGCAACCAGACACAGTCGACTATTTTATTTGAAAGTCTTAAGTTGCATTGCTTCATATTTGGAAGAATACACGTAAATGTTAAATTCGCTCTGATATCTTTACCACTTCGGTATCAACATTCGTCACTATTACTTTATATAAACGGTCATAGCAGTTTACAAATTGCATTAAAAATGTAAATGAGTTTGTTTGTTTCCGCACGTCTATCAGCAGAACTACATACATACTAATGCATAAATGCATGTGTGTTTAAACATACATGGATAGATAGAAGGCTTGTGTATGACCAGTAATTATTTAGACCATTGGGACATTTGTGTGTACAAAATGTACGAATTGTTGTTGTGCGCTCGTACTGCGTCGAGTTGTTCAGTTTGCATGTCTCATCTATAATTGATTTGAATCCAAAGCGGGTTGGTTCAACAGAGTTGACACTACCATTTAGTAGTTTAAAAGCTGACATTAAAGTATTCTGTAAATTTAATAGTTATTTATTATTTGCTCAATGCAATTAAGTGCGCACCTCGGGCGAAAAGATGTTGACCAATTAAAAATGCAAATAAGATCTTGGATGCTTTGTTTATGTTTTATTGAGAAAGTTTTGTGCTTAAGTTGTGTAAGTATTTTAGACCGTGTAAAAGCCCCGAGCGCTACTAAAAATAACTTTGGATAAGGTTCGTTTACTTTTATTGTTGCTTTCCGACTAGTAATTAACACACTCTTCTCTTTACGACGGCCATGTTCCTTGGGAACAGCCCCCACACATAGCAACCAAAGAATGCTCGGTCCATACGACAGATCCAAAACCAGTCTATTTTGCAATGGAAACAGTTGTTCGATATTTTCGATACTTATTTAATTGAATTAGTTAGGTATAATAAACGCCTATTTATTGTTTAAACCACTTTCATTTGTGCATTGCAGGAAATTGTGTTGTGCAAAGGCCTCTTCAAAGCGATCAACTTATACGCGAGGGAAGTAGCAAGCGGGTAAGTTGTGAAAGCTAAATTTCATGCCTGCAAATATCCATTATTGAAATGTATTGTTATACATTGTTAACGTTTATGTAACTACCATAAATCGTCAACAATTTACAGCAATTAAAATGTTTTCATTTGAATCAAACGTGTCATAAGTTTTTTCTAGCATCATAGCGTATTTTATTTACCCTTGTTTTTTCAAGCGAAGTTTAAAAAATTTTATTAAATCGCATTTGCATAACTGAAAGTTCACATAGTGGATGCAAACAAAACAAACGTAACAACTTTTAGTTGCAAGCCGAAGCGTGTCAGGGTATGAGTTTGTGTGTCTGTGTACCAGTGTACATGGACTACGTGTCGGCACGTGCCCAACAAAAAGATATTACCACATTTAACAACGCCATGAAAATGGGTATGGAATTGCATACAAAACAACAAAATGCGCAGCATCAGAAAACAAAAGCATAAGCAAAACAACAGAAACAATGCACTTTGATCATTCCACTTTTGTTTTTGTCCTGTTTTTCGCTCGACGTGATGGCAGCAACAGTTTTATAGCAAGTGTAATGCAATTAGTGCTAAGTTGCAGCTTTAAATACAGGCCAGTGGTTGTCTGTTGCAACAGGACGTATGCGTCATCGAATGCCTTTCTGATACTTTTCTAAGTTTTCCACTATCCCATCTTTACATGCAGATCTACTCGTTGGACGATGCCGAGTGCAGCGAGCTATGCAGCTGCGGTGACTCACTGACACTCACCTGTCACGCTCTTTGCGTGCCATTCGCCCCCTGTCGTACTGCCCTGGCGTTCTACAGTCACGCCTCGCCGGCTTATCAGGCGTTCCGTGGCCGTTGCCTCTGCTACTCAGGACGTTTCATCTGCATGAAGCCACCAGTCGGGGACTACATATTGCCAGGTTAGTACTCATTCATCCTTTTAGGCATCCAGCCACCCACAGCATTGGATGCGTCAAAATTTCCATTATGCTGATGTATGAATTTTATTGCTGTATGTTGTCTATAGTCTGCTTTCTGTTGAGCACTTTACGACTATCGTTCGCGACAAGCAATGACTAAGCGTAGCTGACAAGTCTGCTCCATTTAATCAGTTACCATGGACTTGATTCTTACAATATATATTTTAAAAGAGCAGCAAAGAATATTAGCATTCCTATGCTAGAGAACTAACTCCACTTATCCGTTTCTAAGCGTTCTCAGTCAGTCTTGTAAACATGCAAATAGTATAGACAGTTGAGATTTATGGCATTCCTTTTCAGGTGGTATATTTTTACTATTGGGGTACAGTGCCGCAGATGAAGCACTTTTGCGACCTCATACTAATCTAGGAGTACAGGATGCAGTGCGCGCCTTGCAACAATACGTTACAACCCATATCAATAATCAGGTAAGTAATCAAACAAACTAATTTTTGCAATTGTAGCCTTTTAAAACATAATTGCTCCTTTCATTTGAATATTTTATTTTTTTTTTCTTGGTTTTGCAGACACAATGCACATTAACACTGTTCAATATGACCGAGGAAAACATCATAATAGCTGCCCAACTACCACACGATGGCAAGCTAAAAGACATTGAGCTGCTGCGCAGAGAAAAGGTACGTTTATATTTAAATAGATTTAGGCAGTCAATATAAAGGGTTGACATTAGCACCACCGCTTACTATTTTTATTGGTTATTTGAAAAATTTTCAGGACGAATGCACCGCTATACTGAAGACTATTAGTCATCACATCAACACCGAGCACCATGAGCTACAATCCCACCGACTGTTGAGCATTTTTAAAATGTCCGAAGTCGATGTTGTCTGGCCGGAAAGCACGAGCGCAGCTCGTAGCGGCCAGACTGCAGCCAGCCGCTTGCTTTCCCTGTTGCTGCTCTCGTTGGTAGTTACCGTCCATGGCACGCTGCGTATGAAAAATTTCGCTGCGGCAACATGACACAGCAGTTGAACGCTGCGATTACAAACAAATTGTATGTAGCTAACTTGTAAGGTGGGGTGGGGTTCACAAATTATGACATATTTGAGCTGTGAGCAGTGCTCACCAAAACAAAACACTAACATATAAACATACATATATATATATATTTATTTAAATTGATTATAACAAGGCGCATAAGCAAGAAAAAAATTTACAAACAAATGCAGTGTGTGTGCGATACCCACACGTGAATGTGGTTATCAAAAGCCGATACGAGCATATTACTTGAATATTCAGCAGCATTAAATGTGAGTTAGTTTAGATTTAGCAAAATGTGTTGTATACTTTTAGGAACTAGCAAATACTGAGGCGCTTTGATATTAACGTAAAAATGCGGTCTTACTTTTTGATACCATCTTACACAAGTAAGGTATAAGGTAATAAATACACCAATTAAATACCAATAGCGATAACGAATAACTTTATATACTTAAAAGTGAATAAAACGAACTGCTGTCTAAATAATAATTATCTTAAAAACAATGGAAAGTATCTACGTGCGCAAATAATAAAAAAAATAAAGCAAAATATATATTTATAACGAAATAAATTGTATATAGATGTGAATTAAAATACGTATGTATGTTAATAATAAAATATACGTAGCTAGAGTTTTTTACAATAAAGCTATTTAACATATTCATCAACTTACATTCAACACTCATTATCATCGCCACACCATACACTAAAGTTAATTGAATTGGTTGGCACTGATATGCTGATAATTGGTTTTATTTTTGACACAATTAAATGCAAGCAGCACTGCAAACTTAAGAGTTTCAAAGCATTAATACCCTGACCTATTAATAAACAAACAAACAAAGAAATTTATCATCCTTGCTTTGCACAAAATTTGTCAAACAGTAATTGTATGAATGCCATACAAAATTCTTCTAAAATTTTATGGGTTTTCTGCACTCTATGCACGCTTCATAATATTCACTCAGTTGAGATTTCTGTTTGTTATATTGGCATTTATACCTATATTTATTGGATGAGGTTTCATATCACGTAGCCCTTTGATTTGCTTCTATTACTAACGCTGTAAATAAATAAAAATAAAATATATTACTTGTTTTATCAAATACTAACAGTACATATCAAAATGAACACCTAAATATACACAAAATATTGTATGAACTTAGCCTGTACATACCACTATATCGTATGTACATGCAAATTTACACAACGGTAAAAATAAGTTTGAAATAATAACAACATTACGTTTAATTCCAAAAAAATATTATAACAAGAAAAAAAAGATACTACAATAGCATTATAATAATCAGATACGCCCCAAATTCACAAAATAGGTGTAGGAGAAGAAAACAGATACAACAATTTCATTTATATAAAAATATAAATTGTGAATTTACGATATACAAAATCAACTCCTACCAACCCAAAAACACACACACAGACACATACATACACTTTAAGCCTAAGCTTGACCGTTTGACAACAGCAATGAGTACGTAAATAATGAGAGAAATAGTGTAAAGTGTTATGTGTAAAGTGTGCTGAAGAAATGGTCACAATCATGAAAAAATGTCTTCCTTAATGCATATATATAACGATATGCGTTACATATACATACATGCATATTTATATACATAATCAATGCTAACTTTATATACCTAAATATACTCGTATACCTATATACTATATGTTAAAATACTATTGGTGCACCCTAGACTACGCTTCAGTTAGTGAATACTAGAGAAAACAAAACAAAAATCATGCAAACCACAAATGGTTAATTCAGTTGATGGTAACAATCAATTATCTTGCAAAATATACCATTGTTGACACTATTATAGAAAATTGTAAAACTAAATACCTTAAACCAACACAAATACTTATGCATATTACATGCGCTACACATGCGAGCATTAAGTCCATAATAAAAATAAATCTTATTAATATACGTATGTACCACAGTACTTAACCTTTGCTCGAAAATTGAGCATTGCAATATACCTTTATAGTTCCCTAGGCTACCAAATTGCAAGCGACCTTAAAGGAAGAAAACCTGCTTATTTAACTGCTTGTAGCCACTTAATATTAGACGAATTTAAAAATATATCGACACAAAATAATTGCAGCTGTCAGACAGTTTCCCAACTGCATGGAAAAAAGCACCCGAAAACTTGCATTGGTAAAAAAGGTTATACTTAAACAACTTATGTGCAGTGTATTAACTGAAATATGCACATATTTCTGTATGCAAGTTTAATCGCTTAAGCTGTTAGATTTTTGTTATATTCGTTTGACTTTTTCATTGTGTTCTCGGAGCAGCACTGCACGAGGCGTAGCTACAATGTAAAGTACCGTTAAACAATAGCAACTACAACTAGTCAATACATTTAAGGAATATATAACAAACAAAAAGTAGGCGGAATCAATGTTAAAAGAAGTAAGAAAGAGGACAAAAAGAGGCTCATAAAATATGCATGAGGAATACGCGTATATTAAGAAGTTTCATATAAGTAAAAAACTTAAATTAGGTCTAGCGACTACAAACTAAACGAAACACCATATAGAATGTAGATATATGAATGGAATATGTGGACCGAAGTCCAAGATGCAAAGTCAGCCAGAAGATCTGAGTCATATTTATAATCAGAAAACTAAAAAACATTGTAAAAGAAGAAAAAATTGAAAATAAAAATAAAAGAATGAATGAAAAAAAAGCTGATTGGTTATTTTAAAATGATGCACTAATAAACCCTGATAACGTAAGTACCATTTGTATGCAATGTTGCTGGCTCAAATGCGAAACGTTTCAAAACTCCATTATATCAAATATGCTTTATTTTTAATGGAATTTGCTCCTAATTTGGTATACTCCGTTAATCAGACACCAGATACGTATATATACCAATATATATATAAATATTGGTATATTTTATATTTAAAAAATGAGGAACTTTTGGCAGCTATTACGTGTTGCCAAAATATGCTACCAAACCAACATTCAGTCCTTTTTGAATATCTGCATGCTCACAAGTATTTATTTTCAATCTTTAGCTCTGTATGCCGCGCACTTCATTATTGACCCCCAAATGGCCCTTGAGCATTGAATGCGGTGACACAATTGAGCCAAGCCGAAGGTGAACAATGGCTAAACAATGAGGACCAAGAATACAATAACAAAGAATTGAAGCGGCATTTTGTTTGGAACAACCACAAGAAAAGATACAGCAGCAACAGCAAAAGTTGCCAACCACAAACAACACTAACAATGGGCTTTAAGCTACAACTTCGTCGTGGAGGAACAAAAGATGAGCACGAGACAAAGGCATTTACTATGCTTGAGGCGAGCCTTAAACTCAAGAGGCCCCTCTCACTAAACCTACACGCAGCCCAAACACACACCCCCAAAGTCTTTCTTGCTTTTAGACTAGTGGAAAAGAGGAAGGTCAATCATTGGAATGCTGCCAGTTAATTCACATACACAAAAGGCGGCAGGCCAAAAAGAAAAGCGGCAGCACATGCGGCAAAAATAGCAGCCAATACGACCCTGAATAGCCTGGCACGCCCATTTTAGCAGCTCACTTGGGTGGCTGAGCTTGGCATTTATACTTCCACTTAATTAGGTAATAAATGATTGAGGAAATTATGTCTAGACGTGAGAGCAATTTTGATGGCACAGAAAACGCCAACCAGGCCAAACAAAACAGCAAAGAAAACTTGACAAGCAGCCAATTTATTTCGCACGTAAAAAGCTAAAGTGTATCAAATATGAACATCAGTTGCACATACACACTTTTTGTGCTTTTACAAAATATTGCGTTTGTTTTTTTAAGATTTTAGTTCTCACTGCAAGACTTACATAATTTGATTGTCTAGAATAGCTAAGCAAATTGTGTTTGGGAACAGGGACATTTTACCCCTGTGACGTCTTTGAGTTTGTTTTATATCTTTTATTTCTAATAATAAGTATTTTTTTAAAGTTAAGTTTTTCTTCTTAAATGTTTAATCGGCCGCAACTCGTTTGCGATGACGCAACGTACGCACATTTATATGCCTGCCATGATTACGTGTTTGCCATTTTATTACAAAACTGTTGCGCTCTCTTATGCCGTTCCGATGCCACTCGTTTCTCGTTTCTCGTCTTAACTTCTTTTTACTTTCCACCACCCTGTTTTTTCATCCACCTCCACGGCAACGGTAATAGCAACTTTAGTCTGTCTGATGTGCTTTGTTTGCTTTCTGGTGGTGCTCTTCAGTGCTTTGTTCTGCTTGGAATTGCCTTTTATTTTCTGTTAATTGAAGTTGCTGCCATCACATTTTTCTTCTTTTTTTTCTCTCTGTCTCTTTTTTCCCCTCTGTTGTTTTGTTGTTTTGCCATTTTGCACACACTCCTGCACTAAAACGCACTCCCACATTTGCTTGCTGGCTTGTTTTTTTTCCCTTTTATTGCCGCGTCTAGGTTTTGCCAGTTTTTGCAATTTTAATTAAAAACGTGTTTATAACAGCGCAAAATGCTGATGAGTGAGCAGAATAATTTATTTCAAACAAACAAAAAACCGAATGCCACGCTAATACAAATTCCTATACATATATGTATTTGTGTGTAGTTGTCGTTGCGGCAATTAACGGCAATAATCGAGCTGTTTTTAAATCAGCTTATTGCCATTAGTTATGATGGTAAGCAAAAATTAAGGTGCTTCCGAAATGTTATTAATTGCCAGTTCCAAATCAGCAGCCACAAAGTGTACCACATTTTAATAGAAATGCTAGTAAGAATCGATAAAACGCATCCTTCTTTTGCTGCACGCTGTAGCACATTTATCCATTACGAATTCCTTTGCATAACACTGAGGGAATCTATATTGCCATGCAACCACATTGGTACTGCAAAATATGCGCTGCAGCACAAAGAATTCAATTCAATTGATATTCAAATGCGCATTGCGAACACGCCAAGGCATGGGCAATAGCATCTACAACAGCAACGGCAAAGGAGTCGGCATCCATTATTTTTCGATTTTATACATGACAGAAAAAGAATGTAGAAAAAACGGCACAAAGTGCAACGGGTTGTCGAGAAAGAAATGCTCAGGGATGCTTTCTAGAGCAAAGCACGTTAAGGTTAAAAGTCGCAAAGCCTACTTTTCATTAGATGCAACTATTGGCCAATGAACAATGGGCCATTGCAGCATGGCTCTGAAATCTAGGCGCAAGAAGTGTGTAATATTAAATTGCTACGAATATTACAGCGCCATTTGGCAAACTCAGCACCTTTGGTCAAAACATGACGCAGACACAGGCTTGTACACAGGCAAACAGCCAAGTGCAACAAACAAAGCTCTGAGCAAGCAACTGGGAGCTAGGAGCCAGGAGCCAAGATCCAGCCATGCATCATTTGCATAGCCCAATGGGGTTAGCTAGCTGAACAAAAGCTAGGCATGGCTTTGAACATATAGACAGACATTGGCAACGTTCGATGCGCTCAAGTGCAGAAAACACGGGGGACAAAAAAACAAAAAAACAAAATACAAAATAGATGGCAAAGGGGATTGGTAACCGGTAACAGCAACGAAAAATGCTAAGGAGCCAAATACTTGAACATTTGCAAACGCGGCAAAGTAGCGAAAATTTGCAAATTGATTGCATTCCATTGCCAGGAAGAAGCCATTGCGATATCAGCATCAGTAGAAGCAGCAAACACACCAGCGAGATATGAATCTTCAAGTGAAAATTTTGCACATTCTTGCTGGCAACTTTGATAAATACTAGAAATACTCAGTATTGAGGAATTGCATAACAAACGTCAAAGACCTTTTTTAAATCAATACTGCCTGCACATTAAGTTAATGTCAAATGTACTGCTCTGCTGTTTGCCCTCGCAATCTTATTATGCAAATTTGAAGCCCAATTAAGAGTTCCAGGGAAAACACAATTTTAAGTCAACTTGCCGGTATGGCGGCTACAACGACGAAAAATGATTTAAACATGTTTTGTGCATCATTTGAGAGCTTATAAAAAATGCAATTTTGTGCCGCACTTTGTTGAAAAACGAGCCAAAACCGGAGAACCAAAAAACCGGACAAGCGAGCGGTATATAAGAGAAATAAGGAACCATGATGGCAAGCAAGATGACACCTAGTGCAATAACATGAACACATGCCTAATAAATAATTCAGTGCGCAACAAGCGGACAACAAGCAACTTGCGGTGCCCAGACCGTCCAATCACTCGCCCCACAACCCACCATCCCACTGATGAGCTTTGGCAGACATGTGTTCTGTATTCTGTGCCTAGCCGCTCGTCAATATAAGGAGTAAATTGAAATCGAGTGAGATTTGACGACACAAGTGTTTTCTAAGAGTATTGCCCCTTGCTCCTTAACAAATGTCCATCTGTCTTTACCACAGCTTCCCATATGCGATTTTTTTTTTTTTTTTGTAGGATGTGCGTAACCTTTTAGATTTACTAAGAATCGTTTGAGTCGACACATTTGATGCTGTTGCCTAACACAACAAGTAATAAAACGGAAAACAATGCAATAAAATGGCATGAGAATCTATAACACGGACAAGAAAATGCTTTTAGCTAGACAAATTTGATGAACGAGCCAAATTTCAAAAGTATGTCGGAATTGGCCTTCAAAACTCAGTAACTTATTAATGTGCCAGTAAGAGTCTGCCATTTTTGTATTAATATACATAATCAGACGACTTTTGTATAATTTAATGTAGGCGAGAAGAACATTTTTGGTTTGCATGGTGCAAAAGTCTAGAAATGAGAAATGTGGCACAAATAATCATTTAGCATAATGATTAGAATAAATCATATTATAAAACATTTTAGGTGCTGCAGAAAGCGGAACGAAGAACCAGCTTGCCTACTGAACATATGTACGTTAGAGAAGGTATTATACATACGCCACGTACCCAGCCACGTTGAACACAAACAAATGCAAACAGACAAACAAAAATGATTTATAAATTGGCACGACGTGCACAAAATGCTGAACAGAAAAAATTTCCACTGCATACGTAATGAGGCTGGAGCCCACACATAAGCTCAAGCACAAGCCCCAAGCCAAACGCTTGGCCTGTGCATAGACGGCGTCTGGCTGGCTGGTTGGCTGGCTGGATTGCCTGCTGGACGATGACTTCCAAACCATGTGAGTGTGCAAGAAGTGGCATTTAAATGCGCGCATTTATTCACTTATAAATGCTACAAATAAAAATATGCTAAGGGAATATGCTAAAGAGCCAAACAAAACCAGCCAGCCAGCTTGTCATCCAGCTATGCAGACTCAGCGGCAAGCAGATCCCAAAAAATAAGGCCAAGTATGTCCCACAAAGTGCACCAAAACTTTTCTAGAAAAGTGTGTGTCTGTGAGTGTGTGCTATGTGTGTGTCTGCATGTACTTTAAATCTCATTTCGCCTGCAGCGGCTCAGAAATTTTGAAACAGGCAGTAAAAGAAAGAGAAAGAGTGCAAGCGAGACCGATGGTGAGAAAAAAGAATAAAAAAGAGATATTTTAAGTCTTGTGGCTGTTACGGCAACCATCATCTAGACACTATCACTATGCAACGCAAGCCACTTTACACCACACACATACAGTACGCACGCACACATGCCATGAATTTCATTTAGCTAGTACGTGTGTGCGTTAGTTAATATTCCGCACGTATCTATGCTAAAGTGTATGTGTATGAGTGTTTGTTGCCTTTAAATTACTTAAGCCATAAAGAAAACGTATGGGAGTGTGTGTCTTTTGTGCGTGTGGGTGTGGGTGGCTGCACAATATGCTGTCTATTTCATATGTTGCGTAATTTGCTTTAATTAAGCCAACGCTAATTCTAAATGTTCAACTTGCTTTTCAAATCGCCAAATGATTCGATTATTAGTTATGGGCATTCACAAAAACGCTAGGCAACAGTTTTTTACTGGTTAACTTATCTGAATCGCGTCCTTTTGTGCTTATGTTTCTGTTTCTACTGCCATTACCGGTATGCGAATCCTGCCATCCTTTTAATAGCTACCATATGTCTTCCTATATAAAAATCTCAACAAGCGCTGACAGAGACAACGAAGACGCCGAAGTCACCCGCCGTAAAAATTCGTTGCATATTAAAAGCGTGTTCGCTGCACGGGCGGAGGCAATGATGATAATGCGGCACACGTGCACTAAAATGCAAGCACTTAAAATATTTATAAGCTACAGCAGGTAGCAGTGCAACATTTTGGCACCGCTAGATAAATCACAACCAAAAGCCAACGAGCTGCTAGGATTCTGCCTTGTTTAAATGAAGAAAAATTGAGCTTGCCACGCTGCAAGTTGATAGTGTTATAGAAAAGCGAGAGAGGGATCGGCAATCTTTTCTACAACAGCTGCCTGTCCATAAACAATAGCTAGTAAGCAGGTATTTTGACCTTGTTGAGACACAACCAACGCCACTGATAGCAAGTGCAGAGGTAAAAGTTGAGATGCGCTCTTTTGCTGATGGAAATTCAGCTATGAGGCTTGGCGTGAGATTGATGTGCCGCAAAACTGTATAAAGGTCAAATATATTCGCCACAAAAGTGTCAAAGCGAGCTAGAGAAAGTGGTGACAATATTGCATGATAAAGCGTTTAAATATTTTATGTCTTAAAAACTCATTCTGGTCGATAAAAATTTGAGTGCGAAAACGTGTTAAGTTTTTGCCAGATTTTGGAGACCACAATTTATAAGAAATATAAACTAAGGCATGTCTTTACGTGGGCAACGTCCTAACAACGCTCAATTATTTGGGATAACTTTAACTACTTGTATTCGTAGTCAATAACAGGTAGGGCTTTGCTCTTCTCAGATCTGGGGATAAGCAGTTGCCAAGTCAACTGCCAACTAAAGAGCTAAGGAACTAAGCATATGCGTAGCCAAAAAATTGGGACGCTGGCACTGCGCCCAATGTTATTTCACTTTGTTATTTACATGTCAATTGTAAATTGTTTCTCGTGTTTTTTGATACTTATCACTTAAGTGTTGTGTTATTTGTATCCCTCTGTTAGATTTTTTTTTTGTCTTCCTTAGAAATTGAATCAAGTCAAGCTACGATATTGATGCACAGGCTCGCAACTGTAATTGTGCCGCAAGTAAATCCCTGAGGTGCCTCTGTAACAGACTGCCGCAAATTTAAAGTGGCAGTTGACAAGCGGGAGGCGTTGAGCGCTCTTATAAATAAACAAAAATATATCAGATGTCAATCTAATTTCGTTTTTATGCCCGAACAAATCAGCACCCAGATTCCACAGTAATGCCATGACAGCATATGGCCAAAAATCTCAGTTGGCCCACTGTGCTCAACAATTTTTTATTGTTGTTTTTTTTGACAATTTGACAAATCGTATATAGACATTCGTAGACGCGTCACACTCACAAACAGTGGCACGTGACTATAAAAGCATGTGAGGCAGAACGATAGGCGATAGGTGGATGCTGCCGTTCTTATCCAATTGGGGCCAAGGCTTCAAAAAGCAACGGGGAACGCAAACAAAACGCAAAACTAAATCAACACAAGGCAGAAATGAATTCACAAGCAACAACAGCAACACCAATAACGGTGGTGGCAAATGTAAAATTCAATGAATTGGAAAATGTTCTGTTAGCTGTTGTCATCATTCAGTCGCAGACATGCAGGTGGCACAAAAGCGTTGCCTACTTTCTAAAACTAGACTATAGCCGCAGCTATTGGGGTGCTAGGGGCCAGCTGCCATACAACAAATCGTCAGCTAAATCTTGCTTGACATGTAAAAATGAAACAAAAGCATTCGCCAACTGCTGCCTGTGTTGCCTGTTCGAGTTCTGGCAAATTGAATAATTATGTGCAAATACTCTCATATGCAAATAACAACGGGACGCAACAAAAATGCTCAAACCGAATATAATATACATACATTTTATTTGTGTAATATATTTAAATGTATATATTTGAAGCATTGCTGCGGGTATGTTCAAATTGAAATTTTATTAAAAATGTGCTGGCAAATACGGCTGTATGTATTTTTAAATGCAAGTGGTCGACATAGAGATATCCAGCGATATCCTGTACCCAGCAATATTCTTTGAATCGCTTTAATGGCGCATATTCATTCATATTACATACTGTATTAATCTGCTCCATACTACTATTCAGTACAGAGTATAAAAATTTGCCCAACAAACAAAGAAGAAAGAAAGCAACTGAGAGCAAGTAAGAGAATTATGGACAGCAGGCTCTTTATGAAATCATTTCAAACGCCTTTGCTGAATACGACGCGTCGTCGCGTTGACGGTGTCACTTTGTTTATTACTTATTTGCCCGTACAGAAGTAAAGCTCCACGCACACTAACAGCAAGACATACGCAGGCACAAATTTATGCACACAAATAAAATGAAAGTAAATTGATTTATCTGCCACAACACAACACACGGAACACATGAAAGCACCAGAGAGGGTCGTCCTTGGTACCGCAGGCATTCATTGGGGACACATTAGCCATAAGACAGACGCCAATGCTGTGGACAACAGACACACAAACGCACAACATGAGCCCATATGCAAATACGCTAATACACAATATACAACACTAACACTCACACCCACACTCACATAAACTTTATATATTTATATACAAATACATGCATGCTAATATGCTCGTAAAAAGGCAATTTCCACAAATTCGACGCACCTTCAGTGCCCACCTCTGAATACGTAAGCATTTTCTGTGTGTGGTTGTTGTTTTTGTTGTCGAGTAACTCAATTTCCTATTGCTAAATCTTGCTCGCCTTGCCATGATGAGGTTGCGCAGCAGATGCCCCTTGACGTCCATGAACCCACCGAGCAGCAGGACATCATTTGTGCTTCATGATACACAAATATACATACAGATACATAAACACGAATATGTTCTCAGAAGTATTTGTATAAGTATTGGTGAACTTTCTTGTGTTTATTTTAATACTTAGTGCTTTGAAACCCAATTCTTAATATATAATTTGGTCTTTATCTCTTGTATATTTAAAGAATTTTAGTATTAAATACTAGTATCTTTCGCTTACTTCGATGAAAGAGTTTGTTTTTTTACTTGGAATTGAATCGGTATATTAATGGGCATAGGTTTTACTTTCTAAAGAAAATAATTTGATCAAACATCTTTTCAATATTAAAATATGTAATCCAAACACCAACATCCCTCATATATTAATGGTCACAGATCAGCAAAGTAAAATCCAATAGTCGAGTTCTTTGGCGGCAGGAAGTCAAACAACGACAACATACTAACAAAAGTCAAAGCTATTGTAATAAATGACAGCAGACATCTGCAGACTTGGCACCGGGTGTGCGGAAGAGAAGTGAGGCCGGTGGGTAGCAAAGGGCAGCCACTCGGCAAATGCCAGCATTGCAAATCCCTGACTCCAGCATCAAGTGATATCCACTCCAAATGGCATGCCTGCGAAATTCTCTAGCATTTTAGCATCATTAGCATTGATTTATGATTAAGTTCAACCTCAATTTTCAGTTAAATCGTTTTCCATGCCAGCTTTGCTTGGAACTTGTTCCTCCCAGCTCAAAAGCTGCAGACGGCAGGCCCGGCAAATGCCGCTACTTCGGCTACCTACACAGAATCCGGCAAGCCTTGTGCTGGATTTGGATTAGGGATGCTAGTGAAATGGGAGTAGAAATGCTGCTGGGTGGCGCAAACGTCGAAAACAAGAAATCAGATATCAGAGCAACTGTGATTCTCACAATCGGACGCACTGATGTGTATAATGATCTTTAGCTGGGATTTAAAACGAATAATAAATAATAAAAATACATGGAGCAGGCTACAAAAGAGCGCCAAGTGGGCCAGTTAACGTCTATGCCGCTGTCTATGGAATTGGGTCTGATTCACTGAGGCTAGGCTTAACGTAAGTCAGATTCGAGCTTCATAAAAAATGAATTGTTAAAAGGCCGCACGACAAAATACTTATACTTACGTATAAAGGAATATTAATGTGCGCTGCCACAACAAATCAAAAATTCAAGCATAAAGCATTTAGTTGTAGTTGACTCTCACAGCAAGAGTGAATAGATGACAACAATAAAAGCCAGCTAATATATGAAGCCAGGCAAGCAGAAGCGGAGTGATTGTTAAATAATATAAATAGAATCTTTAATGGACAGTCACTTGTGACGCCAGCTAACAATAATGAATGATTTTATCGAAGATGCTGTAAAAAGTTGTTCGAAACGACAAATGTTTAACAAATTTAACTGCACAACAAATCAAATGCACAATACAACTTAATAATATTTCCGATTGCCGGAGGAGAAACCACTCTGGGAGCAGGCCGAGCACACATTTGAATAATGCTGTTCAATAAATAGAATTGCCTTCATTTGGTCGGCTTCCCGTCGTCATCGACCTTTTTGTAGGCGATACGCGATGCGCGATGCCGGCACAGATCCACATCCGGATATCTACATCGTTGGCAGCGATTTTCTTGGTTCAAGCAAATGCCACCGGCAGCAGTTGCAACAACAGCAATGCCATTGAAATATAGCATAAGTTAAAAGGATTTATTAACTCTTAAAAGCTTCGCACAACAAAGCAAAAAGCCAACACGAGCAAGCATACAAAAATATGTGCAACACAAACGCACAAGAGAGAGAAATAAATAAAATAAGTTAACTGAAGAATTATTAGGGAAATGCTTTATCATACAATTTTGTTCATATTCTCGCAATCATGGGATTTTTATTCTGAAACCAAATATCCAACAGTTTAAAGATCACAATTATCTGTTATCCTTAAAGGACCGCCAACAGTATGTGATTTGATATGCATTTATTTATACCATTATTACAGCTACATTTTGAAATTGATAGTATTAAATTCACTGCTAGAAAAACTAATAATATATTAACTAATTAACTAGCTTAAGTGATTAGATTCAATCGCATTACCTGTTCATAGCTTATTAGTTGTACTTTAAAACATGCGAACATCATATAATTTGCATATATTTGAGCATATATTGCGTTGTCAATAAAAAATATTGCGCTCATTTACAAAGGAATAGAAATTTAGTAACCTCACGACTGCTTTGACAAATAAATAAGCGATGTTGCACAAACTCTGGCTGCAATTAGCACTAGCTAGAGGTAGTGAGTATAGACCAACTACTCATATGACTATGGCCACGACTCATTTTCCTTTGAACACTCACGTCGTTTTAATTATTTGTGTAGCTCAACTCTTTCCAAATTAAAATTAATGCACGATGCGCACATTATTTAAGCTGGTGATTGTGTATGCAGTTGCAATATTGAACCGTTGTATTTTTTTCCCCTTTAATTTGTTAGGAAGCTGGTAATAATGTGGACAGGCGCACGACACGAAGTATTTCATTAGAGGGGCACCCGTGGCAGCTCTTGGACGCTCGTCATTCACCATTCGCTATTTTCCTAATTCCAATTCCATTTGAATGCTCCATTTTTGGCTGGCCATGCGCTTCAAACTGCCAAAGTGTTAAAAGCAATTACACTACACGCCAGGCAAATGAAAGAAAAACTAATTAAATCCTTTGTGCCACACAGCGAGACGCAGAGTGTTGCAAAATGAAACCAAAGTGTACTAAATTTGATTCGATTGATGTGCCTTTGTGCATTAATGCTATAGAAAGATGATTAACAGCTCGTTACTTATCTGTTATCCTTAACTGGTAGCATTCGCTAAGCTGGTATCACAATGGCTTTGCATAAAAAATCCATTCCCAAAAATACAGGTCCTGCGGTAATAGTATGTAAATCGAAGTGTCATCCTCGTTGTCTGCAATGCGCAACGACTGCTCTTAATATCGTTTCAGTTATGCAAATGGCACTAGCAAATCAATACGTTTTCGTTTTCAACTCAAATGCCACTTAAACGACATCTAGATGTAAGCTTAAGTTATGCATTTCAAAGATGGCAAATGGGCCTAAGCGTACTGAATAAATTGTGAAATATTTGATATATTGTATTTTAAATTATAAGAATACTCTTATAGCTCACACTGGCTGTTTTACAACTGGTCTGGCCTAATTATATTTTACTGACAAAAAATTGTTGAATAATAAATTGAAATAATGGTCATGAGATATAACTGGTATCTGCAAAATTAACCACATGCCCGAACATCAGTCTAACTTTTTTAAAGTCAACGTTGTAAAATGAGAAGTGGGTTTTTTCTCTGTAGAAGGTTAGGGACCACACGAAAAATTTAGAGTGACAATGGTGGTCATTAATATCTCGGAAAAAAATGCCAGCAAGCTCAGCGGTGAGCTTAGAGTTTGTTGGCCAAATGCATATTCCTGCCCTTTTAGCAACTCCCTTTCTGTGGTTTTCTGTTTCTCGCGTTGCATTGATTTATGCCAATCACGATTCGCTAATAACTCAGCACAGCGACGAGAGCTGCCCTCAACAAAGATGTTATTGTTATTATTGTTGTTGTTGCCGCAGGTCCTGTCATAATGACAGTCATTTGAGGGTTAAATTGGATATGCCTCTTGCGTTGACAAGTCGGTCACGTGCGTTTCCCGCAAGAGGCGCACATAATTGACGTTTCATTAGCAGCATTTTTAAGCGCATTACCATACAAATATCTACCAGTCACGAGTCAGCTGGTAAAAACTTAGCACCGGTGCACACACATTCTAAAATCGCTTTAATAATTAACAGTAACATTTACTTATAATGATGAGACAACTTTTGAGAATTTAAGTTGGTTAAGTAACAAAAGTTTTTATTAGATATAACACACGCAGCGCATATTAAATCTGACTTGATGTTGTTTGCTTACCTACCCTCTAAAGAAACGACCAAAGACAAACACACACACAAACACACTCCCGCAAAATAAGGACAAATTTCATAAATGATCAGGATTTAATAGCAATTTATGAGATAATGTTATTTGAGTGAGGCAAATTGGGGGAGCAACGAATGAAATAGACACACCACTTTAACCACAGCCAAGGGTGTATATGGTTGCGTGCGTATAAGGAACCTTTTTATTGCATGTCCCTTTGGTCTGTAGCAGTATTTTATGTAAATTTCGGGATTATACTCCGATTTAGAAGAACTTACATTCACTGTATCTAGAGTGACCAACTAATACAACTAAAGGCAAGCAGTATGTGCCAATTTGTTCGCCCGCTATTACAAGGTGTTGTTGTGTAGGGCTTTTACATGTGAGCGTGTGGTTATTGTTACGCCATACTACTAGCTTTTAATTTGGACAACATTCTGTTTATTATTATTTTTTTATGTGTGTGAACGAACTACAGCATCCCTTCAATGTGATTAATGGCTTGAAAACTTGTTTTCTAATTATTTAACATCCAAAAACTACGACAATTAATTATGTGGCTCAACAATAAAAGTCCTAGCCGACATTGTGGGCGATAAAAGTACACACACTTACACACATAAACAAAATACAACAATTGCAACTACAACGATAAATTTTATTGTCCACACTCACATTTAGTATCCCTGTGGGGTGATTTTGTGAATTTTTTCGTGCTATGTGTTGCAGCCAAAATGAAATTGTTGAACTAGGCAAACTGAGTATATGTATTTGCATTTATATACAGATATAACGCAGATGCATTCATTGTTTTTAAGCACACGCACACAGATAAAGAAATTTAATTAATTTATACTCATTATTTAAAAAGTATTTAATTAAACAGCACTGTGACAATTGACATCGGCGGGGTCGTTGCAAATTGCGATTTGCATCGCATTCTGGTAATTTAAATGTAAACGTTAAGCCGCGAAAATGATTCGTCTACAGAATAGGAATCAAATTCAATATATGTGCTGGACCTTTAAAAAGTGACAAACAAGTGTCAAAGGCCAAGCTAAATCGTGACAGTCGCAAGAGAATTCTGCCCAAAACAATTACATTTCAGCATAATTGGCTTTAATTGTTGGCAGTGCCCACTTTTGCTGGCAGCAAACAAGAAAGTCTTATCTCTCAAGGGTAGGTCATAATGGCATCTATCAGTGGGCGTCGGTCGAGGGCCGTCGAGAAGCGAGAATGCGGAAACGGAAACAAGCAATTTTGTGGTAAAGTTACGAGTGCCACAGACAAGAACAACAACGGCAAACAGTAAGAAAATAAAGCTGTGCCACAACAATAAACCAGACTACAGCAAGAACAACAATTTCAACAGCGGCAACAACCACTACCACTAGAGTGATGTAAACTGGGTGAAGATGCGAGGGATGCTCATTAAACTGTGGCAAGCCCAGGGGAAAAAGAGCAAAAGGGTGAAGAAAAGGGTAAGAGTGGGTAACCTATAGAGTGTTGCTAACTTTCTGTTAGTGTTGCACAGTAAACTTGGTTTGAAAGTGTTGCGAATGTTTGTGGCCAGATTGCTTGGCCAGTTGGACAAGAAGGCAAACACGACAGCTTTAACGTCTTAAGCCTATAAGCCGTCTGACTTAATTGATTTGCAAATCACTACTAAATCTAAAGCTAAAAGATTAATCACAGCATTAAGCACCCTAAAAACGAGAAACAGCCCGACATTTATAGTCAAAGATAAACTGTAGAGGCTAATTATAAATGTGTGAACAATTTGAAGAGGTACCAGCAAAATTACTAGATAGTTCCCGACAGAACTATTACGGTAGCTTAAGAATCTGCAGCTTATAATGAGGTACACGAACCACCGCCACCCACCAGTTGCGACCGACACTAGTAGTGCTATCCTGCAGCTGAAGAGGGCAATGCTTTGTGGCAAGTTTCACATTTTTTGTTTTTGCGTCTTTTTGTCTAGCCATGCCATATTGTTTTCTGCATAAATGCTTAGCTCAAGCGGCCTTAATTAATTGTTTAAGTACTATATACTCGAATGACTGCCGTTTTGGCCAACACTGCGTATACTTGCTCATAGCAAGCAATAATAAGAAAAACATGTCCCCATTAAGTCCACCAAATTATTCTTGCACACTTACAAATGTTATCATTTAGTGAATGTTGAATGTTGTTTTTCATTGGTGGTCAAATAAAACTGCACAAAGTGCTGTCTGTCAGTTGCAGGCAACAAAGATAAAAGCAAACAGCAACAGAACACACTGTGCATTTAAATGAACCGCCATTAAAAGTACCTATGATAAAGCAGCTAAACAGATTTAAGACTTATACAGCAAAAAATTTAATTTTATATATGTCCACTTGAATAAAACTTAAATTGTAAGTTAATGCGCATAGGACACAATTTAACAAAATTCCGATGCCAATAAATACTTGCGAACACTGATAATTGGCAATAACGCAAATAAAATATCAAAAGGCATACAACTATGTTGGTAAATACCGCCTAGTGCCAATTAAATCAATACAATTTATGAATAAATTAAAATATGTGACGTATTTATTGAAGCTTAGTAAAAAAAAACGCAAGTACGAATATTTATTTTCTTTTGACTCCTAAGCAAATTGATTATTTTGATTTGGTCTTTGTACTGCAGCAGTGGTCCTTGCAGCCATTTTTGCAGACGCATTTGCATTCCTCATTGCAAGAGCAGTTGTCGCCACATTTGTTGTCCGTGCATTTGCAGTCTGCAAATAGAATTAATTAACCGATTGTAATTAATAAATACTTTAACTTACTTGTACCACAGCCTTTGCAAACCATTTTAAATTGTTTTTATAAGCTTTGAAGTTGCTTTACGCTGAATCTTACTAATTTAACTGATTTAACATGAACAGAACTGAACATATTTATAGCTGTGGCTATTTGCAAGTACCCAAGCTTAAGCTTTGCACTCAGCTAAATGACCAAAAGTTCAGCGTGTGCAAAATCAACAGAAACGTGTGCAGTCCGTTTCAAACTTACCTCAATCAGTAAACAAAAGATAAGAACGATCGGATAGGGAGTGTTGAATGCCCCAGTAAGTGGACAGGCGACTCAATTAAGTAGTCAGCCAGTCAGTGGCTCATTGACTTTCTTAGTAAGACAGTATGTCAGTCAGTCAGTTTATGAGTATGTAAGTGCGGAAGTATGAATACCATTAAGCTGGCCTAATTATGACATAATTATAAATGCAAATGGGTCGGTTTGTTCCCAAAGAAAACTGTCCCAATATTATGCGCCCCTGCTGCTCAGGTTTTTGAAGTGAAATTACCGCAAATTGCAAAAGTTTTTAATTGTTTATCTCGCCAGACGCTGTTGCCGAAACATTAGTGCAACATGGAAATAACATGGCTTTGGTATTGTCCTTGCCACAATCAGACAACAAAAATCGTTCTAAGCGGATGCTTTGTAATTTGGCTTATGGCTTAAGTGGGCTGGACAGAAACTGCAAACTTTTGCTTTGGATGAGGTCAAATTATTAATTTAATATGTATCCGTGCCGCTCGGACTTCAACTTCCGTTGTGGCAGCTACAACTCGTTGGCCTGGCTATTTCGCCAGTTAAAATTTTTGTTGTTAGAAAAGCATCTTACCCCGCATTACCGCGGAATGTTCTCGGACCGTTTTGTGACACAGTTGCCACAAACTTTGCACCATTTCCGCTGCGGCAGGGCCATATCCGCATGTCCACACCCACACTAAGTTGCTTCCCCGCCCACAGCCTGATTAACGTTTAAACTCATTAAGATAACGCAATTTTTGGCGCTCTGCTTAATTTTGCTGTCACAGCTGCCACCGACACAGCTGTGGGGCAGAGCTAAAGGTCACCCAGTTGGTTATCTGAAATCTGAAATCTGTTGCTATTGTCTGGCGCTTGCTTGTAATTGGTTTGTAAACAATTTTACTTCTGCTTTGAAAATTAGCTTGGTCTTTTTTTTGTTTGGCTAATTGCACATTTAATGGCACTGAAACCTTTGAAGACGTAAACTTTTAAAATCCACAATAACAGTTTTCATGGCCATCCTACAGCACTTAAAGAGCTGACATAATGGATCATTTAATTTATTTATCATATGTCTATGCACAAATACATCCTGTAGTGGTCGATACCTTGATAAGAGGCTTTTTAAATAATTGCGATGACCTTTCTAGATCCACAGTCAACATAACTAAGTGTGTTTGCACATCAAGCAGTTTGTTTATACGCTTCAATATCTATAATTTCGTCATGACAATATAAAGGTAGTTACTTCGCAACGACTTGTTTTCATACGTATTGAAAGTTAAGCAAATAACAATAACAATAAGACAAAGTGCTTAACATTTTAAGGCATGTGTTTAATTAATAGTTGTTGACCTCGGTTTATTTTTAATGTGTGTCTGTATTTTTTGTTAAACATTTTAAATTGTATACAAGCTTGTATTTAAGTGCAATAAACTGCACTTAAACAATTCCATTTGTATAACTTATCAACTTGGGCTGGAACACTTGCAACATTGGGAAAGAGGACGTCATGTGGTCAAACAACCAACAAACGCAAAACAACGACAAAGGATAAACGACAAGCATGATGGCATTTCACGCATAAGCCGAAAAATAGGAAAATGTGGGACGACATCACAATGAAACAGCTGCTGCCCTGCTCAGCTGTGGTTGCAGTTCATAGCAACGATTCCTCTCCCCATTCGAAAACTCTTGCACACATGTACGCATAGGCATGTAACGGTCCCAAAAATGTTCTGCAATATGCGTCGTGGGGAAAATTCATCATAAATTTTATACGACACCATGGCAGCCCTAGCTAAACGCAAACTTTTCATATGCTCCTCAAAAGTGTTATAAACGCTTGTAAAGCTCTGTGCACCCTGCACTAACACATAAGTGCCATGTAGAATACGTAGATAGGACATCTGTTGTCTTCGAAATTAAAAATTATGTATTAACCCTGATAAATATGATGGACGAAACAAAATTCATAAAATTTTTTTAGTTGTACTCGCATATCACTTCACCGGTATAAAAGTTTACCGGTGCCCGGCAGAAGGTATTTGCTAGAAATGCATTTTTACCAAAAACTATAATATATATACACATCTCCAATACTTTGCCATACGAATTATCGTCTACTTATCGATTATCTAATTAGATGTCAAATGAAAATTTCAAAAAGAAAGATAACAATTTGTTGTTTTCCCAATTTGTGATTAACAGAAAAATCGGAGTAGATAAAGCAGCCAGAAAAAGTTTTAATTTATATGCACTAAGACAGTAATTCTACCTCTTTAAAGTTGAGTCCTTAAGCGCAGAGCAGCACTGTAGCAAAACATTTGATAAAAATGGCTGGCTCTTACAGCTGTATCATGATTATTTGCCATTCTCGCGCTCGGGCTCGATAGCGTATATGTCAGTATTAAGCAAGCAATTGCCGTTGTCGTCAGATGCCATGAATTGAAATTGCATCGCGATAAAAGCTATAAGTTTTCATTACGAGCTGACGTTCAATATGGGGCGCAACTAATACATCAGCTCACAAACAAATACACCTACAAATACTATCACACACTCGCATGGAAAAGTTTGCTACTGTGTCAGCAAATGACATGCATCGACGTCAACGATGACTCTAAGGACATCGCATAAAAGTATGCAACACTTGACGGCGCTGCCAATGTCACAATTATTTGGTACCCATCGGCGCGTGCAGCAAGAGGCAAGAGGGGATTCAAGAAACCCGTGGTGGTGAACATACTGCAGCTGCAGCTTAGTGCTCGTGCTATAGTATGATACTCAAAGAATGAAGAAGATGGTTGGCGGTGTCACAGGAAATCACTAGAGCAACTTTTTTAATGGAATCAAATCAAATTGTTCGGAAGCTGTAAAAAGCGATTGCACGGAAACGTTTTGAGTTGTTGACAGGCGACGACAAGTGGCGACAACCGCCAAGGTGCAAACACGCCCAAAGAAAAGTTGCGAAAGTTACAAAACGACTATGACCAAAAAAGGTAGAAAAAAAAAAAGAATATCATAAGTACACACTTCAGTGCTGACAGCAGTCACACGACCCGTCCTCGATAAAGCGTCAGGAGTGCTTGTCAGTAGTGCTGATGGCATTGGTTGCTACGCCCACTTTAAAGCCACTGGCAGCTGGCAGCTGTGATTGGGCAAATGACAGTGCTCAAGGTGTGAAAGTTGTTTGAACAATCGTTTGCTGGATCGTTTATATGGCCCATAAGTTGAAGTTAGCTGCTGGCTGCACTTTGCCAAGTTCGTTGCAGGGCCATAAAAATATACCAAGTGCCCTGTGGCCTAAGCCGCTGCCGATTCGGCACTTAAAGGCCCGTTAATCAACTGAGGCAGCTTGGCAACCCAATCCCTGACTAGCCGAGCAAACTAACTAATAATTCTTGTTGACACCGGTATAAGTTATGCCCATTGAACTTGAGCGGCTGCAAATTAAGCCAATCAATTCATTAGCACCACACCCTGTCCATCCCCTTCTTGTCTGTCGCAACTTTGAGTGCTACTCGCGTTGCTGCGCATGAAAATTAAATTGTCGCCTACAATGGCAAACAAATTTTGCACAAATGCAAGCCAAATTGCAGCAGACACACACACACACACTTGCTCCGCTGCGCATACCTTTGTCTTTGTTGGGGAAGAGCAGATTAATTGCCAATGAGTGTGTACAAGTTCGAGTAGAAAACTTTTTCAGAGTTTTTCACCATTCTCTGCCCACACAACTATACCCCTGCCCGTTCCCCTTTCTTGGAACTTGCCTCCATCTTCATCTCGGTTTCGGTTTCGGTCTGCGTGACACCCAAAAGGGGCCACGTGCATTTTATCTCTGCTCCGAACTCAACACAATTCGAGGTTTTTGAGGTGAAACAAATTTCCGGTGACATAAACTTAATTAGCTTTTGTTCGGGCTTTTGTTTTATGGTTTTGCGGGCACAACTTAACTCTGTGTATGTGTGTTTGTAGTAGTGGCTGGAGAACTTTATAAATGTTATGTGACTGTGAATAGCGGCATTCAGCTTTGATTTAATTCAGGCAATTTACAGATGTATCTTAAGAATACTTCAAAAAGAATTTTCGTCAATTATGGTAGTTGCTTAATTAAAAATCCAGACAGCGCAAGCTTTTTGAACAGCAAAGTCAAGAATCATGCCAACAAACTTGCGAATACTACAAAATATGCTTACAGAATTTATCCGAAAAGACTTGTATACATAAATCTATACCTCAATCAAAAGGGAAGCACAATGACAACAACAACAGAAATAACAATAAGTATAACCAACATGAGCAAATATAATGAAATTGAAAACTGAGCTGAGGCTAAACGTGGTTGAATAGGTAAAGAAAATCTCAAGTGAAAACCAAATAAAAGTTGTCTTGTGTGGCTTACGAATGCTTGTGGAAATGGAAAATGCCCCATAAGGATGCCAATCACACAAAAAAAAAAACTGCGCACAAACTAAATGGTAGAGATATCTTATTCCCTCTGGTTTTGTTGAGTCTCAACGAACACTTAGT
Source organism: Scaptomyza caliginosa (assembly GCA_035044725.1). Taxonomy (NCBI): domain Eukaryota; kingdom Metazoa; phylum Arthropoda; class Insecta; order Diptera; family Drosophilidae; genus Scaptomyza; species Scaptomyza caliginosa. Next base: position 930,353 of record JAWNNR010000989.1, on the reverse strand, counting down.
TCATATGTAATTCTAATAAATATATTAAGTATATAAATGTTTATGATTAAGTTTTTATGTTTATTTGGTAACCAACAACCGTCAACAGTTGCTTTAGCAAGTAACTTATGACCAATACTAATAACATGCTTTAACAACATAAACTATATTTTACTTAAGCAAACAAATCGCATGTCTCTTGTAATAAGCTTTAGGCATTTGCATGGGCATAGACCAATCGCACACACAAAGAACCTAACATGCAACCTAAGAATGCGGGCTCATAAATTCTTTATCAGCCACAAAGGGCTAAGAAGTCGAAGTCGGCTGAAAACTTTACCCACCCTTGAAATAAAACGAACGCATAGGCAAACTGACGATATAATGATCTCCCCTGGGGTAATCGCACGCCAGCAAGACAGCCACGGCTCTTCAAACTACAGTGCATTGAAATTCCTGCGGCATTTCTTAGCATCACCTTAATCGCCTGCCAAAGTTGCTTATGCTTGCCATTTCATGTTGACTGGCGTCTGTTCGGGCTACGGGCCGGGCAATATTAACAGGAAATGAAATCAAAAGGTCGACTTTCCCAATTCCAAGCTCTTTTCTGTTGTTGTTGCTGCCCTTACTCTTCATGCCGCATTGTTCGTGCGATTTGTAGGTTAGCTTCATCATCTGCACTTGGTGGTTCGGTAACTTACTTAGCCTGAATTGGTTTGAAGCATCATCTCGCCGACTGCTGGTGCTCATCTCCGTTTCCGTTCGTTTCATTCGTCATGAATGTAAGCCGGTAAGGAATTTACTTCCATTTTCCCGCTGCTGTTATTGTATTTGTTTCGTTTGTTGTATAAGTAGCTCATCTGCGGCTGAGCGAGTTTTATTTGTTTTAAATTCGGTTATGCCTAATGAAAATCAAATAAGCCACAATCCACCCGGAAATGCCGGTCCGGGAGGCCACTTCTCTTTGGTTGCTTTCATGGAAGTTGACACAGGCCTTGTCTAGACTCCATTTGGTTTGTTCTACAGCTTAGACTTTAAATTTTTCACTTCTTCGCATTTTTAACACCCATGCTGTTTAAATAATTATTTGTGTTTTCTAACCTTATCTAATAAGCCACAAATAAATGACAAGAAAGACGAATTAAACATCATAAACAAGCGCCAGCATCAACTTAAAAGCTGGTAAGGGCAGTGGTTGAGCATAGAAACAATATTAACAAATTCCACATGTACTATTTAAGTTTGCGTGTTGTTGTAAAAAGCTACTAGTGTCGAGATAGCGACATAATGGCTGTGCCATAGAAGATCCAATGAAAATACTGACATATTTTGTTTGTATATCAAAATGCTTACACTTACACTTAAACAAGCACACAGCTACACATGTTGAGTATCTGCTTATGAAACAAGCTCTCCTGGGCACGTTAAGTGCAAGTGTGGAAAATTATTTAATGACTTTTTTGAATTGAAAAGAGAATATGTGAGTGCGTTGCGGCATCGTGGCAAGTATCATGATGATGAGGCCAAATATTTGCATAAGCAAACTTGTAAAAGCCAAGCGGTTGTGTTGATAGACGTTAGATCTTTTGCATCAGGTAACTGGCAAGTGGCAAGTCATTTAACTCAACCTTACCTACATGTACCCCCATGTCAATTTTATTAATTATTTATGCGTCTTTTGCGCGACTTGCAAGTGCCAGGAGGCCAACACACTCGGCCATTTGCTCATCTGGCCAACAACGTCTAACGAAGCTGCACTCTAACTCCATAGAGGATGATGATGATGATTATGAGGTTCGCTAGCCTCAGATACGCAACTGGAAACGGCGAATGGCGATGGGTTCGCTGTGTCGCCGACTTTGTCGTCATCTTCGACATCAGCATTAATTTGTTCAGGTGACACTCACCAGACAGCTAAGAGGCAACTCTAACAGCACCAGCAGAAGCATATAATTTGTAATTAATGACCAGTTGAAGAGCAACCTTGAGAGGCATGCAGAGAGACTTGGCGAGACACAGCGATTTACAACGACAAGCGGCTGACAGCCAATCGCTGATTTATGGCTGCAGACCACAAAATTTATATGCCATACCAAAAGTAGCGAGGCGAATCTACCAGCTGCAATGCCTGCTAGTCTTTACTTTCAATCCAATCAATATGGCATCCAATCATTGGCATGTTGCATTTGTCCTCTGTGTTGCATTTAAGCTTACAGTGAATTTGCCTTTAATGAAAAAAAATCTGTTTGACACTTTAAGCGGCTACAAACACTTACTTTAAGAAAGAGCCCTACTTATTTTACTAGTTTTATATGAACCGTAATACATATAACAAATCAACTGTAGATAAAAAAGAGTATAAACTATTCTATAGTGTTTTTCTGCATAGTTCCATTTTTTATTTAAATTTCCACAATGTTTTTTTTTTTGCTTTTGCTTTTGTCACAGCTTTTGAATGTGAAATGTCAGTCACATTCTGTCAGGGCTGGGCTTTATGTTCATCTCAGCTAAGTTCTTTCTCATATATCAACTCATTGCAATAGCACAAAGACAGGGAACAGTAGCATAAAAAAACACACACACAGACTTAGGCTCTGTTTCATTTTGTAGCTGCTTTTGCCCATACTAGCCATATCAGACCAACCAAAGAGCAATTTGTCTTCTGCCAGCAGCTTCGATAGTCAATGCTGAGCCCATTTACATTCCCTTTATTGCCACTGGGATTTTTTTCTATGCTTCAAGACACATACACTTCTTCTATGTTGTGACTCTGTCAGCGGCTGCTGTCAGTCGGTTTGCCTGAACCGGCTTAGACAAAGTTGAAAGCCTACATTACTACAGACTGCAAAGCCGTTCAAATTGTAATTCCTCAATTATAAGAACGTCTATAGAACGCCTATAAATATTTGTTAGCTGACGACAATTTAATACTAGCTATAGTTGCAACGCTTTTGAATAATAGCTGCCGCCAATTTGATGCACTATAACAATCCCATAAAAAACATAGACCCAACTAAGTGAGCCAACACTAGAGATAACAGAAAGCTTTTTTACACTCTGTTTGTTTTGAGCCCAACTTTTAGCTAAGTGCAAAACAATTTACCCAAATGCGCGTGCACACATTTTGGCAAACATTCTCACACATACATAAACATACACACTTAATTGTTCCCTCGGCTTATGTTGCTTTGAGCCGCTGCCGTTGCAGTTCCGCATGCTCTTTGTTGGTGTTGTTTTTGTGGCATGCTTGTAAAATCAGCTAAAGCTGCTAAAAACTTGGCTAGTTTTGTACTTTGCATGGGTGCTTTTTATACCCTATACACAAGCCACACAAGTTTTCAGGGTGTTTTGGGCCTTATATCGTAGAGAAATACAAAAATTTGTATCTTAATGAATTCTATTAAAATGCATACATGGTATCTGCATACGTACAACGATTTTTTTGGTCAAATACTCTTTTCGTCTCTTTCTTTCCCTATCTTTTCCTCTCTATCTCACTCTTTTTTCTCCTAACATCTTTTATTATGCTAATGCAGAGAACGATCCCTCTTCCTCTGCCAAACAACCTCCAGCGCAGGTTTGTTGCTATTGTGTAAGTTGATTGGTGGCCCCCTTACTGCGTATACTGTATGCTTGTTGCACACACATATCTACGTGGCATGGAATGAGAGAGTGCGATACCAGGATGAAAAGCAGAAAAAAGGTTTAAAAAAAACCAAAAAAAACAGTGACGTCAACATTTGAAAACTATGTCAGAGGCTTTGGCAAATGTAATGCATTTGTGTAACACTTTTTAAGTGGCATTACCCCTAACAGAAGTTGCTAGTTTTAACATAACATTTAACATAGCGCTAAAAATTCTCGCAATTAGTAATAATTTATTTTACGAAAGACATTTCTTGTAAAAATAAAGTATTTTTTTTAAAGAAACTATTTTGAATATATGTATATTCCATCGATGCTTTACTGTTTCTTTTATTAAGTGTTTGTTTTTCTAAATACAACAGATCAGTTATGTCTAAGTAGTCAAACCTTAAACCCTTTTCAGTAGTTTGTCTAAAGAAGCATAAAGCAAAATTGTAAGTCGAGGGAGTGTCGTCTTGTTAAGGTCGTTGGCAGCGAACTTCAGCAGACTGTGAAATAAAATAATTATGAACGATAAATTTGCAGGCGCGTTGAAAAACCATCGCGACGTTGATAATGAGCCCAGTGGTGGCAGTCAAAGGTTGTTGTAGGCAACCTGCCAGGCTGATACAGAGCCACAACGAAGCGCAAGCAATTATGTTAACTAAAATGTACGGCGTCTAATTGGATCGATGCGAATGGCATACAAAACAGCACGCATTTTAAAAACTGCCCGAACGATATTTCCAAAGACATTCCCATTAAAAATTCATAAGATTTTCATTTTGCCTGCTTTGCAGACTGGCCTTTTGGGCTAATTCAATTTAAGTCCTGAAGTGCGGCAGCAAATCCACTCGAAATCGACCCAGCCAATTGCGAAAGCAGCTCATATTTTATCGGCGCTGTCGTCTGGCTGCAGTTGCACGTGCCACCTTGCCACTGTCTGCCGCTTTATCAACGGGTATAAGTTTCTTCAGTTTGCAAGTACGCCTTGCACAGATTTATTTCATTTACAGCGCCGAGTAGCATCCTTTATATAATTTCAATTATCGCCTGTTGACAGCGTCATAAATTTCAGCCACTACCCGTAATGCTGATAGCTCGTGAAATTTTCTTGGCCAGCGATTTAATTAAGTGCAAACACATAGTTATGAACTCTATAGCCCTTTAGCAGCCATTCTTTATGCCAACTACGAGTATCTAAAAATCACGCCCCTGTGAGCACACTATACAAATGGTGCTTAAATCTCCCAGTCTGGTCACAGATTTTGTTGACACTCCAAAGAGCACTTTGACTACCGTGCCATGGCAAGAAACAAAAACCCACAAATATGAAAGCAGAGAATGATAATGCATACTTTTGGCAGAAAACATCTGATAGACAGAAAACAGTCTAAACTGTCAAATGCTTTTCAAACAAGTCACAAAAAAAAAATGCATCAGTCGCCGCAACTGTAAAGCCTGGTCGTGCCACAAAACAGAATCAACAGCAACGAACACCGAACAAGTAAATGCTAACAAACGGAAACAAACAGCTGCATTAGCAGACGCAAATCAGCAGCAACTGCGACAGCAACAATAACAAGCCTGACGGGCAAGTTAAGCGCAGTTGAGTTACTCACTTAAAAATTCAAAACACAAAACGGAAATGACCCAGCCGCCATGTTTATCTTTGTAGGTGATATTTACTCTTCAAATGCCACTAAAGACTTACTTTGAATTTTACAACATTATTCTTATTGCAAACATTACAAGCCTAATAAATCCTATAAAAAAAAACTACATGAATGTGAGATTGTTTTAGAAATTTTCTGTAGGGTATTGAACTGTCGATGTAATTTAAAAATTTCCGATAACACAGGTTTCCTGTTATTTGCGTGGCCTGGCTTAGCGACTTGCTAACGAGCGCAGCACCAAGGATGCAAAATGATGAGACACTGACATCCTTTGGCAAAAGATTTATGAAATTCACTCTGATTGCTAAGGTGGCAGATAACCGGCAACTGTCAGCTCTCGTTTTTCACTTTCAGATCGACTAACTGAGTGACTGGCTGACTGCCTGATAGACTGACATAGTTCAAGTGCTATTAGAGCCACTACAAATTAGTGATAATGAATAATTTCCCCAGCGGTAAATAAGTGCATCATTACAACGTGCCTAATTGCATGGTGCAGCAACAGCATTTCAACTGGTCGAAATTAAAGTCATTAAAGCCAGGGCATAACATAAGTGTATAAGTGTAGTGTATGTTGTTCTAAACGGTTTTTCAATTACCAGGCAACCAAGTCGAAGGCAAAAGTCATTTTCAGTTTGCATATCCGAAAACGTGGCACCCTGAAACAGCATAAGCAACCCGATTACGTCTGCCTGCGGAATTGTGAGCAGTCGCTTCACGTCCCTAATGGTGCTGCCTGTGCCACTTAGCTGCAGAATGGTCGGAACTTTTTGGGATTGCTGATATGAGCACGTGAAGCAGCGACCAAATTGACCCGCAGTGTGGCTATCACAATGTTTGCCTCAGGACTAGAAGCTGGTAGTGTATGGCATATTTATCGATGCATGTATGTGCGTGTGTGCAACTTGATGTTTGTGCGACACGTGTGAGCCGACAGGCAAACAAACAGTGACCAGCTGCAGATGCAGTTGTAAACCGCAAATTAGTTACGGCGACGATGTATGAGCAGCAGCCGTTGATGCAGACGCTCAAGCAGCAGTGTACATCCAGCGATAGTAGTACCAAAAGCCAATACAAACAGCGCAGCGGAGATGTCATCCACCACTAGAGGCTTGGGCGCCTTTTTAGGCACGTATCCAGTGGCCTGATTGAAGAGGATCTGTCCTGTATTTCTATCCAAATATTTGACAACATTCTACAAAGCAAAAAAAATCAATTTTAAACCATTATTTTAAAAAAAATTATTCCTTTGCTACCTCTAATTCCCAGTGAACATAAAGACCCGATTCTTGGCAGCTGCGTATGTGTTTATTAAGCTGTGGCATTAACGACCAACCTCGTATAGATACCGCTCGCGTCCAATCAAAGTATAGATCATCGCGCAGCACCTATAACAGCTCATTTATTATTTACATTTACTGATCATTTAAGAATCAATCTACAATGCGATTTTCAACAGCTTCACGTCTCACATAGTTGCCAAAGTTAAAGGCACCAGATGCCAAGCGTTCTATTCCTAGGCCATAGTTTGGTCGATAGCTCGCATTATACATGTAGCTATAGTCGCGCACCTCAAAGCTTTTTGATAAAATCTGTTCCGTGACCAGATCGGACTTCTCCACCGTATGGACCCATACAATCGAGGGGGCTGCCCATTTCCACTTGGCGTGTGCCCACCTCTCAATGGTGTCAACAGGTGCGCCATACAGCGGCACTGTAAGTAGCGACTTTAATTGCCCACTGTAAATGTTCTCTAGTGTGATCGTTGCGCATAGCAATGTTGCCAAAAAGAAACGCGTGGCGAAGCGATTAAAACTAAATTCAAACTTAATTTAAATAAAATAAATAACGAAATATATTGATACAAAAAAAGATACCTCAATGGTGCGGATGGCTGCTGAATAAAAAGTGCAAATATATCAAAAAGAGACTTTTCAATATTTTGGATGTGCCCAAAAGCTTCCTGCCGGCACGAGTATCTAAGCCAGTGCAATACCAAGCTACAGATAATAATCGTTAAGATAAGAAGTAGCCAACTGCTGCTGTTAAAAGGCATAATATCGGTTCTCCAGGCCTGCAATGGTCTGTAAATTCAAATCACAATAAATTAATACATCAATCAGCATTTTAATATATAGACAGGTTACGAACACTGGCGCAGGTCCTAGAATCGTTACCGCAGACCGTGCTATGGTATTGGAGGTTTCTGTGATGCTATCGTACCAGTTGTATATACACCCAATGGCTAATTCAACTCGCTGCTTATAGATGTCTCCTAGCATGCCATCTGCGCTTTCATTTTCGTAGATACTACCCCAGTTATCTGCGCCAACTGTAAATTGAACATAGCGTCATTAATAATAAGCCACCATACATGGATGGCGTAAGTCCTGTATTTACTTAAACAAAAAAAGCAAAACATACAACAAATTTAAAGTACTTTGAGCAAAAGCTCACTATTTTATTGGCATGTAGTATATCAATAAAAAAAAAAAAAAAATTGATATTGTCGCTTACAGGCCTCGACGCGCAATCGACAGTTGTGCACCTCGCAGAAGGTCCTCATAATATTTGCCTCAGAGCCGTAGTAGGCAATAGAACGATTGCCTTCATGTGGGTTAATTGGATCCTCGTTGCCAACACCAGCTGCCTGTAAAATTTCGGGAGTTTATTAAGTTTGTGCGGCAGGACCTAATTGGCGAACATGGTTGGTCATTCAAGTGTCTGTTCTAATTTACTAAATGGCCTCGTAGTGGTTGGTACAGCATGAGCCACGCCTACACACAAGCCCCGGTCAAATACAGACACCCACATAGACATCGACACTCGGCGCCAATTAAATGGAAACACGTAATTTAAATCAATGTTGTGCTTAAGCCGGCCATAAACAAAACCACATTCACACGCTTGCGGCTATCTGTGTTGATGTGTGTGTGTGACTGTAAATGTATGTTCTGGCTGTTATTGTTCTTGTTGGTATTAGTGTGTTTACAAATGTGCGAATGTCCTTAAGGCAAACAATTGAGTGCGAACAAAACTTCCACCAAGTGACAACAAAGAATTTTTTGCTAACTGTTTTGTTTGTGTTTGTCCGTTGCCTTTTGGCCAATTGGACTGCACAGTGGACAATGTGCAGTTGTAGTTGTGAGACTTATTGTTCAGATTTATATCATAAAACTTATATCAAGAACAACTTAGTTATTTGTTATTGTTTACCCACTGTAATGTGAGCTTCTCACAATCAGACAAATAATCTCGCTACCACTGACATTTAAGTGTGGCAATACATGATAATAGTTACACATACATACTAGCATGCATATATTATAGTACCCAAATATATAAAATTTCCACAAAACGTATGCTTTTAGTTACCGAAAACATAGCCAACAACTAAGTAGAACAACAGGATATAAGTTTATATCAAACCAACAAGCAAACAGAAGACACACACAAACATACACAAAACACCCGCACAAATCTGTTGGAAGGAAGGACATGAGACGGGCGGACGTAAGCAACCACACCACATTTATTCATGACCATTTCGTAGAGCGCTCTAATGCGACAAGGACACAACGATGTGGACAATGTGGCGAACGAGGCTGGTGAGGTCAACCAATTGGCTTTACTTAATGCCGGCGTGCAAATCTCTTCGACATTTGTGTGCGCTTTTGGGCGTGCCGACAACAACCACAACAACAAGAGGCAACAAAAACATGACACTGGAGGCGGCAGTAACGATAAATATAAACTTAACCGGCAATTACTTACCACATAATTAGTAACTGTGTATGGCACATAAGTAATGGAGCCCATGCGAAGCGTGCGCCGTTGTAGATTGAGCAGCTTGTTGGGATAAAGTTCGGCTCGGCTCGCAAAAGTTTCGTTTGGCAAGAACGCGTTTAAAAGCAAAGCATTCAAATTTCCACTGGCACCGACAAACTTTTGTGTCCACAGCTCGAAATTGATGCCGGGGTATGGATATGGGTACGGGTGTGGATGAACTAGCTGTGCCAAGTTATAATGGACCAACCCTTTTTGTCGTACTCTTTCTTTAACTACGTCTCCAGATCGAGCTTCTCTTACAATAGTACGTCCAACTACTTTGCTGTTTCCATTATTTGCTTGCTCATTTGGCCGAACCATCAAATGGTGTGGGTAGACTAAAGCGCATCGCAAAATTCGAACATTGTAAAACACGCCAAAAAGACAACATAGCAAATTAAGTTTTAACCAATAACAACAAAAAAAAGTTTACAATCGACGAAGACGCCGTCAAGCGTGGAAATTATTGGCCAGTGCCAAAGTTGAAAGTTTGATCAACTGATGCGCCCCGTGGCTGTTTTTGCCACTCTTGTGTTCAAGTATGTCGAGTGTGCGGTTAAGTTTTGGGTTTGTCTTCTTTCGTCAGTGCCCCAGGGAGCCTCACTCATGTCCACTTTTTGTTGTCGGCTAAATAAAAACTAACGGCGAAGCGGCAGCCATTCTAACAATTGTTTGCGAACAATAAGTGTTTGCGCATTAAACTCAGTGAACTTTGAAAGGATGTGAATAGAATTATGTGTTAACGTAAATATAATCTATCTTATCTATATCGTTTCACTTATTGTACAATTCACAAAACGTTCTAGCTCAAATTAAGAAACTAGTAAACATAAATACCTACTATAAGACTTATGAAAAGGATTTTTGAGCTAATAGTGGTTTTTACTTACATTGTAAAATTTCTATGCTAAGCAGTTTCAATGGATCTTCATTTTCACACAAAAACAAATACAGTTTGTCTTTCAACCTCACATTAGCGTTACGGGTCGCAAAATAGCGTGCACGCAGGAATTCAGATGTTTGCGATAATATTGTGATGAAACCCTAACCAGAAAAGCAATCTTGATTAACCACGCTACGATTTAAATATACTTCAAAAAACTCACTTCAGTCACGCTGGCGTTTACAGCACCCAGAACTTGCCAGTCAAGTGCATTTGGCTGGGACTCATCTTTGGGCAGCTCGGCTACATTAATCCACTGCAGCAAAATCGGTCGGCTCAAATTACGCAAGGCCAGCTGCACAGCATCAATATACGTAAGTTGCAGATTCGTTGCTATTTGTGTGCTGTTATGAACAATCAACAGCGACGATAGTGGTGCAAAGTATTGGCTAACTTTTGGAAAGTATAGATAAAAGAAAATAAAATAAAAGTTGTACTAGCTTACCTATAATCTGTATAAGTTTGGTCAAGTGAGCAAACTGCTGTGTCAGCAACATCTTACCACGCAGTTGAGCAGCCTAGCAGAAATTCTGGACTTATATATACACGCCGAACAACAATTGCCTAGCAAATTGAATTTAATGATAGTCAATGCTAAACTGCTATACAATTACCGCAGGCAAAGTTTACATTGGCATTAGCTTAATTAAAGATACACAGCGTAGCGAACCTCGTATCAATATTGTTTTGTTAGGCCATCAGGTCAACAAACAAGGCAAATAAATAAAAAAGGGTACGAGTTGAAGTCATCATCAAATTAATCCAAGTAACTACACTCAACTGCCCGACAGCGCAGAGCCCCAAAATTGTTTACAGGTTAAACATGAGATAGGATAATGATATAAAAATATTTTTAGTTATAACATTCTTACTGCACAAAACCTATAAGAAGTTAAATAAAAAGAGTGAAGCTTATTTAAAAACATAATGAGGCTATATTATTAAACAACAAATTGTTTACAACAAACGCATTATATGTCATGTACTTATTAAGCTGTTCGTGATGAATAAATCTTGAAAATATGTTAAGCTTGTTGAGATTAAGGCTTCATTTACTAGAGTAACTGTTTACCACAATTAGGAGTACAACAGATTTACAAGCAAACCTGTCATTGCAAAATTAGTGCATTGCCAATTAACAGACCGAACAAACAATACACCCGGCAACCACAAGTACAACGTCCGAAAACAGGATAGCAATGCAAGGCGAACAGAAAGCATACATTCCCCCACACGACGCGACCTGTTAACACATTGACTTTCATTAAGAATGTGGATAACCAGGCGATGTGAGGGTCGTTGAGAACTGAGCCCAATCCAAGTACCAATTGAAACAATTCAATTGCACCGTAAACGTATGTACGTGTATGTGTGTGTGCGATAGTCCCTATGCGTGTGGTCACTGGTATTGCACGGACAGATTAAAGGGCTTACACAGTAGGAAAAAAATCCAGCTTCGAAAGAAGAGCTTACCAGAAGGCCGTTAGTCGGTTGAACTGTATTGGCCATGTGGATGCACAGCAGTTAGCGATTCCAATGCGTATGTGGCCTGCTGTGGGCAGCCTGACTTGCACTCGCACAGACACTCATAAAGCCATTGCCAACTCCATAGTCATAGTTAAACTTTTACTCTGCAGGGGCACGGCAATTAAACAGTGAAGTGCGCTGAACCGCGCTGGTGGGTATAGCCACGGCATGGCGTGCGGCTGACCAAAATGTTTTGGCCAACCAACAGTCAGATACGGTCTGAAATAACTTGCACAAATTAAGTATGCCAGGCGACTGTTGCCTAAGTTTGTTAGCGCATTTATACATTGATACAGATATATATATATATATATATATATATATGCTTCGGAATTCACACACCCTGCACACGCAAATATCGAGGAGATCCAGCATTTGGCCTCAGGCTGGAAAACTTGCAAACCAAAAACTGAATACTGGCTCCGATCATGGCCGACAGCTCTAACATATGGCCAACAAAAGCCGACGGCGTCTTCCTAGTAGCCAACTAACAATGCTAGTTTTATTTTCTCCTTAATGCCTTGCTAAGTTCATGTCTACATGGCTTATTCACAACCGCTTTTTTTGTTATTGGCTTGAAAGCCAGTCTTTGTTTTCCTCTTTGCCAACTTAATGTACATAAAACCAAGTTGAAACTTAATCGAATGTGCAGACTTTTCATTCAAAGCTTGTGCATATACATTGACCAAGCTGAAACAAGTTTGCTAAAGTTATTCATTACAGTATTGAAGACTTAATAGCATTGTATTTATTGCTTGCTTAGGAGATTAATCTAGAATATTTTCAAAAGTACGTGCTTACTCTTGCCTTTTTGCTTTCAAGTAAGTTATTGATATTTCTGATGATCTGGAACTTTCCTATAAAAATTTTACATAACATATCATTGCGCAAGCACTCAAAACAATTGCAGTCTGTCACAATCAGCGAAAGGTTTACACAATGTGACAGGTGTCGTGTGATATGAAACTAGAAATTATAATGCCCACATAGCATACTGACTCATACAAACAAAGCAATGCATAGAAATGCGACAGTATTTACATGTTAATTAGCTAGCACATCAAATTTAGCTACAGCTAGCGGCACGTTCTGGCGTTTGTCCTTGAAAGGACGTTATGAATTTTCTATTAGACATGAATTTACGTATGTACATACAACAAAACATATTGCAAGGCCGCAGCGATTTGCCATAATATTTCCCGCACAATTATGCAGATTGGCTGTGTGAAATGAGATACTAAAGGAACGCACACATAAAAATACACGCTTGCACACATATATAGCAATTTCTGCAGCAGAAATTCGTATACGTAATATGTGCAAATATTTGCTAGCTGAAGCCAAACGTCATATTTGCTTAACTGTCCGATTGCAGCTGGACAAATTTGTTCGTTTCGTCTTTTTTGGGCATTGCAAATTGCATTTTCGCCATGATTTGTAAATAGACTTGAGCATTATGGGTTTTTGTGTTTGTATTTGTGTTTGAAGTTTATTTCGTTGGTTTTTGTAGGTACTCGTATTTTGTGGGTTCGACGCAAACACTCAAGCGTGTAAATGCACACACAAAAATAAAACTAAAATAGAAACACATTTCATTTCCGTAAGTTCTGGGAACGTTGTATACCATACTCACATGTACAAGCTGCACATTGGTTTAAAATTAACTCACTTAATATATGGTAGTTAAGTTTCAGAAAGCAAACACAATACCTTAAGTAAGCTCTTGTTTAGCACCATGTTACTTCTTACTTACAGTTTAAAGTGTTGTCATAATCTTTACACTAAGTTGTGTTTGTAACCACAGTATAAGGACTTCAAACATTTTGCTTCACAAGAAGTGGCAGCGAGCCAACTACAACAAAGTGGAAATAGACTTGGCGATAAACCAGCAAAATCGATTGGGAATTTTTTAACGAAATTGCAGCTTAAATCCTTAATGCAGTTCGCTAGCTACTGTCATATTGTGATAGGGGGCTGATGCCAGTGCAGAAACCAGTTGCCATCATGACGCTATGCAATAAGTGTGACGTTCATGAAGGGCAACATTATTTCGATGATTATGACACAGTCTCAGCCATCGACATTTTGGAGTGGCAACGAAATTTCAGTGATAATCGCCACAAGCTGAAGTGTACAGTCCAACTTAACATCAAGAGCAATACTATAGGCAACAACAGAAGTAAAAACAAGAAGTAGAAGCAATTTAGTGTTAACAATGGCAACGGCCGTCGGGTGCAGGGAGTGGTCAAGTGTTTTGCACCGGAAACGAAGTGTAATGAAAACGTGTAAAGTGCAAATCGAAAATGCAATACAAAATACAAACTCTTACTAGCAGGCAGGCATTTGTAATAGTACTTCCTTTTTCTAACTACCTCTTTGCCTTCTGCTTTCTTCCTTTATTTATCCTCTTGCTCCCAGAGTTGCTGAATTTTTCTCTAAATTACCAATGTCGACACGGTGATAAGGCGTGTGCGACAGGGTGGGACGAGACGCTTACATCCTGCAAGTAACTATGCTGTACACCAAATTGCTGCGGAAAGGTAAGGCAAGAAAAAGTGGCAAAATCGAAGGAAATGTTTCGTAGTGCAAAACATTGCATTTAACAATGCTTGGGTTTCCAAATGATTCTGTGCTTGCTAAATTATTTCTTTAATTAAATGCTTTTAATTTTATTGCTCTGCAGCGTTCCATGGCTGACTTATCAGTACAACGTGCGGAAGAGCACAAACTGTCGACCAAAATCAAAAACTGAAACAACTCTCGATGTTTAACTGGCTTCGTGCTTACACATTTAATTATTTCAATTATTTAAAAATTTTTAAAACAACAAAACATTTTCATGCAATATATACCCGAGCATTTAAGTTTATCTGTCTAAACCACATATTCATATATTTTATTACCAATTGCATTGCATTTACAAAACCACCAAATAAATTAAATATTGATAATTTTTTTTTTACGAACCTTTTTTTCTACATGCTTTAACTAGCGTTCGGGCTTATTAATTTATGTATAATATATTTTTATATGTTATTTTCATGTATGTAGATTTGTATTATTTTTTTTCTGACATTCTGATGCTGTTATGTAATTATTCACTTTGCACTCGTGCATTTGAATATTATATTATTTATTTTATTAATCAAGCCATGGTATAATAATGATGCCATTAGCTGCCTCGCCTCAAATCGACGTGCATGGTATTTAATACTGTCATGAATTTAAATCTCTGGCGAAGTAGATAAACAACTATTTTAGAATAGCAGCATCAAAATCAGCATGAAAATAAATTGAAATGTAAAACAAAAATAAAACTATTGAAAACCATTTGAAAGCATTTGTCTGTCCAGACTAGTCGAGCTGTCCCTTTTATTCGAACCGTTTTTAATTTAGCAATTTTTTGCATCTCATCGTTGAATACAAAGCGCATAGCCTTTTGTTCCAACGCTACACGCTGTGCAACAATTAAATGCAACCAATTGCATTGCGTGCAGCGTACGAACCCACCTTTTACCGACACATCTTTCCCTTTCTTAACCCACCAAGCGAGATCAAACAAACCAATGCTTTGCTCTTGTTTGGGATCAGAGCTGGGTGACATACAAAACTGGCGTTCATTTATTCATATCGGATTGGCTTTGGCAATCAATGCACTAGTGCGTCCAGTACAGCTCTCAGCATCCATCGCCGTCAGAGATTTTCCGTAGCAAATCAATGCACATGCGGTCGCTGTGGGTGCCTATAAGTGTGTATGTGTGTTTGTGAGTGTGGGTATATGTATGACTGTGTATGTGTGCGGTTGTGTCAAACGTGATTGAAACGAACGAAATCAATGCGAATTATTTGGTTTTCCAATTCGTTACACTTCACAACTACGCTCAGTTAATTAATAGACATTTTTTCTTCATGACTCTCACCTCGCAACATTTTTCGGGGTGCAGCTACTAAAAGCCCGGCTGTTTGGCAGCTCTGCTGTTCTGCTGATCTTTTAATTGTTTTATATTCCAACTCACTGCATTTTGCAATTGTTCATCAAATAGCCACAAGCTGCATTTATTTTTAGACCGCCACATAAGCCGCACTGCTCATTTGTTGCCAACAAAACCGCCAATTTGGCCTTGGGAACGCTGCCCTAAGCACGCCCACAAACACACAAACAACCACATACAGACAAATATATGCCCACAATTATCAATATCAAAAAACATACCCAGAAATTTCGCAATTGTTAGTCGCTTGATTCAGTTGCATGCAATTGCTTACTTATATGCAAAACAGCATCACTCACAAAATCAAACACACACACCAAAGTATATTTTTATGTGTTGCCGCGAATTTTAAAGTGCTTGTAAAACACGAGGCATGAAAATAAACCAAGCTTATCGCACTTTAATTTCTCTATACGGTATCCTCATCCCAACTGCGTCCCAACGGAATCTCACTTGGAGCATTGCGGGCGACGTAAATAAAAATTTATGGCCACAAAAGTATGCTACAAAATATGCGCATAAAATGATTATGACGATTATGTTGTAGCTGATGTTTTTGTTGCTGATATTACACCAAATATTAAGCAACAGCAAAGAAGAAAACATCAACACATGTGCAATGCTAAACGGTCACACACATGCACACACAAACATATACATTTATTGACACAAATTGCTTTTCAGAACGCTGCTCTCTTGCCACTTTCCCGACTGTTCGGAACCGTTTCTTAAGGTTTTTATTTTACTGTTTTTATTTTTTTCTTGGAGTTTTTTTATTAAAGCAATAATAAAATATTCATATGGATTTTGTTAACGCAGCGATGACAAAATTTTACCGCCAGTTTTATAATAATGCCAATAAATATGTAGGGCTCTCTTCCAATCCTAACATAAACATATCTATATTAAAATATTTCTACGCGTACTGTATGCATTGCATTATTGTCTACCAGTGCGGGAATATGTCTCTCAAAGTGTATGTGCGGATTTTAAAATGCTTGCCTGACTGCGTGTAACTAGAATATGTTCATTTAAATGGATGCTCGACAAGCTGTGGCCGCGCAATCATGTCAAGAATTCAATATCAAAATGGTACGAACACAGCTGTCGCTGATGACATCGAAACACACAACAAACAGTTGGCAAACCCCATGCTGTGGCGATATTGATGAACTGGCTTGACGTTATAAACTAAAGGACTTTCTCGCGGTTTGGTTACAAATATGAGACATGCTGACAATAGTTGTATCCCTTATGTTACTACACTTTCAACTCCATTTAAATGTCATTTTTATTCACTGTTAGTCTACATAATTTAACGTATTCAATTGCGACAACATGGCAGTGGGATTTTGTTCAAGTTCACACAAGATAGGCAAAATTGAGTCATTTGGGTCAATTGATATGTTCAAATATAACAAATGCATCAAGAGAGCACATGATCGTTGTTGACGATTTCATCACTTGGCAGACACGATTAAGAAGGTCATTAAGAAAATCCATTAGTTTAATTACCCTACAAGTCTCCGAAATGCTAACGCCACCAAAGACTATACTCGCAGCTGCAAATGAGACTGCAACAAATTGCGGCTATCAACATTTCCGATGTGATTTCCGTTGTCAATGCTACAACAGTTGCTGCTGCTACTGCTGCTGTTGATGCTACTGCATCTGATTACTTAATGCATTTGCACATTTGGCCGCAAAAACAGACAGGGAAGGTAAAGTTGACATGTTAACATTACTCCCATCTGATTTAGTATCTGTGGCAGCAGTCGTAGTGCTTGATTATTTTGGATCTTTGCTTGGTTTTAATTAGTGCACACGAGTGGTCCTCGTAAAAGGATAAAGCCCGGCTGCCAGAAACATACGAACGTATTTTCTATTGGCCAATTCATTGCAGAACCTTTAACTGCCAGCCCGAGTCGAACCGAAACGAAACCGGAAACCAGGCATAAGCTACACACATATGTACATACATACACACATACACAGCACAGGGGCAGATTGTGTGCCATTAACTTGATGCACCGGGGCCAAACAGCTTGCGCCATTCCACAATTCTAGTCGATTGTTGCCAATACGATGACGATGTGTGCGGTCACAATTCGTAGCTAGAGAGATGAGAAGTTAACCTTTGTTTGGCGGTTGGCTGCTCGCACTGCCCGTGCACCGGAAAGTTGTGCCCAACTAAAAGCAGCTTTTGCGGTTGATGCTCTCCAGCGACGCTAATGGCGCTTGAATAATTAAGAAGAAAAAATAGTTATTTCGGGATGAAGAAGATTAAATACTCTTACCTCATTCATATTTTCAGCTTAACAAATCTAGTTAACATTAAAAAAGACATTGTTTTCAATAACATTTCACTATTGACTTTTTAAGTCAATGCTAATTTTAATAATCTGTAAATAATATTATAATTATTAACTCCAATGGAACACAAATTAAGTTAAGTTAAGTTAGGTAACGTACATACATAGATATTCAATATATATATAGATATTGTATAGTCATTCCTAGGCCTTACACTTGCTATGTATATATATATATATATATATACATATATCCATTATTCGCTCTATTTAAATTTTTCGTATAACTAATAATTTTCAGTATCAAATCCATTTCAATGGTATAACTTATTCATTCATTCATTCACACTCTGGATGGGCTGCACACCCAAAAAACCTACCTAAGCTCCAGTTGATTAACGTACAGACATATATAGATTTAAAAACGATATAAAGTGTTGTCGTCCCATATTGCATCCTAAATAATTTATCTTCACTTTTTTTTATACTCAATGCGATATAAAATAATATCTTTAGTCCCTGGCACTAGCTGTTGGCGATTCAGATTCCCAATCATCTTCTTGACCTGAATCTGCCTCTTCACTGTCTGCTGGCTCGTTGTATAACTGTGCAATGTTTGCCTCCGCAATTTGCGCTTGTCCGCTGTTAACAAGCTCCTGCAGTTCGTGTTCCCAACCAAGCGCTTCGGCTAGTGCCCAAACTCCAGCATCACAATCTCCAAGAAACGCCACATCACGCGTATTCTTTGACCTGCCGTATAGCAGTGATCTTTCATTGGCGTCCATCCAGGGAGCAAAACTTGAGCGACCAACGGCATCGCGATTAATAAGTAGACGCACGCAACGCGGTCCGACCCGGTGTATGAGCGATGCAAACGGCTGTACCTCTAGCGAAGTGCCCATTATGATAAGCAAATCACATTCCTCGAAATCCTCTTCAGGACAGTTGTAAAAGGAAGCGGGTAGGCTCTCGCCAAAAAACACGATGTCTGGTTTTACAATACCCTCGCAAAACTCACAAGTGGGTAGTTCATCCGAAAATATTTTGTTCTTCATCCATGCCATGTCATATTCATGATTGCACTTGAGACAGTGATTTGTATGGAAACTGCCATGTGCTTCAACGATTTTATCTTCCGGCATACCGGCCAAGCGATCCAGGGTGTCAATGTTCTGTGTATAGTGGCGCTGCAGCACACCTTTATCGTGCAAGAGACGTACAAAGTAATGCGCCGGAGTGGGCAAAAACCCACCCGGATACAACTCTTTAGCCAGCACATAGAATGGGGCCGGATTACTTTCAAAATAGTCCCTATCAAATATGGACGTTGGATGTGGCAACTTATACTTCTTCAGATTGTTGTACAAACCGGAGCCAGGCGATCGAAAGTCCGGAATACCAGCAGCTATGAGTTTTGAAATTATTATTAAAGCTAGTTCTAAATGAATACATGCTGACGTCAACTTACATGTAGAAATACCAGCACCCACCATTGTCACAATCCGCTTAAAGCCATGTTCACGCCAATATGACAATAGACCTTCAAAAGACAACTCGGGAATTACCTTAAAATGGATAGTATAGTAAAACGTTATAGTAGATCAATTTTAAACTTTGGTCTTTTGTGGTTATGGACGTGAGGGATGGCCGACTAACATAAGGTATTTTGTACACATTTATTTACATGTAGTAGAATAGATTGTCCTTACCTTGTCCACAATTGCGTCTTCCTTGTCACTTGTGGTGCCAGCACCAATGTGCAAGGTTTTTGAAAAAAATCGTCGAATCATATCCATTGCGCCATTTTCTAAAAATTAAATTCTCTTAGCGAATCCAACAGATTTTCATAATTTGTCTAACATACCTTCATCACTATTGCTATCCGAATCTATTTCGGTAGCTGTTGAAGCCGATGTCGTCGAGGGCTTTGTGGGAAAGCCATCTAAGTTTGGCTTTCCATTTTTATTTACGGTGTCGCTCATCCTATGTATGCTTGCACGCAAAGAATATGAGTATGGTGGTCTAGTAAGCGCAGTAATTTGTTTTTGAGCCAGTTTTATAATTTTATTGCGTTGTGAAAATATTTTTGTTTTGGTAGTGAAAAAACCCTTAGCCCACACGGTGATTTAAGTGTTGCCACACTGCAGCAGTTTCAATGCCAACACAAAGCTAGTTGCTATACACAAATGCGAATGCGGGTTGAGCCGATATATCGATACATATTTTCTACTGAAATAACCGTGCGATTTAAAAAGGTTACACAAAGCCAACTAAAATAGAAAAACATTTATTTGATGTTTAAAGTATCCTTTTGTTGATTGTTTTTATTTTATTATAGAATTTTCATTTCGTTTGATTTTCTTATTAATGTAATAGATTTTTTTGTTTAGTTTTAAATTAGCTTCCCAATTCTTTTCACTGGTTTTTGTTTGGTTTATTGTTTAAAATTAACATATACATTTAACATTTAAATGATTTCGAAGAGGTTGAATATATATATATATATATATATATATTTATATATATATATGATTTTTTGTGTATATCATGTTTTTTGTTTGAAATACGCTGAAAGTATGAATTTCTATTATAATCTCATGAAATTCTAATGAATTTAATTGAAGCACATAGAATGAAGTGAAAGTGTGTGTTCCTCCTACGTTTACTGTTCATGTGGTTCTTATGATTATAAATTGATACATTTATACTCTTGAATATTTGGAGAAACTATAAAATGTATGTACGAGTAATGTATTTCAATATGCAACGTCTAATACACACAACTATGATGGTTCTTTAAACCTAATTCAAAATTATAGTACTATGAAGCAAAGAAGCAAACCGAAGTACATATAAGAATTTATATTTGAAATGCATTGAGTTGATTTTCCTGTATTATACATATACTATAGGCATGTAGAAGTATCTGTCATGTCTGCATATAAGTATGTATGTATTCTTTTGTGTAAATATATAAATATGTTGTCTGCTGTATATAAAGACGCAAAATATATTTAGTATATGTTGACATATAAAAGATTTACTCGTATATGCTAACATTATTGTAGTTCGTACTCGCCATGAAAACTTTGAGAGATCCGCCTTTTTCTTTGTGTTTACGGTTTCAATTTAAAAACTTGCTATAGTCTGTTTCTTTTTAAAATGTCTGAATTCATACAGTTTGCTGGCTAGTTTCTTAGTTTCGTTTTATCATTTATTAAATTTTTGTGTAATTTTACAAGTTTGCTTCGCAAAAAATATAGAATGTATATAACTTTTTAATTTTATTCTCTTTTCTCTGTTCACTTTGTTTTGTTTCCTTGCGTTGTAGGTACACGATTCTCACGTTAAATGTTTCACTTAATGCTCCTAAACATTTTTACTGTTTATTTAATGTTTGGTTAAAAGTTTGCAAATGCACGTACAATTATGTATTTATGCATGTTCTTGGGCTCACAAATATTGAATTCTGTTTGGTTCCACTTGTGTGTATGTAAATATTATTTTTTGGTATATATGTATGTATCTGCAGCTATCTTTATCGATTTATGTATACTTTGAAGCGTGTCACATTCAATCACTAGTACATTGATATCAATATTAAGATTGCATAAGTAATTTCATTTTGTAATCGGTTTGCAAGTAGTATAGTACGTAATACATAGCTCAAGTTTATTGGTTTTCCCAGCTTGTTTGGACTCTATTCATAGTTTTGGGTTTCACGTCTTTAAGTTTCTGCATGTATGCATTTATGTTTAAGTATATGGGTCTTATTGTTTATAAATATGTTATATGTTTATAATTTGTATGCTTATTTTAATATAAGTATGTATGTAGTAATATTTACCAGTAATGTACTTTTAACATGAATTTACACGACATTTAGGTTGCTGGCTAATCTGTTTTACATCTTTATTCTTTATAGTTTTTTTAAGTTATACATATTCAAGTTTTTTTTTGCTCTTTGCACTTTTTGAAATGAAAACTTAGTAATGCTATATTTAACTTTATAAGTACGTTTTGCTAATTTTTATTCTTTCTCACAGTGTGCGTGTATGTCTGTGTGTGTGTGTGTGTATGTTGTGTTTGTGGATGCCTGTGTTGGTGCCTTTGTCTGAATTTTCACCTGCTCCTACCACGGTTCTGGGTCAGACCCCAGCCTATCTAAAGTGGGCTGTTCGTCACACTGTGTGTCTCATTTGTACCTTGTAGTGTGGTGTTTATTTCATTTAAAATGTTTTTTGTGTTTTTTTTTTCTTTTTTTCTTGACCATTGCAATCTGATTACCAACTGACAACCAGTTCAACTAGTTTGTTGCTTATGATCAAAGCATAGTTGAAAAATTTGTTTCATTAACATAATGCATAGATTGAAATTTGTATATATGTACATGTATATGTATATATATTAAAAATTCTTTCTGCCTTACAGCAGAGATTTTAACAAAAACTTCGTTCTCATAGATGCTACTTTAAAGAGGGACACAAACAAACAATGTGTTGAACCATAAACATAACAAAAATAATGCTGCACTCAAGTTTGTTAGGGACTCTGGGGATAAGGACACAACAACAATTATGATTATAGTAAGGTTAAAAGCTACTCGAGTTATTCATAATGACTACTACAAGTGTATGAGTATATTAAGCTTATGTATGCATGTCGTATGTTTTAATGAACTTGTAATGAAGTTGAAGTGCATTCAAGTCGAGGGCATAGTCATGGAATGATACGATGCATAGTTATATGTTATGTATGCTTAGTACATAGATTAAGTGGCAGAGCATGTGATTGTAGGTAAGCCCTTAAGAAGTGCTTTTAAGTCAGCTGTTAAGGAAAAGCCTAGTGTATGTTAATAAAGTCATTTGATTTGTTTCGTACGTCTAAGTCTTAAAAACATGTTAAGTAATACACACTTTGACTTGATTCACTTTGTAAACTTAATAAAATTATCAGTGTAAATGTTCAATATATACATACATGTATATATAATCATATTTGACGCACGCTCAGTACAATAGTTTTCAATGTGCAAATTATGTTGTGTATACGTAATTTTAACATTATAATTATTATAATTGTTTGTTTTTTTTTTTGTGCTGGGCTGTATTTTTGCCAAATCACAGCCCAAGCGAAAAGTCTTTTGAAAGTAAGGTTATTTTTTTAGCCAATTTTGAAGACATCTTGTGGTTTTAGGTTCTTTTTCTTATATTCTTTTAAATTTGTATGTTTTGCCAATTCATGCAACTTAACTATGTTCAATAAAATTTTATAGGTATGTATATAAAAAAAAATGTATAATGCCAAAGCACTTACATATTACATACAAATCAAAAGTCATGTTTCGCACACTGAACGCGCTCTTGAGTTACTAAAGTTACAAAAAATGCATTTGCCAATTACTGTAAAATTTAAATCGTAAAAAAGTTACAACAGCTCTTGGGTAGAAAAAACTTATTTAAAACCTATTATTGAAATTATTACGTCACTTAATTATAATGGCGTCGCCTTTCTAAGAGCCCGTGTAAAATGATGTGGCTCTAAAACTATTATTAATTTTTTCTTGTTTTTAAACCTTAGATCGCAATTAATTTGGTTTGAAGTTTCAGTCAGTTTATAAGAGTGCGTGCGTATGATAAGCACTGTATGATGTGATACGTACGTGCATCTATGTATGTACATGTACACTTACACACACACACACACACACACACAAACCTACATAGATGTGATTGTATAAACAGCTTATTGCTTCTTCGGTATAAGTACGAGTTAACAGTGGTTTTGATTTGAACATATGGATGAACTAATGCCTGATGCTTAAGTACGTATAATGGGCGTATGAGAATGTACTGCATACATACATATGTGTGTACATATAAGCTAGTGTTGGCAGTGTTGAGCAGTTCTCCGCCCCTTTCACGATCTGCCAAGATAGATGAAGACAGAGAAAGAGAGAGCGAGGGAGTTGCAATTGATGCCACTGCTTCTTACACCCTTCTTATCCGTTATTTTATCTACTCATTTAGGGTATGGTATGGCATACATAGATATCGATAATGAATGCAGCCGATTAAATAATGCGCAAGTCTTTTGCCTGGTTTACTAAACTAATCAATAGAATGCAAAGTAAGAGCATTTTGTAAAATTGTTACTTAAATTTATATGGAATATTCATTTTAGGCATTACATATGATTATTTATTTATTTGTATTTTTTGCTTTTGTTTTTGTTTCTTTTGGACCTGGTTAATCGATTCTTGATATGACCCGCTCTGAGCGTCTCTTGTGTGTGTGGTGAGTGAAAGTGGTTGATTACGCATCTCTCACTATAATATTTTTAAATACGAGTAAAAACGAATAAGTCAAATAAATCAGCCTTATTTTGAATGTAATTTTTATGTTTTGCTTTAACTAATATCGCTCTCCAATTAAAAAATTTCATCCACCACCACGCACACACACATACATTTGTATATCCAGGCCAGAGATGCATTAAATGTATAGACAATATGCCATAAGTACCTTTAATTAACAACACCAATTAATTTCAATTCAATGCAAGTCGCGGTTGCTAGCCAACAAATGCCCCTTGGATTTACATCTACACATATGTGTATGCATTTAGCATACCGAAATGTTATTTAATGTGTATACAAATTGTATTATATGGCTCTATATAAATATATATATATTAATATATGAACATACATACGGACTAAATTACTGATATTTTAAATGTATGTAAGTTCTTGCTTAGTTATTGTTTAGTGGATGCAACATACCGCGCTTTTCTAGCATATGCTGTGCCGGAATGGATCCGTCCATCAGCTGCCAGATGAGATTTATTATACCGAACGACTTAAATTTGCCGACATTGCTGATTTTGCTTAAGCCTTAATGACCAATTTCTCGACTTGAGTGCTTAATATTTAATTTAACGTTAACACATCAATAACGACAATACCCTAAATATCCGAGGAAATATCATAAGTATTGATCTAAAGATTTATATGGCTTTTAATAGCTAACATTTTTGCTTAATCGTACACATACACATACATATTGGAAAATATGGCCGATTACCAAACGATTAACGTTGCAATTCTATTCTGTATGTTTCGAAACAAAACAAAAACAATTAATAATAACGTGAAAATTGAATTACTAATGGTATCAGTTGAGTTCCCTTGACCTTAATCTATACATATGTAGAAAAACAGATTTCATTGCTTGTTAGTCAATGTTTGCCAACTTATGGGAAACCATATCAATTAGCGAAATGCATCAAAAGAGATCTACATATAATGTATCTCCTGGGGTTTTGGAATCAGGATCATGAAATAATATTGTAATTGAAATGTAACTGAAATTATGATAACAAATAATAAAATAAATAAAAACAAAGTTCTTGTTTGGTTTTTTTTTTTTAATTATAAATAACAATTGTATATTTTTAATAAAACGGGTGTGTGTGTGTTGTTTCTTCTTGATTATTGCTGATGTTGTGATTTGTGTTCATTTGCAGGTAGCATTTAGCTATACTTTTTTTTACTATTTCAAGAAAAAATTGAAGTTTTGATAATTGTCTATCGGCGTTATTAATCACAAAGTAATGGTATCGAGCCCTCGATTTGTTTGTTACATTACATACTCATACTCATACTTATAATTCCTGCACAATGTTTGCTTCGACTTATTTTTCTTTGTTTTATATTAATGTTTATGTGTATGTTATTGCTAAACAACAATTGTGCCATATGTTTTTTGATGTTTGTTGCTTGATCAGCACTTCGGACAACATTTTGAGGATCCTTTTGATAAATTTGCATTTCTTGCTTTCATTTGTAATAGTAGTAATAATAATAATAATAATAATGATAATAATAGTTATAATTATAATAATAATCATAAACATAAAATATTAATATGATATATGTTTGTTTGTATGCATTATTATTAATTATACAGTAATGGATAAATTTTTAAAATATCACTTATATTAAAATAATTTCCAAAACGCAAAGAAATATTTTGATGGTGTGTTCAACTTTTGTTTATGCCTTTCTCTCTGTGGTTGTGTGTATGTTAATGCTTGACAGTGTTGTTCTACAAGAATCAACAAGATAAAAGGCTTTTAATTTTATTTTTTGAACGTTTGCAAGATATATTGCATCTTCCCCCTTATCGTTTCGATTTCTTGTTGGTCATGATGCATTTCATATAAATTTTAAATGTTTGTATGTTATGTTGCACACGTTTGATGGCAAACGTGTTTGCTGTTGTTAGTTGTTAACTTATAACTAATAAAAACGAAATACAATTGTAAAATTGTTGCTTGCTTAAAGAAACTGTTAAATCTGTCGCATTCCAAAATAAACAATGGCCACCATTATGAATTTCATTCAAATCACGGAAAACAATTTCAAAGAAATGTGCGCGCCTGCGGGAAACTATTATTCATATTTTTAATCATTTCCCTTTTTATATGTATGTTATTCTCAATCGTTTAAAGCTGCTGCTGCTGAAAAGCTTAATTAAACGTATTCTCTTTGATTGCACTCGCTCTTATCATACCTCATCAACTGAGCCTTTTGGATACTTATTGGCGCTTAATTCGAAATATAAATATATGTTCCAATATTCATACATCATATGCGTGTGTGTGTTTTTTTTTTTGTGATTTTTTTTTTTGTTTTGTTTTGTTTTAGTTTATACATATTCTAGATTGTAGTTTGTACTTCCAATTTGGTAAAGAATTCCATGTGTATTTTCTTTTCTCGATTTCCACTCTTCATCTTTCTCTCTGTGTCGCTTTGGCTCCCGTATAATCCATTCTTTTTTTGTTAGCCTTTATAACTTTTTTCGGCTTATCAAACTTGTATCAGTTGCTCCTCTTTTCGTATCACAAAACTTTTTAGGTCTTATGTGACGTCATTGTTTTTACCGTAATTTGAACAATTCACAATAGTCGCACAACGCGAACAGTTAAAGTATAACTTTAAATTTACGCTTTTAGTCATAGGGTCTTTAAAAATTAATTAATAAATTTTTGTTTGTAATAATTTGCATCAATCAGCTTAACAACGAAATAAAATTTGAACATTTTTTAAAGTAAATTTTTTCTTCTTGGCTCACAAGTTGAAAATATCAGCTGATCTGCTTAACTGTTCTTTGCTTGCTTTCTGTTTGTTTGCCTATTGCATTTCGTTTTTTAAAAAAATTTAACTACATTTATGTATAAGTTGGTTTATATGGTATATGTTACAGTAGTTTGGATAGCTTTTGTATTTTTTTTTTATTTTGGGCTGGGTTCAAGGATAATTGTTCTATAGATGGTATATATATATATATATATATGTGTGTGTGTGTGTAGCTGTATTTGTTTGAGAGTGTGTCTTCTTAAGTAAACTATATATGTATGCACGTATGTATGTATTGTTTTTAACAACATATTTGTTATGAACTCGTCATTGATCGAATTAACAAAGCAATTTTTATTCATTTCTCATAATTTCCTAAGTTCGTACACACGAAGAGTTTGCGTATATTGGATTTTGTATTATGTTGTTTTGTTTTGTTTTGCTTAATGCATGCGGTTGGTTAATACTTAACTCTTAACTATGTAACACACACATACAATTGGTTTAACTGTTTTGATATTTAATTATACACATGTAATTTTACTATTTATATGTATGTTTGTATGATCTTGAATTTTTGTTTGCGTTTGCTTGGATTAATAGTATGTTGTTGATGTTACATTTTGAATATTAATATATGCGTACTTTTAGTGGTTATTAAAACATTTTGAATTGTATTTTCTATATGCAGTGGTTTTTTGTTTTTTTTTTTTTGTTGTTGTTTGTTTAGAGCAAGAAGAAGAACAAAAATTGCACTTAATACTATGAAAAAATTTACTAGATTCTTACCAACTAAAAAATCAGATGTATATTTGTTTAAGATTTCTTTTAATATTAAAACTTTTGGGTTTGTTTTTACTTTTTTTTTTTGTTTGTATACATATTTACTATTATATTTTTTTTTATTTTACGTTGTTTTTGTTTTGCATTTATAAAAAAATTGCTGGCCAAACAATTGCAGCTGAAAAATCTTTGCCACTGTTTGTTTTTGTTTATTACATAAAAATTAACAAAGTCAGGTTTTAAAATAAATATGTATATATATTTATGTATAATAATAATTATAATGATTATTGTATGTTTATTGCAAATGTTGCCCAGCGCAAATGTTAGCAACATTTGCACGGCAGTTGGCAACACCAGCACAACAACAAAGAGATACCGTTACGTTTAAGGTTTGCACTGTTTTAATGCAGAGTAAATAAGAAGAGACCATTTATTTGCATTCATTATAATCGTTAACATTAGAAACGGCGGACGCAAAACCAATAACACAACAGCAACAACTTACACTTGAAGCAACATTGGCTGCTGCTGCTGCTGACCCGCAGCGGCAGCTCGACTCCAGGCCAGCAGCCCTTTAGCAGCAGCAACCTGCTCCTGTTGTTCAAAGGCAGATGACTCTGCTACTTCATCGTTGCTGCTGCTGGCGGTGGGCGATGAGGTGGGCGTCGGCCGGCTTACTACGGCGACTATTGGCGATACAATCACCGATGTTGCAACGCTTTTAATGCGCGAAGATTTATTGATATTGTTAGTATTGTTGCTACTGCTGCTGCTGCTACAGTTCCTGGTGCTACTGTTGGTGTTTGGTTGGATGTGGTGGACGCCGTAGCGACGATTGGCTTTGATTGTGAGCGAAGCAGGAAGGTGTTTACCTGCGGCCACTTCAGCAGCTAATCGCACCACCGTTGCTGTTGCTGTTGGGTTTTTAGCAAATGTTGCTGATCCTGCTGCTGCCTTGAACAGGTCGCCTTGCCGCTGTGTCGCCGACGCCTGGGCTGCTGCCTCCGCCGACGATTTCTGTCGCTTTCAGTCGCCAAAGCGACTGCAAGCCTTTTTCCACTTGCACTGAGTGCACCATTGATCGCGTCTCTCCATGCCGTACACCTTGCGACACTTCTTGTTCTCGCCGCGCGTGCGTCGATTTGGTGAATTTGGAGTATTCCTAGCCGCACTTACTGCCTGCTGCACGGCCACATGCTGCAGAGGCACGGCCATGTGCTGGCCGGAGTTTGCAACCAGATTGTTGCTGGCAGTTGGCTGTTGTTGCTGGCCGCGCATATGTTGCTGCTGCTGCTGCTGTTGTTGCTGCGGCGGATGGTAGTTTGGCGTAATGGTCACGCTAGAAAGGTGGTGTTGTTGTTGGTGGTGCTGTTGTTGTTGCGCTTGAGCGGCACCAGTGCTGTTGTTGTGTGTGTGGTGCGCCGTTACAGTTACATTTTGCTGCGAAAGTTGTTGCAACATATTGTTGGCACTGCTATTGCTGTGTATAACCGGACTGCTATTGCTGCTGCTGCAGTTGCTACTGCTGCTGTTGTTGCTGTTGTTGCTACCAATGCTGCTGCTGCTATTGCTATAGTTGTGATGATGATGGTGGACGTATGTCGGTGATGGGTATGGCGCTGTCGAGTGGGACGGACGCGAAGAAGATTGGCGTGCGTGTTTGCTGTTGTTGCTGCTAATGTTGCAGCTGTTGTGGTGAACCTGGTTAGACGACGACGAGCTCACAGTGATCGTCGAGGTGGATGGCCAAGTGTGATGTTGATGCGCCAGCGGCGAAGTAGGTATGCAGCTGGTGTTATTGCTTTGCAGCTGTTGCTGTTGGGTGCTGGTGATGTGACCACTGTTGCTGTGATGTACCTGTGGCTGCTGATGCGTTGATAGGTGGTGAAAATTATTCATAGCGCGTCCTTGTCTATTTAAATAGGTATGCAAGAGTTTAGAATTTAATAAAGACTTCCCAGTGTGATATTTAAATTTACTCACTTGAAATTGCCAACGATCTGTCTTTGGTATTCGGGATCTTCGTGCGGTGGACGGGCCATGTCCCGGTGGCTGAGCGTTGGTGGAGATGCTGGACTAGGCGTTTTGACCAACTCGTCATCGTCGTCGTCTTCGGTGTAATAAAATTCCTCCTCGTGCTCATTTTCACTGGAGGAATCATGGTCACCAGAGCACCGAGCTTTTTTGCTGAAAGCATAATAAAATAACGGTTAATTTTATCGTTTTAAATATGTAAATGATTTGCTTATGCCACAAATTAACTAACAAGCTCGCCTTGATAGGTTTTTTTTTGACTAGAGGTGCGCACTTGTAACAGCTCTGTTGTGTCTGATACCTGCTTCTTAAATTCTAAACTTATATTGAAAACAAAAAATGGTCAATTATTTGTGGGAAGTTTACATTCAGAAATATTAAACATATTCGCAAATTCGTTTTAACAAATTTAATATTTAAATTTAATTTACATTGATAAAAATTTTGTCACGTTTGCAATTGGCGCAGTTCCATGCGATTCTTAACAGTACTCATCTCTAAAACTTATCGAAGCTGCCATCTTATTTGCGAAACAGCGTTGCCACTTGTGCCACTACCTATACGGCAGCACCGTAGCCATTCACATGACTACGTTAATCACACAGCTGCAGGGTTGTAGCAACGTTCGTAAAAAACACGCACGTTCTGTGTCAAATCAATACAAAATCAACAAAAATCGATCGATTTTTGCAAATATCATCGAGACACAACGCGCCACAAATTGCTTAATAGTTGCGAACCACACAAGTAGTGTCACAGCTCGTACAACGCTTAAGCAAACCACTAAACTAATCTGCTGTGGAAAATTTTTAGCTACAGCAAAAAAAGAAGAAAATTTGCGCGTCGCAAGAGTCTCGCGTGCGTCTGTGTCTGTGCGCGTGTGTGTTTGTGCATACGTATTCTATGTGTTTTTGCGTCCGCGTGCATCTCACAGTTAACTACAACAGCACATTTGTCAATTATATCGAAAAGCATTGTGATTAACAACAACAACATCCCACTTTTATACCCACACTCAGACGACACAAAATGTCCACTAGCAGCAGTAGCAGTAGCAGCCGCCTAGCCATCGAGCAGAACAATAAATGCGGCGTCAACAGTGTCGCTGCGGCCCTTTGCCCGCTAAGCAACTGCCAATTCACTGGTGTTGTAATTAGCGCCATTTCCGACGAGCAAAAGCTCGAATTTAGTAACATATACAAGGGAAGCTGTACGTTGAGCTGCAGCTACGATTCTCAAGGGGTACTGTTGCGCATTATGTTGGGTAAGAATATAGAAGAAAAATAACTTTCTGATCGCATTTTTGAAAACATGTTTGCATTATATAGACGTCAACCAGGACCATGTGCTGAAAGAGTATATGATATCAGCGGATACGGATGCAGCGCAGCTGGGCAGACGTTCCTATGCCGTTTCAGTGGAATCAGATAATCTGGTGCTGCGTTTTGGCAGCGAGAAGGATCAGCAACTGTTTCGCAAGGTTGTCGAAAATGTAAAGCATCTGAGACCTAAATCTGTGTTCTCGCAGCGAACAGAAGAGTCGTCCGCATCGCAATATTTTCAGTTCTATGGCTACCTAAGTCAGCAGCAAAACATGATGCAGGACTATGAAAGAACGAGCACCTATCAGCGCGCCATTCTCGGCAACTCCATTGATTTTCAGGTAAGGACAATATATATATATATGAACATAACATTCACATGAACATGATCGATTTGTCAAAATCTTTGTTATTTTCTTTTAGGATAAAATCGTGCTGGATGTCGGTGCTGGTTCAGGCATCTTGTCGTTCTTTGCCGTGCAAGCGGGTGCAGCCAAAGTGTATGCAATTGAAGCCTCAAATATGGCACAGTATGCACAGCAGTTGGTCGATTCAAACAATGTGCAGCACAAAATTTCAGTAATACCCGGTAAAATTGAAGAGATTGAGCTGCCCGAAAAGGTAGATGTCATCATATCGGAGCCCATGGGCTATATGCTGTACAATGAACGCATGCTGGAAACGTATTTGCATGCACGCAAATGGCTGAAGCCGCAGGGTAAAATGTATCCTACGCATGGCGATCTTCATATTGCTCCGTTCTCGGACGAGTCACTCTACGTAGAGCAGTACAACAAGGCCAACTTTTGGCATCAGTCGGCCTTCCATGGCGTCGACCTTACCACTCTGCACAAAGAGGGAATGAAAGAGTACTTCCGCCAGCCGATTGTCGACACCTTTGACATACGCATTTGCATGGCCAAGTCGGTGCGTCATGTTTGTGACTTTCTTAACGATAAGGAGGACGATTTGCATTTAATTGGTAAGCTTATTTAAAAGCTTGGTTTTAATTTATAGTTACATAATGTGATTTTCGTTTAGACATTCCGCTCGAGTTTCACATAATGCAGACAGGCATCTGCCATGGACTAGCATTTTGGTTTGATGTGGAGTTTAGCGGTAGCAGCCAGAATGTATGGCTGTCGACATCACCCACAGCGCCACTGACACATTGGTATCAGGTGCGCTGTCTGCTTCCTTCGCCAATCTTTATCAAGCATGGTCAAACAGTGACCGGGCGCGTGCTACTAGAAGCTAATCGACGGCAGTCATATGATGTGACCATTGATCTGCACATCGAAGGCACCCTGATATCATCGAGCAATACACTTGATTTAAAGAATCCGTATTTTCGGTACACGGGGGCGCCAGTGCAGGCGCCGCCGGGGACTAATACGGTGAGTCCATCTGAGCTGTTCTGGACGCAAATGGATTCGCAGGGCAGCCGTAATTGTAGGTAGATGAACAAATTCATCCCGTCGATAAATTATTCTCTTAAAATCATTTTTGCTCTATCTCTTTGTATTGCAGCTAATAGCATGATAAACGGTGGAATGTCTGTAAATGGAATGGGTGATGGTGGCATGGACATCACTCATGGGCTAATGCATCCGCACTAAAAATTGCGGTAAAAGATTTTCGAGGATGGCAAATTCTACAACATGCGGGCGCAAATTTGTTGGCTATAAAACTAAATTGAAACTAATTTATGTTATTTAACGTCGTTCCCTATACTTTTTAAACCCACATTTTTTAACTCTATTTATTTTTTGTTTTTCAAAAAAAAAAAGGTTGTAGATTCTATGGTATGCATTAACAGCTATTATTAATTTGATATACTTTGTTTAACCCAAGCCTAGGCATTTGTAGGCTTTTGGCATGTCAGATAATAATAACTAAAGTAAAAAAAGCAAACTCAAAATAAATGTACCGCATAGAAAAAAGATCAAGGCAGACTAACGTATTATGTAGTTGTTTAGAACAGCGGCATATAATCGATAAGATAATTTTAGCCCTTCCCCCCATTAGCATTTAGAGTTTTTAAACGTATATATGTTAATATGTAATGTGAGTATATTATACAAATAATCAATGTAGATCAACTGCAGCTGGAGAAAGTTTCTTAAAAAATGCCAATTGCTGTTGTCAGAAAGCTTTGAACAAAACAAAACGATACGAATAAATATTCTCCGCCTATGTTTAAATGCATTATGTTAATTATATATATCATTGTATTGTATTTCAATTATTTTATGTACCTCAGCGAAAATGAAGAGCCTAGTTTCAATTCTGAACAATATTGTATTTATAATTGAATTTTACACTCAAGCTTAGTTTTGAAATTATAAAAAATCGCTATAGGATATAATGTAGATTATATATATATATAAATATATATATATATATATATATATAACATATATATACATATTTTTAAATAAGTCGTGCCGAGAGATTATATGTTTCAATTAATTCAGTGTTTCTTATTTCTGCCTGAGTCTAGTGTTCTTTCTTTTTTTTTGCATTATGATTTAGTTACTACAATACGTTGCTAAAAACCTGCCAAGCGCATAGTTTATATAAATATACTTATATATTCTTTACATACAGCATAAATAGTTATACACTTTCACATAAACAAAAAACAAACATTTATACATACACCTAGCACATTTGAGTATGTGCATCGTACTTATTAGTATAACCCCAGAGAGCTGTTCATTTGCCAACAAAAACAACAATAATAAAATCAAACAACTACAACACCACCATAATACATACATATGCAATTCAAATGCAACTGAACACAAGTATAAACTATACAATTCTATATATTTGTAAGTACGTAACCAATGCATCTAAATATGCAAAAAAAGAAAAAACAAAAAATACACATTTAAAAGCATAAAAAAAAACAATTGAATGCCAACCAAAAACAAAAACTCGTCTTTTGTATGCCGTCCTTGTGCAATGCTCAATTTTTTTTTAATCTATGTGTATACATTTATATAGGAAACAACATTTAATATTTGCAAATGTCAACGCTTAAAAGGCCCGTGCTACGGACCTTGGCCTCAAAAGTGCAGCGCAGTCGCCGCCCCCAACAAAGCTGTGTTGAATGGCGCGCCCACCCTCTACGCCTATCCCAGCTACGCCACTTGAAATGCAGGTGCGCTTGATATATGTATATGCGTATGTGTGCTTGCTGTGTGTGTGTGTGACCTGGTTACTACATGTATGTACAAGTGTTCTAGTTTTAAACTGCTCCAAGCGATTTCGCACAGTGGTTTTCCCAACACTATATTTTCATGTTACCAAAGTAGTAAAAACTTCTCTTGAATTCAATCAAAGTCGATCGAAGTCTATTAATAAGGTTAAAAAACACATCGTTTGTGTACAGAAAAATATACATTTTTCTCACTTTCAATTTGACTTATAAAAAGCTTCTTGCTCCACTGTGTCATTTGTGACGCGCACTGTTGGGGTGTACGAAGTCAAGGCTCAGCCACTTGCTGCTCTTTACTGTAGGTATATACTATGTAGGTAGCTGGCTATTGGCCGATACCACAATTGGAGAGACCCTTTAGGTCAAGATTGCTTTTTTGTATTGTTTTTTTTTTGCACTTACCCCAAATGTTTGACCCTCACGTGTCGTTCAATTTTAAGCAGTGTTGGCTCTACAGAAACGCATCCTTTCCAGGTACAGCGGAATTTCTTCGACTGCAAAGATTAAAAAAAAAAAAAAAAAACAAATAAATAAACACATACTCTTATTGGAAAATATTCGCATTACTTAAAAAATCACAACTAAAAAAATATATATATATTTTGCATACTTTTCGAAGATAGTGCGTTAAAGGAGGTGGGGAACCGGCGCGCGACGAGTCGGATGAAGGGCAGCCCGGGCTGGCTTCACTTTCGCTAACTACACAATCGCCAAAGGACTCGTAATCACTGCGTTCCACGTAGTAGTTCAAGGCAGTTGCGTGCATGGTGGGCAATACTGGCCAGGAGCAACACGGAGCTAAAAGGAGCAGCTAGTGAACCGGTGCCGGGCCGGTTTGAAATGCGACTGTGTTGGTGCGGACAATGCAACTGGCTGGCTGCCCGGTTTGCCAGGATGACTCGTATACGAGCATTAAACGATGCCGCGCGAATCACGAGGATGCCGAATGAACTCCGATTCTTGCTGTACATAGACTGCACACTGATAACACAGAGCACAGAACCCAGAGTGCGCTGCCCCTTCTCTTTCCATGCACCTTGTCCTTGCTGTGCTTCGGCAGCTCCAATTGAAATCGCGCGCCCATTTACTGGGTCACCTTGGATCCCAACTTGTGTCAAATGGCCTGCCTCTCCACGCTTGCCTTGACACGCTTCTCGGAGCCCTGCATTTCTTGCGGCCGTGTGCGACTGCAATTATGCTGCGCTTTATGTTGAAGGTTAGGTGGCAACGTTGGCAGCGCTGTTGACCCACTTTGACAACTGAATTTTATATACACATGTTCGTTCTATTTTTTTGGTTTTTTTTTTTGGTTGTGTGTTTTTTGACTGCGTTCTTGTGATTGGGGTAATCGATTCTAATATACAAAATTAATCATACAAGTGATTTTCAAACTATAGATATGTATTTATTTTACGGAAGAATTTAAGCGAAGTGAAAGTTGTTGGGAAGAATAATTGCGTGGTGCAGGCGTAACAAACAGCATCTATCGACGTCTCCGTGATACTTTACTAAGTTTTTGGTTTTGGCCGAGAAAAAGCAGGGCGAATGCGAAGGCGAAAGTGAAACGAGAGCTGCCAACCGCAACGTAATCATAAACATAAATAACTTTGGCTCTATAAGAGGCGTAAATTGTTAACGCACGTGGTTGCCACACACCCACACACACAATTAAACATATACACACATTAATAGATGTGCGTTTGTGTGCGCATGTGTATGTGTGTGGGTGTGTGTAAAACATTAACTGCCTGGAGCCTGCCTGCGTGCGAGTCTACACATTTTTCGTTTTAACACAGCGCAATTAGTGGGCGCCATAATTCGTTCTCGGCTAAGCGAGTAGAACACAGGATAGGGCGCCTATAGCCCCATCCATAAGAACTACATCCATAAAGACAATATGTGTGTGTGTGTGTGTGTGTTTAACAATTGTTGCCATTTGTGGCAGTTCCCACCTCTCAAGTTACACTGCTTGCTCTTCAATATAAGGTATGTGTGTAATAAGAAGCAGCATTTGATTATATTCAGCAAATAGCAAAATGGCGTATACGCCACTGCCACTGTTGCCACTGTTCCTGCTGCCTGCTGCCTGCCCTTAATTATTTTTACTTATTGCGCCAGCAAGTCGGAAATCATTTTAGCGTATCAATTTCTTGGCAAAGCCAATATCAGCAGAGGTAACAATCCGCTTACCGCTTACCTGCTGCGTTGCATAAATACAGTAAATAATAAAAGCTACCCAACTGGAGTCTCTATCTTTTTATTCCCCCTCTCTGTCCCTCTTACTCACTCTTTCACTCTCAGTGCGTTAATTATGTTGATATGTCTAATGAGTTGCTGGCGAGCATTGTTTTGGGGGAGCTTGTCTGCTAATGAACGATAGCAAGTGTAACTTCACTTGGCATTTGCAAGTTGTATCCCTGCTCCCACTCTCAATTAGCATGAGAAACCCCTAATAGAGCGACACACAATGACTGCTCTTTGTTTACCGCATAGCGCACTGTGTCCTGATTTGATGTAGCCTGGCAAACAACAGCGAATAAATAGGTAACGATAGTGTACGAAAATGGCAGAAATAACACAAATCTTGTTTAAGACGCTCCGAAGTTACCCAAGGCACGGACAAAGACACTGAAAGCGACACAGAGAGATAGAGATGGAAAAGAGAAGAGAGAGATTAAAAAAACCCGAGCGATTCCCGGTTCGAGTTCGGCTCTAACTCTCTGGCTCCAGCTTCGTTTTTCTCCTTTTCTTTCTTTCTTTTGTGGTTGTTGGTTTGGTTGGTTCTTGTTTTTTTTTTCCTCCTTGAGCTGAGTGGCATCGTTACGCTTGCCTTATCATCACTACATTCTGTTGTTTGCCAGTCGCCTGGCGCCTGACGCCAGTTGCCAGCTTTAAGGCATGCTTGCCTTCAATATGTGTGCATAAAATAAGGTTACAGTCCTTGCATGTATATATAAATGCATACATATGTACATAAAAATGATAATATTTACTGAAAGCTCACGTGCGTTGCATACATTGCGTGAACTGGTTTAATCTGCCTTAAGCGCCTGCTACTTATAACAATTATATATGTATGTATGTATGATTAACTGAACTTACGCATGCATACAACACACATGTAATACTATTTGAGCACAGCTTAATAGCATTGACAACTACAAATACAATTGATAAGGGCTGATGCTCTTAAAGTGCTACTGCAAAAAAGTTTTCTATCAGTATTGCGTTACATTTAATAAACTACGCTAAAAGTGCGTTATCAGCATTTATTGCCGCTTTTCTTTTATTTTATTTATTTTTATTAGTGTGTGAACCTATACTCGACCGCCCCAGAGCTTCTATTTCCACCTTAGCTTAAAAAAAAAAACCTGCACTCAATACACATTGATAGACACACATATTTACGTGAGTTGTATAAATAACAACTTTTTCGGTCTTCGCTTTTCATTTTTGGCTCTTTGGGCCGCAAACATAAACAACCTCACACTCTACAAATGGCGCATATCCAAAATACGAAGAGCCGAAGCAATGGTAAACAGAAACAGAAGCAGAAACGAGAACAGCTGTGGGAAGGACAAATACAAAATTGGGTCAACTGTATATAGCCATGAACAAACCTCAAGCAAACAGAGAAAGCTGTATAGGGGAGCATACATATATTTAACTGGAGGTTGGCCCTGTCCCTGTATATGTCCCTGCCCCTACCAAACGAGCGATAACGACAGCGTTAACGTCAACGTCAGCGTTGTGGTAGCAAACTTGTAAATAACTGGGCCAAAAAGAGCGGCCGGGCTAATAACAGTGCCAGAGAGCAGCACAAATATTGCGCGCGCACGCAGCATTGAGACAGAAGAGCGAGTAAATCTATTGGGAAGTGTGCCATAAGAGAGCGTGCCAAGAGAGATTGCGCCTGGAAGTATGTTTGTTTTGATTTGCAGCACACAAATTGGGTCAATGGAAAGCATTAACTGCTGCTACTGCTGCTGCTGCTGCTTTTGAAGCACTTGCCCCATATGGAACACTGGAGCCATGTGGAATATAGCTGAAGCATAAATTATTGACTTTTATATCAGCAAATGACTGATTATAAATAGCACAACTTCTGTGTAGTTGTGTGTGTTTGTGTTCGTGTTGGCGGGGCATGCAAAAAGAAATTGGTGATCATTCAGCAACAAAATGCCCCAAAGGGCTTTTCCTGATTCCTGTGCCATTTCTCTTTTGTCTTTCATGTTCCACGTTGCCAGTCTTAAGGCGAAAAGCGTAAATTACAAGTTGCCTAATAAGGCTTTGTTATTTAAAGCAATAATTTAATTGCACTTGCGACAAGGCTAATGATCTAACGCTGCAGCAACTTGGGAATCAAATTAACTGCGCAGAAATGTAGGCAACGTTAAATTGTTGTTCTTATTATCTTTTGGGCTAGCAGATGGCAATTTTATACGCACCATTGAAGCTGCTTAAGCGCCTTAAATAATTTGCATTCCCTGGGCAACCAATGCTATACGAATCCCTTCTTTCATTTTGTGTGAAAATGTAGAGAAATGTATGTATGTGCATTGTATATGTAAATTGTACACAAGAATGCAATTGATTATGCTACTTTTTGATATTAGTAACGTGTGCCGTTTCCGACAACGGGTTGATGTTTATCTTTAAAGCCATATCTTCACACAATCTGGTCACAAAAGCAAACGAATTGGGTCATCGTAGCTGATGATAACACAACGCAAATGGGAGGCTAGTTAAAACAAGTGGCAAGTCATGTAGCAGGTTTCAAGCAATTTGTGTTTAAAAGTAACACAGTTTAAATATATGCTGTAATCAAAAACGATTTGAGGCCAACAGTATGCGGTGGAAATATTCTGTTTCAATAGTTTGTGGCTTAGCGTGTGTGTGTGTGTGTTTGTGCGATTATTTGATTTGAAGCTCAACACACATATGGAAACCATGATTACCTCAATTTGTCGCCCTTGTTTGGATATACGCTGCAAACTTAATTTGATTGCGTATAAATAAACATGCGACCCAAGCGACAGTGACAGACTGACAGAAATGTACGTACACACATTTTGCATAAACACATATACATACATACATAGATGACATTCGAACACATACATATGTTGATATCATATGCATACATAACTGATGTGACAATCGCACGCGAAATTGTCATTTCTGAGCTGTATGGTTAAAAGAGATATGGAGTGGCAAGTGGAAGTGGAAGTGGCAGTAAGAGAAGGGCAACCAACATGATTGAGCATGTCGCGAAAACGACATGGAAGCTGAGTTGAGTGTTCATTCATGTTGTTGATTTCAGCACACATGCGTGTGCGTGTGTCTGAAAACAAGACAATGAAAATGGCGTCAATTTGCAAAACACATTCACACATGAGCATGCATGTATTTTGTAAGTGTGTGTGTGTGTCTTTTCGAAAGACATACAATCGCTGGACAGACAAAAGCCCAAAGACTGACTGACTTGAAATTTTAAAATTATTCGAAATCATCTTACGGGTTGCCGCACACAGCCACTCATATCTACAGAGAAACATTAAGGGCAAGTGTAGGGAATGCTTTGCATCCAAATATAAATACAAAATTTATGGCCAAAATGCGAAAGTCAGTGCTTAAAGTTTTTAGCCAAAGACACATTTGATACACAATTTTTATACAATTTATGGTCTCAAGTTCAGCATAAATATTCTGAATTGAAATATAAATGAGAAAAACAAGCTAAAACTGTTTAGAGAGCAGTCCAGTGCCCGAAGCAATACCAATTGGGGAAATGGAATTATTTTCATCGCCTAAAAGTGAGCAACACTCTAGAGCTTTGCATTTCAGTTGCCCAGCACGAACTGATTTTTTTTAGTTTGTGCAGTACAACACAGCTACAGCGTATTATAAATATTAACACTGATCAATATACAAATAAGATAAAAAGACTTGAAAGATATGAAATATCTTTTTCGTACACACACTCTATGTAAAATGAATGACTTCTTAAATACGGAATCTGACGTTTCCCAAAAACTATTATATACTTTATTTATATTTATATTTTTATAAAATACTTTTTTAATTCTTATTTAATAAATATATGCGACCTGAAAAATAGAGCACCTCTGTGTCATGTCTAGTCCAACCAAGTAGCGAAATAAATTCTCAATTGAGTCTTCCCAGTTGCCTTTAAACGCAAAAATATCCGGCAAAGCTCAATTTACCGCAACATGACAGCACGTTGCTTTCTACCCTGGCCACACACTCATTCACATAAAATGGCTTATCAGGGAAAAGGCTCAAATTAAAAGCAGGCAAAAACTTGGTAAAAGTTCGCATCCTTGGCATCCACACTTTAAGCAACCCCCTTGTCAGCCACAAGTTAATGGACCAGCCACAGGCACAAGTTAAGAGCCTGTCCTCCGCCATACCACTCTCTCCACCCAGACCAGAAAGTGCTCTGATTATAAACGCCATTGTCACTTCTCCAGCAGCAGGCGACGAACAGCAACAGCAACAACAATAGCAAAAATCCAATTATGACATAAAAATTTGCGTAAATTGTGAAATGTAAATTGTGTCAACACTTTCAACTAAAAAGGGTTTTTCATTGCGCCCAGCTGAGATAAGCAGCACGAAATTATTATTTGTCACACGTAAATTTTTCGGGTAGATAATAAAATTGTGTATGCCAAAGAAGAAAGCCGTTGACTTTTATTGCTGCGGTAATTGCCAAATGGGGCATGAATGGGTCCTGTGTCCCCTCCATACTATAACCAGCGTCCTGGGTTAATCAATGCGCACTGTGAGCATCAGCGCAGCTTGTTTGCGGTTTTGATACCGCTTTAAAGACTGAACTGGGCAAGTGTTTCAGACCCAAATAATTGGCTTATAATAAATATGAAATTGGGACAGCGCAGCTTTAAAAACTCCCCAAAATACGATAGCATATTTAACAAGGATATAGCATCTTATAGAGAAGAGTAAAACTACCGAGCATAACTGTACCCAAGTAACGGCTTCTTATAAATACATATTTTTACATACGTATTCAGTACGTTAGGGTCTGTGTGTGCGTGTGTGTGTGTTAAAAAACTGACGGCCGCTCATCTATTTCAATTAGGTTTTGACTAGGGGTCAGCCTGAAAATTGTTGCTCTGCTCGTGCCTGACCCGCATGTTGACCCAGAATGCAAGCTAAGCAGCCAAGCAGCCGGGGCAGTAATAGTAACTGGGTCATTTCAACAGGGCTTTTGACGAAATATATGCACATTCTAACCACTTGCCACATGCGGATCTGTGTTGCTTGCTGATACGCTGATATAGAACAAGGTTTTTTGCCATTGTTCGACCTTGCCACAGACTGTACCAAAAAGAACAAGCAGCAGCAGCAGCAGCAGCAGCAGCGGCAGCAGCATCAGCAGTAGCAGCAGCAATAGCTTCAAGGCCTAACCCAACTAACATAGCGCATACATATGGCAGTTACTGTACATTGGAAAGTTACTTACTTATCAGTAGGATGCAGTGCCCTCCCGCTTTCGTACAGCGTAAGCGCAGCGTATGCAACAGAAAGTAAACCAGGTCAAGCGTCAAACGGATATTTATGTATACATGGGGGCATGTATGTATGTACGTGTATGGCAAATGTGAAAATATGCTTGTATGCTTTTCTCTATGTACTCTTTATTTACTTACTATCATATATAAGTATGAATATGCACTTATGCTGAGTTATACAGGCGCTGTTGTTTATGTTAACTTATTTAACAAGTTGGCAAAGTGTTTAAGAACTCTTTTCAATGTGAAATACTTATAGCATACTTTTTAGAGCACGTACCAAATTGGCAATCATGATTTTAAATGTTTCAACTGCAACAGAAGCTTGCCTCTTAGATGCCGTAAACTCTTTATAAATTGGACAACAACTATTTAGGTGAACTCCTTGGCTAACATTAGGAAGTGTCCTCGACTCCAGGGACACATTTCAATTTAGCTGTGAAAAGCAACACAAATAAACTGACAAAAAAGAACTTGATGTACGAGCCGTCCCAGACTGGGGGATAGGGGACACGTGGGTGCGACTGTAAAACGGCAACATAATAATGATAAAGAAAAAGAAATAAAAGCAATGTAAGGGAAAATGAAACTAGAAAAGCTGCACAAAGTGGTAAAAAAGCAAAATGTCTGGGGCAATGGTCCAAAAATAATCAACTTGTGGTCGGGATGGGTTTGGGATTGGGTACATCCTTCATGGAAAGTGGAATACATCAAGCTTGGACATTTTTAGATAACCTCAAAAGGTTTGCCGTGTGATAGAATGGGAACTGCCTGTGTGTGGCAGGTATTGCCCAAAAGGACGGCAAATATTGGTAGAGCTCAATGCTGGCGCCATTTTACGGGGATTACATGCGAGATCCAAAAGCGGTTTATGGCGCACCTCAGAACCTTGAGTGCGAGCACTCTACTATGGCTTTAAAATGCACCTAAGCAAGGCGTGTGTGCCTGTGTGTGTGCGCATTGAAATGCTATTTGATGTGCTTCCAAACCAGCGACTGTAAGCCGCTTATGGCCAGCAAATTAGACGTTTTTAAAGCGCATAGAATAATGGGTCGGGGTGAATGCGTAACAGCTTTGTGCAGACAGCATTTCAGATTAGAATACTATAATTTTAGGTTCTGAAATTTTTAAATATTCAAATAGAACGAACATGTTGTTTGTTAGAAACTCCATTCAAAAATACTGATTCAAGGCAAACATAGTTTACATTCATCCTGCGCAACAGTTACAAACCAATCTATGCGCAATGGAACTTCTAAGGTCGTAAGTTTTACCAACTACCAATGCGAATGCTGCAACAGTCTTGACAGTACAAATAGAAACGGTAGAAAAGTTCTGGCTGTGGCATAAATAAAACCATATGAAAGCCGCAAACCATATCGTTATGACTTCAACTGCACAAACAGCCCTACATATATAGCAACTGACAGCAATACCAATACCAATACCAATACAATTTCAAATTCAATTCCAGTGAGCTTCAGAGCTGCGCAAACAAAAAACGAAAGAGAATTTGTATGACAAATTTTGAAGGCAATTTCATTTATTTTTGTTTGGTAAAAAAGAAAACCATTTTTGCAACAACAATGTCTTAGTGCATTATACATAATTTCTATTCCACTCGTCTTCTATGCTTTTTTTCTTGTTTTTGTCTGCCTTGCCTGCAAATTTCATGCCGCCTGCGTGGGTTGAAGGGTTTCACAAACCCTTTTCAATTTGCCGCTTCTTTGGATTTAGACTGGGATTTAAATATTCTATTTCTTAAATTTCATGGCACTTGCAATACTGAAGCTATAAGCTCGCAGCCAAATAACACTCACGCCCTATTTTCCTCTTTACCCCTCACTTTCCTTTCTATGCATAAGCAGCTGCTGCTAACCATCCATACTGCTTATATACTGCTTAACTCAACTTTGCACTCCGAATTTTGGGTTTTGTTTTTTGTTCTCTTGCAAACTTTTTGCCCAGCAAGTGTCGACGCGTTTAATTGCAAATGATAACAGGCCTGGCTTAAAGTTCCCATTCCGATGTTTTTTTTCTTCCTTAGCTT
Organism: Scaptomyza caliginosa; assembly: GCA_035044725.1. NCBI lineage: Eukaryota > Metazoa > Arthropoda > Insecta > Diptera > Drosophilidae > Scaptomyza > Scaptomyza caliginosa. The sequence continues at coordinate 886,353 of JAWNNR010000989.1, read as the reverse complement.
TCTTTTTCTAATTTCTACTGTGCTGACCCAATTTGCAGGTTTTTCATTATTTTTATGCAAGCAGCATCAGCAGAAGTTGGAGGGAGACAAGCAGTGCAGACTCTGTGGTAGGACTCTTCAGTGAAAGTGTCGCCATCTTTGCCCATTTGTGCTGGCTTTTTTTATCACTTACTTTTCCACTTCCACTTCCGCTTGGCTTCGTTTGCGACTGCTTTTTCCTTTAACTGTAAGCGGCATCTTTTCCTGTTTAGATAAAATGCCAAATACCGGAAGATTTTTAATTAGAATTATTTGTTGTAGCCCCCCTTCTGACCAACATCAACTCAATTATTGGCTTTAAACAATGCGGTAGCAGTCCAATGGCAGAGCTTTTAGGAACTTTTCCCCCTAACAGAAGTTAAAGAGCCTTCCTTAAGTCGTATTGACCCCATTTCACCAGATTAAATCTTTTTACTAATCTCTTCCATTACTTGAAAGCGTTTTTGTTGGCTTTCGGCAGATGCAGGTGTTTTCGTTGTTTTGATTACTAGGTCTGTAATTTAATACATATCGTTACCGTTAGAATCCTAAATCATAATATAATACCACAGAGATGATAACTTGGCGTTGTGAAGTAAACTAAAGTTATTTGCATGATAAGTTGTTTAAAATGCAGGTTAAAAAAAAATAATTATGACGCTGGTAAACTTTCCTATATTACCCCAAACACCATTTGTCTTATATATTTAAATTCACATTTAATCAATATTTATCATTTTATTTCGAACACTTTAAGCTGTGAAAATTAAGTTGGTATCGAAACGAAGCGAACCGAATTCAAATGGCGTTCTACTTATTAACAAAAACCATTTGCATTGATGAAATGACAATTGTTATTTGAGAGACAGAGAACAGATTGGCAAACAAAATATGCAAATAGATTTGACAAAAAAATTCTGTAATAGCAAAGTAGAAAAAAAATAGCAAAAAGCCCAAAATAATAATATGGCTTGCCTTTGACTACTACTAAACTGGCTGACCGAAATGGCCATGGGCCAGTAGCAGCTGCTTTTGGCGAAATAATTTCGGGCAACATTTTGGGCTATCGCCATCGACAAACAAGCGAAAGTAAATAAAGAAAGAGGGAGAGAAAAAGGCTGACTCGATGGCCACAATAATTTTCATAAAGTTTCCAGTTTTCGGCAAACGAAATTTCCGCATTTTTTGTGCACAATCAACATAAAAGCAACAATGAAAATGCAGTAGCTCGGCCCCGATGATGTAATGGGCCAGCGCAAATATTTCATTTGAATAACTTCGTAATCACGGGGTACGGTCCGCATGTCAGCTGGACAGTAAAGCAGCCTGGTACTGGACAGACGTGGCACAACAACCTGGATGGAAAACTACGTACAGAATAATGGGGGAAAATGGGAAAGCGAAAACAAGACCAAAAACCATCGAAATCAAATTGGCTTTTTGCTCAATGGGTGATTTTTGTTAGTCGAGGTACGGATTTTTATAGCTAACTTTGTTATGGCAAGGTGGGCGTCAGACGCACACCTCCTTTAGGCCTGAGTGTAGACATCGACAACGTATTTGCTGTTGTTTTTGTTAATACTTCTGTTGCTTTTGCCTTTGGCGTTAAATGTCTGTTGCCAGTTGGTTTTTGGTCTGGCTTTCAAAGACCATTTACAATTTTGATTTTGCTTCAATTGCGGACCAGACAGAAACTTACGTATGCTTATATTTTCATAGGTTTGTAGACGAAAATTTAAAAAAAAAGAGAGAGAGCTGGTGTTAGTTGATTAGAGGTTTACTTACAGCATTGGGCATTTGGCATAGTTGGGAAGTCGAGCAGGGTGGCAATGCAGTGTGGCAAGCACTCACCTGTAAGAAAAAAAATAATTATTAAAAAATTAGTGTGTAAACTTAAAGCAATTTCAATATGCAAGACAATTCGATTGTTTTTGTGAAATTAAATCGATTTTTACTGGCAAATCTCCATGAATTCGATTTATTAAGACTCACCCATCCAGACCTACCATTTCACGCCCCACTGCTTTTCCACCCATTGGCATTAGCAATTGGGCTTGACACATTCGCGCCGCGATGTCATAAACTGGCACAAACTGCTAAAACAGATATAGATACCACACACACGCAAGGGGAAAGTCAACTTCAAGGAAGCCATTCCGCACCATTACTTCAGACTCAGCACTGGCTTTGTGTGTGTGTGTTACATGCATGTCGCATGTTTGAAGATAGCCTCGTGTGCCCAATTCCAAGTTTACCATGTCGGGGTCAAATAGTTTGCCGACTTTCGTGCACAAACCAATTCAAATTGTGCCTATAAATATGCATGGGATTGCGATTCGTATCGTTTATTATTGGGTTTGCTTTTTTTTATTTACCCTATATGCCGAGCCAAAATCTACCAACACACTGTATAGGATTGTCAAAAATAATTTCTTAAACTTTAAAACCCGGTAATTATAACCCTATTTATAGGGTATATTTAAGTTGAGAGCGTTATTGAATTTTCTTGTTTCTTGATTTTATATTCAAGAATTCAGATGATTGGGTAGTTCTTTTGGCATTTCATGTTGCTGTTTGTTTATAGTCCAGGCCAGGCATTGACATGATTTTTCAGCGACTTGTTTTGCATTTTGTCTAATTGCCATGTTAATTGTGCGCAATTACAGACACTCTGTATAGCCAAGTAGGAAGGCAACTGCAGATTGCGTGCTAGTACTGCAGCTTTCAATTAAGTATATGTATTTATTTTATTTGTGATTTGTTTCGGTGAGTTACATTTCGTGGAAAACTTTTCAATGACTGTTTTTAATATTGTTACTGAATGACTAAAACCTTTCTTATAAAGAGGCAGTTATTATAATTTAAAAACGAAATTAAACAAAGGGAGAGAGAGAGAAAAAAAGAAAGAGAGAGATGGAATGAAAGACAGAACAAGCAGGAATGTCTGCTAGACGGAGTCAAAGTCATAAGATGAAATGAAATTCTGGTTAATTAGCAAAAACGATAGTCGGGACATGCTCAAAACCCACAGCCCTGGGAACAACAATTAGGCGGGGAGCTAAGCGGCCGCAGCAACGGCTATTAATTTGTCATGTACGTGCAATTAATCAAAAGTTGAATGACTTAACAGTGCATAAGGCTTCAACTTTTGATTAAAGTGTTTAATTTTTGTTATTGTTTTCTCTGGACTTAATTCACTTAATTGTGATTAAAGATCTCTACCGTATTGCACTGCGCGAAATTAGTCATGATTATTTGAAAGCCGTTGCATATTCGAAGGAATTCCAGCTTGCGTGTGTCAGAATTGATGGATGGTTTGCTTTTCAAAAAGGCGTGTGCTGAGATAACTGACCTCTAAACATACACACGCACACACACATGCACGCTGTTGAGAAGTCGAAACTCAGAGGGCATCCTGCGCTGCAAAGTAGGCTAAAAATATGGCACACTCACAAAGGGCAACAACAACAGCAACAGAAACCAACAACGATGATGATGGTCCAATAACCTTTTGCATAGCTCGGCTGGAGCTCTGTTTCGGCACAGCTTGAATGGCATTGACACTAGCCGTTAAGAGGCTGATTCTGCTGCCGCTACTGATTTGGGTGGTTGCCGGTTGGCCCTAAGAATAAGAGAAAAGACGGCAAACTACGTATAAGAAGACATTGCTCGAGAGGCTTACGCACTTATTTTTATCCATTCCTGGGACAGCTTCTGCCCATACCGCGTCTATTTAACTTTGACTAAGTTTTGTTTTTGTTTTGGCGCAAGAGTTTTCCTTTTTGTTGGCATTGCCTTTAATTTTATTTTTCTCTCTTTTTATTCTTGTTGGTTTTTTTGTTGTCATTGTCGTGAAGATTTTATGGCTTTGAGGCAGGCGAGAGTTGCGTTGGCGTTGTCTGAGTTTTTGGCAGCCACAGTCGGAGTCGTAGCCGGCGAAATCGTGCGAATGCCCTGTTTCAAGGATACTTTGCGCTTCGTAGCTGTTTGTTGCCTTTGCTTTTTTATTGTGTCGTTTGCACGCATCGAGCGCTAAAAGTTAAATGTTTAATCATAAAAAGCAGATAGCTGGGTGAATTGGCGGTTGCGGATAGGTAGATAAACATAAGTACTGGGAATAGCTCCCAATTGGAAAGGATTGCACTGTCAAGATCGCTGTCATACGGTGCTTAAGTGAATACCATAAGAGCTTTGATTGCTCATACTTTTAACAAGCTTAAGATTGTAGGTGAGCAATGTAAACTAATATTGAAATGTTTTAAAAATGTTTCTTGTTAAAACAAAAAAGATACAAAGCCTATTTGGGTGTAAAGCCAACCCTATATGCCGTTTATCCATAAAATGGAAAGCTTGCCTGAATATTTCAGCGGCATTTTGTTGCTGCGTTCAAAAGCAGAACATTATTATACATTCTTTTTTTGGATTTTCTTGTTCGTATTTTACTTTGCCCTGGTGTAGGGCAAATTTACGCACGACACCCATTCAAAGGATGTCCCTTGCGGCTCTCTCTACTCGGAGTGCGCAGTTCGTTGTGCCGTCAGTTGAATAAACTCAATAAGATTTTTTTTTTTCAAAGCCATTCAGAATATTAATGTCTGTGTGTGTGCGTGTTGTTTTGATATACTGTTTGTATTTAGGTATGTTAAATTGTCAAATACGTCTAGACATCGAAGGCCATTGTGCATAACGGTTAAGGGCATGACACAGGGCATATAATCTAGCACACAATACGCATAGGATCTCTGTTGACCTTTACGAGAAACAAATGTAAGGAAATTTCAATAGCTGTTAATTAATTTCCTTGAGTTTGCCATTTGCCTTGGTAATTGATATATTCTTTGGCACTCGCGAGGCGTTCGCCTCTAAAACGTGACTAACAACCGATTTGTAATTAATCATTGGACAACGAACCCAAATCCGATTCGTAAGTTCCCTTTAATGCTAATTTTCATGCATTTTTTTCAAAATGCGAGTCAATAAATTGTTTTTTTTTCAGCTCTTACTCATAGATCGCTTTTGGAGGCGTTGAAACTTTTTCAGGAGTTGTGGGCGATGCACGTTGATCGGTGTTCATCTTGTCGCTGCATTCTTAAATCAATTAAATTTAAAGCGGCATTCGCTTTGTGCTCTTTACTCACAACACACTTGTCTGACTGTTACTGTTGTTTCAAATTCATTTCCTTAACTGTCAGTGCATTGACTTTTGACAACGACAAGAGAAACATCAACAACGACAACACCGCAGGCAAGAGCAACGTTACAACTCGTTTTAGTTGTTTTTCCAGACTGAGCTTATAATTTAATTAAACTAAACTTAATTAGCATGTTAACGCAGTTAACTACTATATTGCAATTTGCAACGCTGAAAGTTTATTGAACTCTCAAATTACTGCACTGCAGTACACTTTGTGATAACTTGATAAACAATAGCTTGATTTGGTTCCGTTAATAACAAACTGGTGTCTTATCAGTCAGCATATTCGTCTATTGAAAGGTCAACACACGCAGTTCCAAATATCAGTATATAATCAGATTCCCAACACTTTCCCGACAAGACGCCATCGCAGTCGCATTTAAACGACCTTGATGACAATGAACTCATTTACACTCTTAAGCGTAGTGACAAAGCAAAAGCTTACAAACAAACATTCGGTCTTTCAAGTGCCCACACACACACAAGTGAAAAGAAAATCATCTATTTATGCCAAATGGACTTGATAAGATATTTACAATTTAGCTGAATGCTGCTGCCAATAAGTCTAGCATTGCAACCTTTATTAGGTTCTTACGACGCCATTTTATGAGAAAACTATTCATTTAAATGGCTGCGATATTTGAAGTTAGTGTTAGAGCTTCTTTTTCTAAAGTTATTTTGTAATAATATTTAATGTTTCAAAATAGAATAAATGCAATTTTGAAATTGAATGTCAATATCTGATAAGCAAGCATTCAACTTAGCTCGATACGGCAGGTGTAATGGTTAAGGTTTCTTTGTGTTCAATATTTTGCGCTAGGTTTTGCAACATTCACGCATACATGACTCACGCGCAGAGAGCTTTTTGTGGACACTGCAACGTAAATGTGAAGCTTTCAAAAGTGAACCAATACAAAGACAACATTGTTCAGTGTTGGTGTGCACCTAAAAAAGTTATTGTAACGCAGCTCACAGAGAAATGCATTAGCGGAAATAGTTGATACATATGTATATACACTAGCATATTGTGTGTTAGGGTCAATTTATATTGTCCTGTTATTAAAAATGCCGCACTTAACAAATAAACTGGACATATACGAATTTATAAATAAACAAGTCTTGAATAGTATATGAAAAAATTGACTTTACATTGCTTTATGTCATGCCATTAAAATTTGAAAAGCCGTATCGAGCGATGTCGGTTAATAACAGCCTACAAATTGTGGCAGATGACAACAACAGCGGGGCAAAGAGTGGTAGGTTAGGTGGTCGGCAGCTTGAAATGATTGCAGCAATGGGGAATATAAATATCATGTAGGCGACTCGGCGCACTGGCACCTGGCTCCTATTACATGCGCACGGCATTATTACAAAGCCACCAACAGCCACAATTGCAAATAAGAGCTAATATTAAAAGCGGCAATTTTCCATTTCACCGTCAACCAACAACCAACAATGAACCAACATTCGCTTTAAACCACCCAACAATGCCTTCTATGTTTTTTTTTTTGCGTGCCATATGCGAGTTCGAAAGGATTTCCGGTTTATGCTGTTGCTTACAAACCGCTTGCTCTGCTAACCACTTTTTCACTCCTCCTTCGTCCAAAACATGTGCACTTCTTTAACCTTTTGTAATTGCTTTGTTGTGGAAATATCAAAGCGAATATTTAATATAACCAGCTCACTATGTTACAACTCCATACATATATTATGTACAAGTCTTTATTGCCCGCACAGCTTTGACTTAATATCCTGCTGCTCGCCTTAATCCAATTTTTAAATATCTTTTTTAATATTTTTTTTTGTGCATTGTCAGCTGTTGGAGATTTTATTTATATGTTTTTGTTTAATGAAAGCCAACACAAAAACGACAACTTTAATGTAATAACTTGGTTGCATGGCGCTCTTATAATTACCTTAGTCCCGTGCATCAAAGTGCACCTGAAAGAACAAAAGAAAACTCAGAACGCAAACGAAAACCGCACACAACGAGTCGGTGGTCCAGTGGCCAATTGCTAACCCAAGAACTTTATCCACTTCAGTTCAAAAACTCAAACATATGCGGTTAAAACGTGTGCCAGACGTGAACCAAACAGACACACATAGTCGATGCGCACAGAGCTGTATTGGGTGCCGGGTGCCGGATGCACGTCGTGCAGTGCTTTCTAAGGATGTGACACAGCTCGTGCTTTTTTCGATATGTGTTGCTCAAAAAGTTTGATGTGAAATTGGTGCGTCTCTAGCGGTCACACAGGTTTTTGGCATTGCTTGTGTACCGCCATTTAACATGAAGTGAAGGCAAGCAGGCAAGCAATGAGGCAGTAAGGCAGGCAACCGAACGTGATGCCTGGCACAAGTAACTAGCAACCTCTCCACCAATTTTGCCCCCCTTTATTCATCCCTTCTCCCTTTTTTTCGTAAGCTCCTTTTCGTTGAAACCATCAGCTCTTACTGCCATTTGGCAACGCTCCTGCTGGTCGTCGTGGCTTTGTTTTCGATTTGAGCTTCGTTTTGCCTTTGCTTAAAGCCTTTTTGCAACGTTTACGCTTTGTGCAAGTAATGTTTATGCCGGTTGTTGTTGCTGTTCTTGTTGTCGTAGGCCTGCCTGTTGGTTGGTTGTTGCTTATCCTGTGTGTCGTTGAACTCGAAACCGGTGCCAAGGAATAGAAGTAATACCTGTACCTCTGTACCTATGCATGTCGCCCCTGCAAGCAAACATACACACACAGTGATGCACTTGACTTTGGTGAAATAGGGGGCGGAAAAGCGTGTTACGGGGCGGGACATAGCTATGACAACTTTTGCGACAACACGCCAGCTGAAACCTGCAAAGGCGCCGGGCCCTAAGCTTAAGCACAAAAGCAAAATAAGCGCAACACAAAAGGTCCAAGTGAACTCGGCTTAAGAAATGTAAACAAGCTGAAACAAAGTGCAGCGCTGCCGAGTTGCTTGTTTGTCCAGGCGCCATGACAACCCTATTGCCGAACGCTGGCAACACACTAAGAAGTGAGTGTGTATGTTTGTGTAAGTTTTATGCATAAAAACTCTATTGAAATTTTCTTTTTTGCTAACCAATTCACGTGAGCCCTGCCATGCCATGCCGGTCACTATAACATTTTTGGCAGCCAATACCATAAATTGTGAGCATGTGTAAATTTTTTAGCAGATAGAAAACGATTCTATGTCGAGGCAGAGGAAAAAGGCAATGTGCTCCATGAATTCATTTGACTGAATAAATTAAACGATAAAAAATGCAATTGCTAGTTGAACAAACCCTACAATATGTTTGTGTGGTTGGTGGAAACATTACATTTTATACTAGATTAAAGCAGGTTAAGCAATGATCTTTGCATTTTTAGTTGAACCGAATCACATTTCAGTTGTCTTGCTCGTTTTTGACTAGTACAATAAACACACACAATCTCTACACAAAGGATGCATATATACACTAGAAACTTTAAACATGTTATCCTCTGGGGATTTTGTGCTTTAATGCACCTATCACGATAAAGTTTATTCGGAGAGGGTCCCTCTGTAAGGGTATTTCATAATTTTATTGTTTCGATTGCAGCATCCAGCATCTGACTACAGTTTATCCAACACAGAGAGTCGGTCTAAAGAGACACACAGATACTTACATGCATACATATATAGTTAGTTAGAATCGTTGAGGTTTTAGTTGGCATAGATGCCTCCGGGCTGCAGTTCCCATTTGCCGACATGTAAAATGATGCGTAAACAATATTCTGACGCATCATTAAAACGCCTGAACAAGGCGCATCGATCAGCTTCACGTTCAGTTGGGAATCATCTCGATTGTCTATCTCTCTCTTTGTGTGTGTGTGTGTGTGAAATGGTCGTGTTCTGTTTGACGCAGAACGAACATGATTATGATGACGCATCGCGATGCATGAAAGCGGGCAGCTCAGTTCCCAGTTTGAGTTTCAGGCCCGTCACTGCCCTGCCCTGCCTCAACAAAAAATACAAAAATAACACAAGCAACAACAAAAGCAGTAGGCAAAAAACAACTTATTCAATTTTGCTCGCTTGGACACGGACTGGTGCTAGCTTGGGTTAGCTCGGTCTGGGTTCGTCATGTCCACCTTCACGCGCAGCGGCAACAAAGTTCAATTGCCTCGAGTACGCAGCGATGCCACGCGCTCTCTTTCTCTCTTTTTCTTTTATTCTCAATATTCCCTCTTACTCTGTCTTGTGTCGCCTGCTCTTTCGGACATGCATGTTGGAAGTTGGCATCGCTTGATCGTTTGTTGCTTGCCCATTTGTTGTTGTTGCTCTTATTGCTGCGGCATGCTCACTGCTTGTTTATGCTGATCTCTGTAATGAGATATAATGCCGGCCAGCCGGCCGGCACTCCCGCCCCAAGACAACCAAAATACCAAACAGCAAAAAGAATAACAACAATGAGTCGTGGCAAGCAGCAGCTTCTTGAAGATACCGGCACCTGACCTGGCATAAAATGGCAGCTTTGTAGTCTTGAGGGACTTTGGATCTACCTCAACACAGCAAAAGTTGTGCATTAATTTAGCCAAGGGACGTTCAGAAATTTGTTCACACCTAAATAAATATGTTTAATAAAAAAACAACTGACATAAAAAGTAAGCTAGCTAATCATTGTACATGTTTTCTAGTTCTTATACAAATATTTTATGTTAAATGCAAACTTAAAAGGCAGCCCTCATCAGTTCATACATATAAGCCGGCATAAAGACCGCTGTGTGTGTGATCAACTGCAAACATCATGATCAACATTTGGTCAATATCATTTTTTCGTGATTTTTGTCGCATCAAAACATCAACAGCAAATTTGATAACTCTTGCGACGACAGAAGCAACGTAGTCTCAAAATAAGTTTTACTTGGGCAGCTCACATATGACCGATCGCGAGACAAAGACTGAGATAGAGAGAAATAGAGTGCGAGGGGGGACAGGCAGAGGCGGATAAAATTGCACAGAACTGACCTGGACAAGTGGTCAGAGCAACGAAGTGACGAAGCGGATCCTACTCAACATTGGCTTTGAGTGAATCAACAAACATTATGCATACAGCTGATTCTGATTGGAAGCACAAAATGCCAGCATATGTGTGTATGAGCGGAAAGATGGGTGTGAAGAAGGGTGACGTGGAAGGGGGGCAAACAGAGGTCGATGAGCTGAGCTCCATGCGTGTATATTAATAACCGGCCTCGACCCCAAGCAAACAGCGAAAACCAACCGCATTGTAGCGTCAACGAACGTGCCCAAGTAATAAAGAAATCTTCAATGTTGGCGGGGGCGCACGCTCATGCGGATGTATGGTGATAGTATATAGTGAGAGAAAGGGAGATTACGTGGGGGTGTGAAGGTGTATGGGGTTGTGTGAAGCTGCTTCTCAGAATAAAGCAGAGAAGCCAACAAGAACAAGAAATTGGCAAGCGCGTTTAAGAGGCGCATAAATTACAGCCCAGTCTCCTGCTCTTGCCCACAGCTGAGGCTTGACTCTTTTTGTTGCTGCTTGGGCAGGAAACGCATTGCTGCTACATAGTTAAATCGTTGACATTGGAAAGCTTTTGCATTGAATCGAAATTTCGAAGCGTTGCTGCCTCAAATCAACGGACACACCCATTAGCAGCAGCAGCAGCGCCTTCGCAAAGTGAGCAAATTTTTGTTTAATTTTTTAATTGCCGTTGCGGCAGTTTTCCATTTTTTTTTTTTGTTATTTTTGCAGTTGCTTTCGGCGGCTGACATCGAAGTTGGTAATTAAAAATGCGTAACGCGTCTTTGCTCTTGTTGAACCGTGGTCATTGTTGTTGTTGCAGTTGTTGCTGCTGTGTATGTATGTGTCAAATAACTAACAGCTGGTAGTCTCGAACTTAGTATGGATCAGGTAAATTAAGTTAATACTTACCCGTTTATAGATTTTTTGAGATTTAATATTATTCTTGAGAACTCACCTGAAATATAAAAGAAAAGTTTCGTTAGTAATATTTTAAATAAAATTCCCAAAGGTTGAATATAAATCTATAGTGTGTAGGATTATGCATTCAACAAAAAGCATTCAACTAAAGAAACTTTTGTTACTGCTGTTGTTTTTGCGATTTAAAGGCAAAATTTTGTGGAGAGCCTACCCAAAAGCAGATAAAAATAATGACAATGTTCAGGTTCTGTGGCAATCGACTGCGGCATCCTTAACTGAACCTAGCTCAACATTGTTTTTGTTTTACCCCATACACATTTTACAGTGCTGTCGTAGTCGCCGCCTTGTTGCTGCTGTTGCTGTTGTTTTTCGGTTTTCATATCTGCGCCTCAGAATCATGTCGCGGAGCCAGTGAGCAACATGTTTGTGAGGCAGCAACAACTTGCGAGTGCTTCGGCACTCGGCGACAATGGCAACAAAGAAAACAACATGGCAATGGGCAAGCCTCTTGCCAGCTGCTTTTTGTGCTACTTCCACACACACACACACACACATACACACTCTTAAAGACAGCAGCAGCGGCGCTGTTGTTGCTGCCACTTGCCGTAAACTTGCTCATCAACTGGATTTACTAGCACATGCGAGCGCGAACTGTCTGCAAGTCCCAAGCCGCTGCTTCTTGCATTTGTTGCATTTAGTCATCGTCCTCCTGCATTCTCCATTATCTTCATTGTCTTCATTATCATCTTCATCATTATCATTATTGTTGTTGTTGTCTGCTGTTGTTCACTGCACTCAGTTGCTGCCTGCCCATTTGCTTTACGTTCCACTTCAACACCCGGCGCACTGCTTTTCCCACACAGTTGCTGCAGCAGTTGCTCTTGCTCAGAGTGCAGCAGAGTTCGTTCCACTCGGCCTTTTATTTATGCTGTCGTCTTTTTGTTGTTTCTTTTTCTTGCTTGCTTACTTGCCTCGTTTGCTTTGTTTTGATATCATGCATTTTGTTTTGCTATTCATATTTCTTCTGGATTTTGTATTTTGCTCGCCGTTCCCGACTCTCTTGATTTGGCACTTAAACTGACGCTGCCGCTGAAGCTGATAATTGCAGTGAAGCGAGAAACTGGAAATGCGATTGTGACGTCACGAGGGCATTCACTTTATATTGACTGTTGTTGTTGCTTGCTGCTTGCTGCTTGCTGCAACGCAACACGTTGCTGTCAGCGGCTGTTGCATGGCCAATCAATTATTATCATGTACCAAATTCGGTGCCATTTCGAATTGCTCCTTGTGTACGCTGTTCTCTTAACTCTTTGCACTCTGCACTATCACTGCCCCATTGTCCATTATATGAGACACGAAATTTAAATTTACACATCGATAGCAGTCTCGCAGTGCGCCCATTGTCACGATAAATCAATTGCACGACTTTCAGCCAACTCGTTTACGCTCCACAGTAGCCCAAAAGAGCCACATGCGATCCCAAGCAAACGATGTTTCTGCTGCCTCCTTTATCTTAGAGTTGTTGTTGTTGCGTTGTTGTTGCATCGTCAACGGGCTCACAGTAGCAACAAGCGGCTGACACTGACACTTACGTATGTTAATGTTGACAAAAGAGCAAAGACAAAACCAAACAAAAATGTTGTTACCCAAAAGTACAGCCATGAATAAATTTAGTTGTTCTCAGCATTGGTTTTTCAATTTATGCAACAATACTGAATTTATTTTGAATCAGACTTTTTATAAAACATAAGCCAAACTAAGCGTATTTAAGTCTAGGCAATTGATTAATTAATTAATTAATACATAGCACAAATATAGTTTTGAAATGAAAAAACTTTCTGGACTTCGATTGGGATTGTGCGAGTTGAAACGGTTTAGGTTTGCTAGTTTGCTCTCTTCTTTTCTCCCACAAAATACTAGGCAATTACTTGGCTTCTGGTAACATTTTCGAAACATGTTCAACGCTTGACCTTTTTTGCAACGCTCAATTTATGAGCGCAACACATGAGCATGGAACATGCAAAGCGCTATGTTAACAGCAACACACAAAGCTCCTTCTCCCACCCCTTCCCACATACACACACACACACCATTCTCTGTCCACCTACCTATGCCACATACCGTTGAACTGGCGTGTCAGCAATGCAATTATTGTGATTTTTGTTGGGACAGAGTTTGCATCCATGACATGGCATGGCAATACCAAATAAAAGCAACTACAGCTCACAGTATTATTTGAAGTCAACGTTGAAGCTTCAACTGGATCATTAGGCGCGCCCTGGAGCCATTAATTTCTGCAACCCAAAAAGTGTACGCCAATAGAAGGGACGAGACGAGACGCGACGCTACAAGAGGAGACGAAGGATAGAGATAGAGAGAGAGAGAGAGAGAGAGAGAGAGAGAGAGAGAGAGAGAGAGTGAAAGAATACAGAAAAACACAAACTAAACGCTGCATTTAAGATAAATTTGCGACGATAGCATAGGCCAGACCAGACGAGACCAGACAGACCAAGCCACGTTTGTAGAACGATGGAGCATGAAGTATTAGGGCATGGATAGCAGCAATAGCACCAGTAGAAACAGAGAATTGCAATCAAGTTCAATGCACAGCACAACAAGCATAGGAATACAGAGCTGGCTGGCTGGCTAGCTGGCTATAAAGGATGAAACTCTGCGCTCTCTAGCTGAGCTAAACAACTTATTGGCCAATTCGCTTTGTAGCTTAAACTTTGTCTTACCGTTCAATCGATTAAGAAAAAGGAGAAAAGAAACTGTGAAACAGACGCCACAAAAGCAGCAGCTGTTGCAACAAATTGAAAGTTTTGTGAAAAGTAAATAATGAAAACGTTCGATCTAATTTTTGTCTGTCCTTTTCTATCTTCTTTTTTTTTTAACCTTTTTAATAAGGTGCTGATTAAAATTAAAGTTCAATGCTCCATTTGTTCAGTGCCTACATGGGCCATGCCGCGCTAGGCAGTAAATCAGAAAAATCCACACATAAAAACTAAACAATCGTCTCATTAATTACAATTAGAAGTGTTTATTGCTGAAGCGCAGCCATAATCCCGGCTCCTGTTCCTATCCAATAGGGCTTGCGTCATCATCAAAGAGTAGGCCTTTACTTAACGATCACAGCGAGGCATATTTTCGCAATGAAGGCAAAATAAAACGAAAACAAAAACAAAATACGAGACTGAAGTCGATGGAGTTGATGGCTTTGACAGCGGACCCAAGTCTCCCCAGGCAGCAGCGCGACCGACGTTGCCACTCGGGGGCATTACTATAGGATTCATCAATCAACAGCTGTCATTGCAGCAGCCGGCAGTCAACAGTAAGCAGCAGCCGCACCATCAGTCGGCAGCCAGTGACCGGTTCAATCCACGTCCATGCCATTGGTCCATGCGGTCGGTCCACTCTAAATCAGACCTGCTGTCCCATTTATGCGTCTGTAACTCGCCGCTGCGCATGCGCAACGTTTGCCCAGTGCCATTTTCAAAACATAAAACCTAAGGCGTTTCAAAGGGGGCGGTGTGCACCCCTGGAGCTCAGCTTCCTGTTGGATCGTAACTCTACGATTGTCGTCCAATGTTTGGTTGCCATCGGTCAGCTCTTGTTCACTTGTTTCACTCCCTACCCGTTTGTGTGCCTATTTGTTTCGTTTGTTTGTTTGTTGGCCTTTCTTGCTTTCTTGTCAATCTTCATCGCGTTTTTCTCAATGTTGTTTTTTGGAAAATTACTACTCACTGAACTGTCGGGGCAGCCGTCCATTTATGCAAATGCTGGTGATAATTGTGCCACGAGTATTGCATAATCATGACACATTACAAATGATACGTTGATTTCACAAGCAGCATTCGATATTAACATCAATGCCACGGCTTGTTAGAATTGACTGACGAAATACCGGATACATATATATACGCAATGACACTGTGCACGATCATAACCCAAAAACAAAGGCTTTTACAGTTTCCAGCTCAATTAATACTAGAAAAAGGTTTGAGCGCAAATTCACTTGGTTGGCGTTTGGACCCCGAACGTTTCCAGGCCATTTATCTTTTGCCTTAGTAGCTGGCTTGCTGCTCAACCATCACAATTTATTTACCGTTTTTTAAACTTTTTTCTTCATTTTTTCTTTATTTTGATTTCAGTTGATATTTTTACTAAACGTAGTGGAAGGTACCCTCTAGCTAGGAATTTTTTTTAATCTAAGCACCTGACAAAAAAAGTCCTTTTGAGGTAACGCCCCGGCTCTTTTATGGGCCGTAGGCAAGGGTTTTGGTTTGAGCTGGCTTTGCTTGCTGTTAAGCTGTATCTATAGAAATAAAGCGTTTGCCGAGAGCCAACAACGAATGGATAAAATGTGAGCCCTTGTAGCCAGCGCCTTTGACATCCCTTTTCACTTTGGCAGCCACAACACACACACACACACATACACGTACATTGCCTGTCCTCGTTCGAGCGTATTTTTTTTCATTGTGTCATTGCTTAAGCTCATCTATTTTCTGTAAAGCGTCATTTTGCTTAGCTTTTATAAGCTTTAATACAGCTATAATTGTATATCTAGAATCTACAAAATTTACAAATCCCCTTGCTCCTCCTGCACTCTGAACGACTCACCTTAGTCCAACAGCAGTTGCAGCGACATTTTAACTCTGGGCCCCACATCGTTTAATAGGACTAACACATTTTGCTGGTATAATAAGTTGTTGCTGCTTTTGCTTTAACTTTAGCTGCTTGGCAGCTGCTTCAAATGTTGGTCAAGAGCGTACTGGCTTGCTAGCATGCTTTCTTCTAGTTGTTGTTTTTTTCTTTTTATTTTGATTTACGGCCCGACGATTGGGTTGCCAACAATTTGCCGACCAGTTCGAGTTCAATTGACGCGAGCCTTTGGGCCATGCGATAAGCGTAGTGCAGCGACCGAAGCAAGTGCAAGCGAGAGGCCGAAGAGCGACAGGGCAAGCAAGTACTAAGCAGTGGAATAGCACATTTCGTTGCATTACTCAGCATTGTGAAATTGCCGGCTGTGTATTTTCCCCCAGTGAACAAGAAGAAAAGCATGCTTTATAAAGGGGCTGCGGCACACAGGCGGAAATTGGGTTCGTTATAGGTGAGGGCATACAATATACGTTTGCTTCTTTGAGTATGTATATGTGACATCCTGTTAAGGTAATGCCTATGATGAAAATGTGAATTGCTTCATATCGACTGATTTTCAAAGTTAACAAAAGCACAGTTCTTGACCAACAAGTGAACATATGAACAAAGTTGCGACTTTATCAGGCGACAGTTCAGACGCCAGACCATTAACCTCAAACTGCAATTACGATTCAACTTGTAGCCTTTCCAATGAATTTAACTTGGCACTGATATTTAAAGTCAATGACCAGCCGACGAATGAGAGCGCTTAGAATTAAATTTATTGTTAAATATAAACATATTCATATGTAGCCGAGTTAATAAATACGATTTTAAATGCATAAAGCAGTAAGTATTTAACTGCTTGACGAGAAGATTACTATACTAGGCAACTAATCTGCCTATTTAAAATCTGATTTTAAAGCACATTGCACTGCGAGCAACATGCACTTTCCTTAACTAAAGGATAAGTGCAAGGGGCTGTGCAGCAAGGGTCATAATACTTTCTGTGTCCAATGAGCTCATGTGTAGTGATAAGTCAACTTAAGTCAACGGAAACTCACAAAATAAAATAGAAAAAAGCATTGATGTTAGAACAGTTAACGCGAAATGCGCAACATCGTCAACGTAGTTATAGCACAACGCTTTGAATGTTTCTATATGTGTCGTGTGTATTTACCATGCAAATGCAAATGTATTGATGTCGAATAGAGCAACAACAGTTGCCGTGTCTCAAAATGCAAGTGCGCAAAATTGAATGCAAACATGATACATGCGAATGGAAAGGCACTTCACGTTTGACTCAGACAGCTTGACGCCAAAGCAAGCTCTAAAAAGTTCCGTGTAATGATGATGAAGCTTGCCACCACTTTATTGTTGTTGCTGCTGCTGTTAATGTTATAAAACAACAGTCAGTCTGCCAGTCAGGCAGTCAGTTGAGTGGCCAACGGGTTATAAAAGTATTTATAATAGTAATTACGCGGCATAAGATATTGCCATTTTATTTGTGCAGTTAACAAAACATTCTAGAAATTCACTGTAATTAATAATAGTAATAGTTTTAAAAGTGTTGTAAATAAAGGGAGAGAAAATATTAAACAAAAATTGTATTGAAAAGTATCGTTAGTATCAAACAGTCTATAAAAGAGTCGACATAGTTCCAAAGCTAAAATTGCAATTCAATAAATCTATTTACTGGCTTGTAGCAAATAATATAAGCGGGGAAAACGCATATTATTGCCACACACAAAATGCGTAAGAAGCATAAACTATCAGCAGTAACGGCCTGTTGCACACCCCAATATTAACGCAGGGCTTGCAACCGAAAGGGCTGACGGGCAGGCACACATACAAATATAATGTTTAAAGAAATCAGCTTGCACGGCATCTAGCGTGCAGCAACGGCAGCTTCAGCTATAAAAAACAATAACAACAGCTTACTAAATGGCCACATGTAATCCCTATTAACCTCTTGACAACCATTAATCAACCGACCGGGCTGCGACTTTGCCAACCAAACTAACAATTTATACATTGCAAATAACAAATAAAGATATATAATTGAATAAAAAATAAATCAATTCAACATTTAATCGTCACTTTTCATTTTTGTTGCGACTTTGTTATAATGCAAATTTGTAGCTTATCATTTTAGGTGGTTTTAGACACCGCCAATAATTATTATGCATTCTTGTTTTACAGTTTTATCTTTTTCTTTTTTTTGCAAATTTGTTTCATGAGGTTTTTTTTTTTTGGTTTCTTTTTTGTGTTGCGTTTTATTTGTATTTTTGTATAATATTTTTTGCTTTGTTGTTGCCTGCTGCGGTGAAATCTTCAAGGCCATGAATATTGACTGACTTGACTTTTTGTCGACGTTTTCGCGCTGGGATTTTATATAATTTTGTTGTTTTTTTTTTGCTGTTCGCTTTACTTTGTTGCTGTTGCAACCTGTCGCAAATATTTCGACGCATTTGTTATGCTCAGCTTATTTCTTGATGATGATTGCTGTGTAGAGTGTGGTGTTTGGTGTGTGAGTGTTTTGGCTGTATTTATAGCTGCTGCAGTCATTCATCATGCGAACAAAAAAAACAAAAAAAATAACAATAATAGAAAATGAATAACCCAAAGCAGTAAACGTTGCGCCCACATGCAGAGCAGGAAGTGGCCAAGAGAACAGGTTGCCAGCTCGAACTTGCACACTAAGCTAAGTACCTGGCCAACACTTTTTGGCTACTTCAATGTGCTACATTTCAAATTAATTTTTGCTGAAAGTCATGCAAACCAGCTTGCAAGGCCAACACAGTCAATAATCATGAACTGCAAAACAACAAAAATGAATACAGAAACACAAAACATTCAAAAAAGGTGTTATAGCAATGTGTTGCGATTTATGTTTTTGGCTTTGACCGATTGGTCTAGGCGTCAAGGTTAGCCGCACCCGCAATGCAATCGGCTACCAGTGTGACAGTTTCTCACAACGATTTTGTTTATCGGCTTTTAAAAATAAAACAAAAAAAATATTTATATATAATCAATTTATGATAAGCCCAGCGTAATTATTCTAAGCAATTTCTATTTTGCGTATGCAGACAACAATATTTAATTATGGTTTGAAATTTAAGCTTAAACTTAGTCCAAGATTGAAAAAGGTCACAGACGAACTACATGTGAGTTATGATCAGAAGCCACAATTTAAAATATGCACAGCTGAGTCATTTGGGTTGTATACAAGATTCAGAAATAAACGCTTTGGCTAAGTGGTTTCAATGGCAAGTTGTCAAGTTGGATTGCTAATCCATTAGATGCTTATATGTTAAACAATTCTTGAAATATGCTGATGACGCTCGTTTAGTTCATTGTGATGAGTAAAAAAAAGAGAAACAGGAAATATAAACAATGCATAGAGCTTAAATAAAATAAATAAATAAACTGCAGCAGTTGGAGCATAAAAACGGCAGCGTAAAATAAATGACAATGTCAGAATAAAAATGATAATAATAAAAAAAAAACATTTAGAAAATAATTATAGGTATTAAAACAAACAAAACAATTTGTATGCTATGAACGACGGCACTTGAAAAAAAACGGTTAATAATACTTGCGCGTATTTTATTCAATATGCAAATATTTGCCAAACGCAATTGAATGCGAAAATGCGAATGAACCGAATAAAACCAAATAAACCGCTTGCATCAGTTTAATGCACTCCGCCCTGGATATTCAGATAGAATAATTCGTAAACAGCACACAAAGCTAAGTGAATACAGAGGCGCTATCCAAAGGATTTTGTCAAGGAAATTCGTAAGGGTCTGCTTGTATTTCATGACTGGCCTAAACTGGACTGAGCACAATTGGATGGAAGCGTCTGCCAGACACTTGCCATGCAAATGTGATTCTTATTTCAACATGGAATTTGCAAGTGAAACGAACGAGCGTATACGCCAAGCGTTTTTGAATTGTATCCAAAAGATGCTTTGTATATGAAAAGAACTGTCGTCATTGGCAGCCAGCGTCACAAGTTATACGACGCTTCGTATTTTTTTCCATTTTGCTGTCTTTGTTTTTGCCGTTTTGTTATTGCTTTCCGGCTTTGAGAGTCGCGTTCGGGCATTGACAACTACATATACAAATACAGTTACCTATACAAATAAATGTTCAATGTACATACATACACACAGCTATACACTTGGTGCGGCAGCTAAAAGCGCATTTTAAAAATAGTTGCTGCTGCGGTAGCTTTCAAAATGTATGGGTAAAAGCAACACCAACAATAACAAAAACAGTAAGTTGTTTGTTAGCTTTTTTTTGTCATTGCAAAAACAAACAATAAATAAAACACAAAGCTTTGCGCGTTTTCTGATAGCCCATACAGCTACAGATACAGATACAACTACCAAACGCATATACGTACTAATAGAAATGTCTGTATGTGAATTCGACAGTTTTTGCAACGCAACGGGATCTTACGACTGAGAGGGTGGCAGTGGGGTAAATTCAGTTAAGAGTGGGATGGCGTAAGAGCAGCAGCTAATGTGCGAACGAGAGAACGAGAGTCAAGAGTGCGGCGATCGTTTTCAATTTTCGTTGCTGTTAGTCGACGACGCCGTCGCCGTCGCCGTCGCCGTTGCCACCTTCATCAGCTGCGACGCCATCGTCGACGCTGGCGACGGCATTGACCGCTAGAATGCAATCAACCTATTCCAAGGCCAAGTGGCCAGCGGTTTTTGCTGTAGGTGTGTGCTTATACATGTGTGAGAGTGTGTGCGTACGAATATAAATACGAACCCGTATTAGAATCTGTATCTGTATCTGTGCTCATAAGTATCTCTGACTAATTAGCGATACGGCAACATAATCAAAATATTGAAAATGCAGGGAAAACAGCAAATACAATGCGCACAAATAATAAATAAATGGAGCTTTTTGTGGGTGGATTTTCATTTCTTTTTCTTTTAAATAATTGTAGCCACCGGTTATATCGTACTCCTGTTGCTACTATTAAACAGTTTGAACTCATAACGACAAACTTGTTATTTAAAATTATTGATTAGTTTTGATTTTATTTATGCGCTGTGCACAAAAATCAACTAAATGCTTTTGCTTTGCTTGCATAAAGTGTACCAAATATACAAATTTTGACTTATGTTTGCTATTAATTGACCACAAAGCGGTCAATGTGTGAAAGTCCGATATAAAAATACATATAAATGCGACGCTTGCTGTAAACCGGAATCGGAACAGCGCGTCATAGATTTTTTTCATTTTTAGCAACATTGATTTATGCAATTGTGCTGTGTTTTGGCATATTGTATGCTTTAGAAGTTGTTGAAATTAATTTATGAATCGTATGAACAATACTGCATAGCTAGGAAATTAATGAGAGAAACAATGTATTTAAATTTTGTATACTCTGCATCCGAACTCGGTCTAAAAACACACATAACTCGAGCGGTACCTTGCGGTTCATATCTTGATACCGTATTTTCAAGTGCTAAGCACAGATAATTGTAATAAGATAAGCATATTGCTCATCCTTTAATATTGAAATAAAAACAATTTTCCTGACAGAAAAAAGGAAATAAAAACGAATGCAAAATACAAACAATTAAGAAGAAATAAAAAAAATTTAGCGGCTAGTGTAAGTTGTAGCCGTCTAGACAAACTCAAGTGTTATTATGTTAATGAAAACGATTGCCACCAAAAAGTGGGGAAAAATGCAAAGCGAAATATGATTCTCATGCTATGGCTGTCGTTTATAAATTTTTTTACTATCCAACAAACTTTTAAGTGGATGAATTTTATTCAGATTTTGGTTGGTGCAAACAACTTTTCTAAATAACAACTGCGTTATACATATCGCACTCATTTCATATCGTTCAATGTACAAGTTTTTCAAGTTAGTAATAACACTCATATATTTACGTACAGTTATATTCACTATACACGTATGGTAAGAGTTAAATTGCACATATCAAGGTTCGCAAGCCCACACGGAAATGCAAAAACAATGACTACCAATTGTAATAAATCGCATAAGTATGCGTTATATACAAACATACTCGCAATACTCACGGAGCAAGTTTCGGTTGTGAGCAGCCAATTAAAAGCATTATGTCAAGTTACTCACCTGAAAAGATGCAAAAAACAAAAAGAGCACAATTTGAGTTAAATAGGTATTTGAATAACGAATTTAATCTGCATTATGTGATTAACACATTGGTTGTGAAGGTAAAGGTTGAGTAAATTTAAATTAAATATATGTCACACATAACAACATATTACGTATACGCCACAGTTATACTAACAACCATGGCTATCATATTAAAAATGCAACAGCAGAGGCATCTGGCTCTGCATTTCAATTCACTTTAATTATTCGGCAACTTAAGTGCTTAAGTTTAAGCTATCAGTTTGCTAAACAAACTTTGCGAATTTTCAAGACAATTGACAGCTGCCAATATTACGACCCCCAAAGTGGCAATCAGTTTAGTTCTTAAGGCAATGGCAGTGCAGTTCCACTTAAAGAGGTTAACCTTGAAGAGCGTATTATCGATTGCTTTTTCTAAAATCGCCTACCGAAATATGCAGCTCTTACAAAGTGTGTTTAAATAAACGGACCTAATTAAAAGGAAACAGCAAAAGAAAACCACAAGCACATTCATACACGCTTAAGTCAAAATCCAAACGCAAATTAAGAGCTTTGCTAGAAGCTATAATTAAATCTTAGCTTTGTTAAAAAAAGCATTATACAGTAATACGAAAAAGTAAGGTGGGTAAGGCATGGGGGGATGGGCTGTTTCAAACAATCCAAAGAGAGGAGCATGCGCAGATTTCAAAGAGAGCATAAAATGCGCGGGAAAACCAAACAACACTTGTAGTTGTTATTGCTGTTGCAGTTGTTTTTGCAGTTGCTGTTGCTGTTGCTGTTGCATGCGACCCACTGAACCACTAAGCGGCTGACGTCGATGCGAAGGGAAAGGTTTTTTCCGTTTGGCCATTTTGCTTGGCCAAATTCGCCGCAACCCTTAAAAGTGTTGCCATATTGATTTTTGCTACCAGAACTGCGGTGACGTGCGTCAGTGTGTGTGTGTGTATATATATATGCATAGAAGAAGAGTGTGTGGTGGATGGCGACATCGAAGCCAGCGCTGACTTTGCTACCTGACCTTGAACACAACTGCAAAATTGTTCACTGTGCACTGCCAACTAGTGTACACAAGTCTTTTTCTGTTGGTATGTATGTATGTTTGCGTGTGTATAAGTGTAACTGTGTGCGTGAATGTTTAACTTTGCTGCTGTTGCTTTGGCCGCCGCGTTAATCATTTGCTTTGCTTTATGTAAAAGTTTTTTCCGGCCAAACCCTTGGCAAGAGCTCACACTTATGCATACATATATTATATATAAAACATTTATTTTAATTTGTTGCTGCTGACGTCATGTGCAGCATTCATTATTGTTTCTTCTTTTTATTTTTGTTATATATTTTTTTTCACGCTAGCTGTTTGACACGCCTGCTGACAACTCATAATTTTCTTAGTTTTTCATCTAGGTTAGAAGTGAATTTGTGTCATGTTGTTTTATCTTAGGTGGAAAATTAATTGCTTTGAGTTTTTGGCGAGCTTTAAAAATTTCACTGTCCAACTAATTGACATATTACTCAATTTAAATTTTTGGCTGCTTTCACAAATGCTTAAATAAAAAGTTCTCAGGTAAGTTTCTTAGATTTCGCCATTGGGCATTGAGCAAGTTAATTAAAAAATAGCAGCGGATCGACAAGGGTAATACACAAAACCGGCACCTGCCGTCAATTGGCATTCATTTTTAATTAACCTCAACAGTTTATGGACAATATGGACATCTAGAGAAAATAGGGCAATACCTACTCCTTATTTGCACTTTTATGCACCCTAGGGCGTGTTGAGCTTGTTCATCTGGTTACCTTGACTTTGCCGGCATTTGCATTTTTTATGCATTTTTGCAGCTTTCCACCTACGTTGACGTTTACCATAGAGGCACTTCAACTGCTGTAACACATATTTGTCAACTGTTTTTGTCGGCGTGCTCCAACTTACTGGGAAGACAACAGCAGAGGCATTAAAGGTAATGCCTTGGCTCTATACATGGGAAACCGTCAAGCATTACGCTCTAAGGCGTGCCGATGCGCCTGTGCTGCGCTTTAATTAAGCTGCACCGTCCACCCGTTCATAGACCCTCTGCTATTCGAGCACGCCCACAAAATGCAAATATGTCAACGACAACGAGAGAACGCCGCCCACGCTGCGCTTGTTGCGCATTTAGAGACAAAAGTTTTCCATGACACGTGTCGCCCTTCGTTTCTGGCCACTTCATTTGTTTATCTGCGGCTGCAATTTGCCCGGCTGCTTAAATAATCATTGCAAAACAACAACAAAACCAGACTTGCACTCATTTGTTTGCCAAACCCAATTGCCTTGCATTGAGTGATGTAAGTGGACGTGTGGTGTGGTGTGGTGTTGTGTTAGGGTGTGTGTATTGGTTTCGTGTATGTGAGATACGAATATCTATTACATTGTTTTAAAGCGTAACGCTAACTTGCTTATCGAACATCATCATATCGCGTATTCGACCCGTGCGCTCATTTCTCAGCTTAATTTGAAATATGAACAAAGTATATACATACGTATATGTTTATATGTATGTATATCGTGGCGTATAATTAACAGCACTGCCAAGTGGAAGTCGAAGTCGAAAAGCAAAAGTTGCTAATGAAATCACCTGGTTGCTGCCGTTGCCCGTCGACGCAGCTTGTTTGGCTTTTAATTATGGCTTGCTGCGCCGACGCCAACAATAAATTTGGATGTGCATACAGCTACTTATAAATAATACATTCCTACATTCACACACACAGACATAGGGACATATATGTATATGTACGTGCAATTAAATGTTTGCTTTGCATATTCATGGCATTCGCATTAGCATTAGTATGAATTAATTTTGCGCAATACGAAAATTAATTAGCCATGAAAAGTGAATCGAGCGCACAACGTTTTCAAGTTTCGCCACTGCGACGCATTCCAAGTTGTTCACTCTGTTCACAATTAAGTGGCAAAAAAAAAACATCAAACAACACAAAATCTAAATGATCAATGTTTTTAAAGAAAAAGCTTGCAAAACATATGAAAATTTCTGTTTGTTTGAAATAAAATACATGTGTCGCTATTAGCGTTAATTTATAAACTTAACATTGCTAATTTTATCACAATAAATACATTTTGTCAACTAAAATATCAAATAGATTTTTAACGAAGTTGTTACTTAAGTCTATACTCAGTGCACGATTGTAAATAAGCTCCTAATAAAGATAATTTTTGAAATATATGAGCCAATTTTAAAGCTATAAATAAAATTTGAAAAGCATATAATAGTTGAAGACTTGACTAGTTTCAAACCAGTTTGAGCCCATTCTAAAAATTGTATTGGCAAAGTGTTTTAACAAAAACAACCAGAACGCGATGAAATTTTCCCTTGACTACGTCAGCGACGCTAGCGTCAAAGTTGGCAGCGACAAATTGCATACGTATTTGCATCTGTGTGCAAACACGTGCCGTAATTCCCTTCACGTCGAACCTCTTCTCGCTGCGGCGTGCGAAAAACGCGGCGAGTTGAACGGAAGTGAGCTTTTGCGCATGGCCGCAAAGATGGCGACGTCAGTGTCAGGCAAGTCGTGTTTATGGCAAACAACAGAGAGTGAACGAGAGCAAAGCAACCTCAGAGGGAGAAATAGAGAAAAGCCCCTATGCGAGCAAGCGAGAGAACAAAATCGAGCGCATATTTGAGTGCGAGTGTATCAGAATGAGGGAAGTGCATTTCATTGCGCAACATTCGTTTGCCGGCCGGCCGGCCGGCGCAACTCATCGCTGCAACAGTGTTCAGTGGCATTTATGTGCGTGTGACTAATTTTTTGTGTGTGTATGTGTGTGTGCGCGTGTGTGTGTATGTATGAATATAACCTACAAACTTTGTGTGACACAGTTGCACTAGCAGCGCTCCCGCATACACTTACGAAAAAGTACAGCCACGACAACAGTTGCAGCAGCCGCCATTTTGTTTGTGAAAAAGTGAAACTGGGCCAATTCGCCGGGTACAGTTGTGTGTTGTCTTTGTTGCATGTATGTGTGCCTGTGGTCATATACGAGTACTCTGCTCTATATATATGGGCATCTAATTGGGTGTTCATCTTGGCAGATTTTGAAGTTGCAGTCAGCTTAAAAAGTTTTCATTTCAATGCAAATGAAATCGAAATGTAAAACTAACGCGGACGCTGACACTTTGCTGCATTGCCACATATACCACACCTACCACACATGCAGCTTTGCAACTTTGCAACTTTTTGGCTAATGTGTGTCACAGCCGGCTCGTGGCATACTTGGCAAAAGCAGCAAACATTTAGCATAAAAAAAATAAAAAATAAACAAAATAAAGCAAAAAGATATATAGAGAATATAAAAATTTCGCAAACATTTTCAATGTACCGCAAACGACATTGGCCAACTATAAAGTCGCAGCAATGTCGTGCGCTGCAGCCGCCCCGAGTGTAATGCAATTTGAGTGACATTTGTAAATTGCAAATCGTAATGCAAATGCGAATTCCCAAAGACCAAAAAAAGAAAAGACAATGATTTAGATAAGAAAAGCTGGTCAGCAAGGAGGCACGGAGGCACGGCAAAGTGTGTCAGGTATGCCACTTGCCAAAAAAAAAAAAACGATGATTGGCAGCTGGTATAAATGTATGCAAATTGTTGGTAAATGTTGCAAATACAAAAGCTTTGCGTGTAAATTTTTAGCGTTTGAAGTCACTCTAATAGGTGTCAATGACTACTTTGGATTATTTTAATCCTTAAGTTGTTTCCCACTTAGTTAAAAAAAAAAAAACAAAACAAGTTCAGCACGAATATTTTTTTTGCAGTAAGCAAATCGAACCATAGCTAGCTAAAGAAATACAAAAAAAATTAAAATAATGTACAGAAAAATTTACCGAAACGAGGCCAAACGATGAGGCATTTGGCTCAAGTGTCCGCCGGGTTTTACAATTTTTGTCACCTTGAACATGAAAATGTTGCCGCTGCTTGTTTGCACTTGGCACAGATTTTTCTTTTTGCGAGCAACTAGCAAATAATTTTCCAATAAGGCGAACATGAAACTGAATAAAAGATTTAGATGCCGCAGCAGTTTCTAATGGTGGTAGAGATGCAATGGAAAATGCAATTTGTAAATTATGCACAGCGGCAATTTATTAATGTTTATTGTTGTGATGGGAAAATCATGGAATGTTTTTATTTTGCTATTTTTGCTGTCGACTGTAATGGCGTACTATTTTTATTGCATATTTGCTTAACGACTTTTTCATTTACATTGCATTTGCAGTTATAATTGCTTATGTTGTTGTTGTTGGTACACATTTCAGTCACATTTTTGTGCCTTTTGCAATTATGATAAATTTATGAGTTCGTTTCTCCCAAACACAAACACCCACAGACTCATTCAATACATACATAAAAATGCATATTCCCCGCTTTATTGGCATTTCTTTTATTGTTGTAAAAATTGCAGTTGCTTTGGTATGTTCTCTATTCCTAGTTCTCTGACAATGCTTTTAAGTGTAGCGTAGGTAGATATTCAGTTGGTTTGGCGTATAATCACTTACACCAGCTGTTCAGCAGTCATTACTCATACGCCCAGTGTTGCCCAATCAGTCAGTCAAGACGTCGTCATTTCGACGTTCGACGTTCGACGTCCGACGTATTGACGACACTTGAGCCAAGTCATTTGCAATTGTTGTGCTAATGGTTTACAAATTGCACCAGAGTGATCAAGAGTACGGGGCGGGTAGGTGAGGCCAGGGCGATAAATGGCTTTTTAGCAGCACAATTAACTTTTAATAATACAACTTAATAACTCAATAAAGTCAAAAGAGCGGTGAGCGTAAAAAGCAGGTAAAATGATTGATAGATAAATTTAAATTGCTTCCTAATCAGAATTCAAGGTTATTTTGCCATATGAGTGAAATTAATACGACGTTGGCTTATGAATCAAGTGCCAAAGGCATCGTCACTGCTGTTTGCCAACCTGTGTTCGTGTTCGTGTTTGTTTTCATATGTTTGCCAAGTGAATGTTGTTTCAAGGCTGCTGCACATACTCGTACACACACACACACACACACACACACACACACACACATTGATACTTGAACAATATCTAATTAAATTTTGCCATATTTTTGTTCGTTTCGTTCCGGTTAAAAATAAATGCACAGAGTAAAGCCAAATATAAGGTACATGCGGCAAAATCTATTACACAGTAAAAGATACCAGTGCTGCCACCTACTGGTTCCACTGGCTTGTGTGAGTGACACACACGGAAAGACGCTGAGAGGTAATATGTGACAATGGCCGTGAAATTCGAAAATCATATATATAAATTTCAGCTTATTTAAAAATATAACAAAACAAAAAGGCATCTGTGAATAGCCAAATAGATGGCTACAAAAAAATATCTATAGTGTCTCGTTCACCAACTACCCTGTAAACCTGTCCCTGCACGCAACATATTTACTTCAAATTTATTTACAAAAAAACAACCCCCGTTTTAATAAATGCAGCGAAAGCAAAGTAGTACGACATAAGAGAATCCAACTTTTTTTAAAGCAACAAGGCATGCTTAATTTTAAAAATCTGGAAAACCTATCACAAAGAATAATTGCTCTGATAGTTAAAGTATGCTTTAAGCTGTCCAAAAGTAATACACCAATGGACAGGCACATGCCCTTTCCTGCGTTTGACAGCGCATTTGGTGAAAAAAGCAAATGCAGCTAAGCTAACAGCACTTAAAATCATTCACACACACACAATTACAGTGTTAGCGACACGTGTGCCGCGCCATGTTGGCTAGCAGCGACGACTGAACTTACGTTTCAGTAGTAGTCACAGTCTCTGTCTATTTATTGTTGTTGCTTTCAGTGCTTGAAACTGTCAGCATTGCAAAGGCATTGCAAAAGCTAAACCGCAATAGCCATACCCTGCCCTTCAATTCGCCTGCCATTAGACTAAGCCCCAGCCCCTTCCTGCACTGTCTCCTCCCCAGCCCCCCGCGTCAACGGAATTGCGCCAATGTCAGTGCTTTGCACACGCCGTGCTGTCTGCGTTGTTTTGCACTATAATTTTCGTTTGCTTTTGTTAGCATTTGCTGCTGCTGATGTTGATGTTATAAAACAAATTAGTTAGAAAACAGAAAAACAAAAGCAGCAACAGCAACAAAAATAATAAGAGCCGCAAACACGTAAAGCAAAATTCGCTAAAGCTTATACATATAACATGCAATTAGCCGGATCCACAATAGCAGCGGTCACAAAAGCACTCGTTTTTACATATACCCAAAAAAAAAAGCTGCTGTCAGGAAATGTGCCACAACATTTTCTTAAGACAGAAATTTTGTTGATCAACTTAAACATAACTTTGGCAATAATATTCAATTTTAAAATGACTCTTAGTCTTAAAGATTTCAGTGCATCAGTTTCAAACAGAAACACTTTATACGTGTTTATCAAAGGGATTGCTAAACCACAGGCCGACCACAATGCATACGAATGCAGAGTAATTTATGAGCAACACTTAAACAAAACCAGTGTGGTTTGCTGCCGCTTGACTGTTGTGCGGTGCGCCAGCCTTGTAATCGCAGCCTTGATTAAAGGCAAAAGTCTGTGAATGTAGCTGTGAATGTGGACGTGGACGTGGATGGGGCTGTTGCTGTTGCTGTTGCTGCAGTTGTCATTGCTGCTGCTGTTCTTGCTATATGCACATAAATCTGCATTTAAAATAATTTTTAACCACAAATGAACACAAAACAAAAGCCATCATGGCGTATGAGTAATTTACAAACGCTCACAGCTCGGTTGAGTAATGAAGGTTAATCATGCGCCATGTTGTGCCAAACACTTTGCGGCTGCTCAAATGCAGGCAACAATGCAACAAAGCAACAACAATTCCGCGACGTACTTTACAAACACGGTGCGTATGAGTAATGCATGTTACGTATGCGCCACGTGGCCATGGCTGCTTGGTATTTACAACGATTGTTCGCTTTCTGCCCCTTTTTCCCCTACCACGGAGAGCAACAATAATTGCGCACAATTAAGCATTAATTGCATGCATTGCTACTTTGCCATATTTTTTTTGCTTGTACTGCCAACTTTAAGATCATTATGCGTAGTTTATCTATCTATCTATCTATCTATCTATCCATCTATCTGTCCATCCACCTATCTATTTGTCTACTTATGAATTCATACAGATATGTGGCAGGATGTCTGCTTTGTGTTTGCTTGCCACATAAAAAATTATGAGGAAGTATTGAAAATGTATTTCGAACTGATCGTCGAGCATTCGAGTGCAAATCAACACAAAATTGTTGCCGCACCAATACCACCAGTTAATAGCACAGCGCTCACTGGGTGTTACATCTACCAGGTGCCTGATATATATAAATAAAATGCAAGCATTCGACAGCTTTTTGATTACTTTAAACTTTTGTAGTGCGAAATTTAAACATCAAACTTCAAAAGCTTAAAAGCCCAAAACTTTAAAAATCAAGGAAACGCATTAAAAATAAAAGTTTAAGAAATTTTTTTATGGTACTTAATGTTTTATATTTATTCACTTTTTTTTCACTATTATTAAGCTACTAAAGTTGCTCGCTGATTGATGAGCTCTTATTATGAGCTCGTATATGACATTAATTTTATTTTCTTTTACTTTGATACATAAGTCGTATAGGTAATAATTCGAAATGCGAATTAAGCATACGACATGAGTAACACAACATACATATCTTTCTGTCTTTGCCAAAATTATGCATAGGCATTTACATAAATTTATATTTATAGCAAAGTTGCAATTAAATTGCAACAAATTATGTGGCGTTGCGCTCTGTTTGGCAAAGAGGCCGCATTCTTTTGATCTAATCTGTTTCTGTTGTTTGAATAATATTAGTGTCATTATAAATGTGAGTGTGGCCTACCTTCTTCTTGCGCTCCTCCTTAAAGTCGATGACAATGCCCTCATCTGATGTAGACACTGATGTTGTGCGTATGCGTGCATTGGCCGATGCAATAGCCGCATCGTGTGGCGATGATATAATGTGACCATGCAGCGCATTTCCATCATCACTAAGAGGTGGCGATGCCGAGCCAGAGCTCCAAGAGGCCGATGAGCTGCTGCCTGGACTGGAGCCCAGCCATTTGTCGGAAACTGAACAGATTGCAAAATAGTAAAAGTCAAAAACATTACATTATATTATATATACTATGCTATATGTTTATTGAATCCCTACCGGCATTTGGAGCGTTGTGTAGATTCATTAAAATTAGTGCTGCATTACATGCATTCATCTCGTCCCCTTTAAATTGATCACTGTTGTAATCGTAACTGTCGCTTGGTGGACGCTTTCGTGAGCTGAAAATATATTTTAAGGAATGATTTAGTTATACATGAAAAACAACATACATATTTTAAATTATATTTCTAAAATTGCTATAGTATACATTAAACATATTCTTTTGTTTCTTACTACCTACGATGTTTTTTGAGAATTTTTTTTTTATTCGCCGGCTATCTATTGAATCGCTTTCTCAGATTACGAGAGGCGCACTTGTATGTTGGCATGCAATTCAAAGAATTTAGAAGGCCAACATTGGCCCAGTTGTTCTGAGGCTCGGCTTTAATTAGACGCCCTCGTATGAGCCAATACACTGAGAACATCAAAGCAACCGCCAAACAATGTTGCTGTTGTTGTTGTTGTTGTTGTCGTTGTAATTTACTACAACAATGTGACGAGGTCTCTTTACGATAATCGCTCCGTGAGGCATTTCAATGCAAAACTATTTTTCCATTTAGCTCATTTTGTGGCCAGCGATTTGAATGCCCATGCATTGTTAATGTTTATGTTGATATTGTTGTTGTGTTTGTTCTTGTTGTGGATTTTGCTCATTCGTCATTAATTGGCAGCTACGATAGCATCACACAATGTTTGCAAATATTTTATGGCTTATTTGTTGCTGTGCAAATTTTACTGACCTTGCGCAAAATAAGTTTTTGCTTTTTATTTTGTTAACTACCAACTCTGCTTTATCAAGAGACGCTGACGTCAACCTAAAGTTTCGCGTTTAAGTTCCCCTTGAAGTAACCTTGGAGTTCGAAAAAACAACAACAACAAAAAGAACAACGGAGCAGTTAAATCAGATATCCTTTGGCGTTAGTTTTATGAAAAGCATTTATACGCTCGAGAAACTTGGACAAAGAAGACTTTCGCGCAAGAATGCAGCCAAATCGGTTCAACGGCAACAGAACAAGGAGTAAACAGCGAATTCAGGATAATAAAAACGCGACTGTCGCGGCGTGTCATAAATTTCAATGTTTCAAACAGTACTAACTGATTTGAAATACTCGTATTTAAGTCAAGTAGAAGTAAAGTTACCGCCTTGGAGTCTAAAGTATGTACATATACATGTATGAACATAAATAACGAAGCCAAATGCAAACAATCGAGACGTCGTCATTGTCATTGTCTTTGGCAGTGGCAGTTATGTTACTTCCCCCACTTCCGCTTCCAAAAGAGCTTCTCTGCGTTCGAATCATCAGAACTGAATCCGCAATGCCTCATGCCCAAATCATTTGTTGTCTGCCAGATGATAGAACTTAAACGGCTTAGTTGCATTGACCGGCAGGCAGATATTTAGTTTGGGAGAAACTTAAGCCTATTGGTTGGGTGAACTGTAAACCAGGAAGTTGCAGCTCTAGTTGGGTGAGTTGCTATATAAAATAGCAAATTAGGAAATATAAAAACGAGAATTCAGTGCAACAGGTAAACTATTTTTAATTCATAGAGCAAATTTTGGAACACATATGGCATATCAAAATAATTTAGTGAAATAATACATTACAGTCAGTCAATAGAGCTTTCAGATTTAACTAAGCTACATTCTAGTCGATCGGCTTAAGGAATTAGGTTAACTTAAAGTATACAAGAAACTATATCACAAATTGTAGCTGGCATGTCGTGTTTTAAGGAGCTTCTATACTTAAGCGTACATTGCCAACTTTCATGTGAGTTTATTGCATTAGGTCAGGCAGTAAGGATTTCATAGATTGAACACCAAAACACTTAGCTGACTTCCCTAGTCATTGATCCTACATTAATTTTGTTCTATACATTAAACTTTTCTAGCTTCCCAATCGATGCATGAATGTATATGTATAAAAGCTGACATCATGCCGCTTATAAAGCTTTTTAGAAGGTGCCTTTGTTAACATATCTTATCGCTGGCATCAGCACTTTAGCTAGTACGTTTATACCAAAACGTGAAATTGCATTCAGTTGCTGTGTTTGCTGATTTCCTTTTTCTTTTTTTTTGTTTCTTCTGTGTGCTGTTTGTAGTTTGCTGTCCGCGAAACCCTTTCGCAAACACATTTTGCTCCATTGTGCAAATTCAGAGGCCGCAGGCAGCGACAATTGAGCTGGTGCTGTTGCATTGAAGTAGTGAATGCAGCTCCTTCTTAGAACAGCTGCCATAAAATTTTATTACCGTGCTACCAGGTTTGCTATTTAGCCTTTGTCTAATGCACGCGCTTTGAATGGTACCCGATCTTGTTGTTGTTGTTGTTGCTGGATGCTGTGGCATTCAATTTTTGCGACAAAAGCGAAAATCAGCGGGAGGAAAGTTTGCATTTATCCATTTGGCACCTTCGGTTTCTTCATTTCTTAGTTTCTTAGTTTGGGCCGCCTCATCTGCGCCCCAATTAAATTGGCAAAACTTGTCGGTAAATTTTTACCACTCGTTGCTAATCGCATAAAAGTAAACTTGCGCATAAATCGACTTTTCAAATCTCGGCATTAAGCAGCATACAGCGGTCAGTTTGCCGGCCGGTCTGTTGCATGGGGCGCGTGCCGTGGGCCGCGAGAGAGTAAAAGGGGAAATAAAAGAGGGCATTATAGCCATCACGATGTGGCCATTTTTTGCACACAATCAGTACCGTTAGGTTCAGCAGCAACAGCAGCAAACAGCATTAGCGCTGGTAGAAACCACAACAACAATAAACAGGCCGTTGCTTTCTGGTCGATTGCGCAGCAACTTTAATAAACTTCAAGCTGCAGTGGATGTTGTTGTTGGTGCTGTTACTGTTGGAAAATTGGTGGCCGAGTCTCAACGTCTGAGAGTCTCTGGTTTGGTTCACTGCGTGGCCGCACGTAAATTGCGCCTGGCGAAGATCGGCCTGAGTGAGGCCCAGGAGCTCGGGGATTGGCAATGCTCTGGCGCGTGATTGAAATGCGATATATTCGCGCCGATTTCGGGGCCAGTCAGCCTCGGCTCAAGCGAGCCTGGGAAATGCGCAGTGATTTTCATTTGGTTGCATTTGTAATATGCTGCCGTTGTTGTTGCTGGCGATGAGCCTGAGCTAGGCAACTTTGGCCTGTTTCGCGTTTGGCTGTTTGGCTGTTTGGCTCTTTTGCTGTTCACTGTTTGCTGTTTTGTTGGCAATTATATGCCCACGCCGCTGGTTGCAATCAGCAGGCGACGCAGGCAACAACGTTGCATGCTGCATGCGGCACAAAAAAAGGTGTTGAAAGCAAAATTACATTGCAATGTGCAACGGCGGCTGTCGGAAATATGCGCGCTCCAGAGATGCGATATGATATGACTTAAGGGGGGGCGATGGGGTGTTGTTGGTCTGGCTTAGGCCGCTGACTATTCGTTTGCATGCCGCATAAAAATTAGTTGCAACTGCAATTTATAGCCTCTTGTTGTAGCTGTCTTTTTTATTTAGTTTTTGTTATTGTTGTTGCTGCTGTTGTCGCAATTGTTGTTTTTGTTGTTTTTTTTGAATTGAGCTGCATTCGTTTTGGTTTGATTTGTGGTTGCACAGAGCAACTGAAACACAATTAACGTCCACTACAAAATGAGTTTATTGAATTAGACACGTGCTCGAAAATTGGACCGGGTAATTGTTGTTTTGGGGCCAGGACCATTCATTTGACAATGGCATATTGCACATTTGTTGTTGTTGCCTTTGTTTTAGTGTTTATTGTACAACTTTCACCCAAAATGTATACCCAAGTTTACCCAAGCTGGCAGCATCACGAAATCAAGCTAAATGTATGCAAGTAAAAACGAAAAGAAAACGGCTTTTTACATTTAAAAGTCAAACAAAATACGCAGAGTTTAATCTGTAAAGGAATTTAATAATTTATTTTAACCAAAAACGCAATTTTTCAAACTGGGGTTCATTGCTCTTTTACGATAAGTCCGATCGTTACCAAATTTGGCAAAGAATACTGCGTACTTAAATCGATTCCATCGAATCAAATATTTACAATGAAATATCAACAGCTATATTTTGAACGCTTATCATACGTCAAAAACAAAATCAGTCTTTTATCTGTGAATGTGAAAATCTTGATAATGCGTACATCGTACACACATCATACACACAGACAACAAACGATCTGTTTTTAGTTCAATGGCAAGTTAACTTCATTGAGGTTTTTTTTCCGCTCGTAGTTAGTTATCAGTTTGTACGATAGCAAATTGAAAGTCATTGTGAAATAACAACAAGTTAATTCCTTCACAAAAGTTACAAATACAAATCTCGTTTATGGCCGAAAAGCGGGAAATTTTTTATAAATTTATAAATAAATTACTTATTTCGAAAGCAACGTTACGTATACGCAATATTTAAATTCACATATTAATTAAATTTCTATCTGAGTATTTTAAAAGATCGTGTTACTATTAAAAGGCATGTGCAAAGCCTTCGGTGTTTATTTATACAGTTCTTTGTTGTATTTCTGTGTTTTTTTTTTTCATTTTTTTAATGACATGTTATTCACGCGCCTATGACGTATACGCATGTTTTTGTCTTTTCAAAACATAGGCAAGTACTTGTTTTGATTGTTGTTGTAGTGATTCAAATTTTGGCCTATACGTTATTTCCAAAAATTTCGCAGAGTCGAATTCGAATTGTTTGCGTTCTGTTGTCGTTGTGTTTATTTTTTGTTTTCTTTTTTTGAACGCGGCCTCTTTTTGTTGTTAATTTGTTGGTTTTTTTACTTATTTAATTTTTTTTTATTTGATTTTGTATATGTCTGTGACTGTGACACACATTTCGTATATTTTGCCAAGCTGAAATGAAAACAGCAATAAAATCGAATAAAGCAAATAAAAGCCCGACCAACCTGAGACTAACTCTGAGGCAAAGAGACGCGACTGCCGCGATCTAAAGCGGAGAATCGTCGGACCACAATAACAGAAAAAAAATCAAACAAAGTAAACAAATATTGAAATTTGACGGCGGCCTTCAGCAGGCAGGTGAGCTACGCAGACAACTTGGCCAGAAGGCGGAAATTTCACATAAAAAGGAGGACATACAGCAAAACATATGAAAAAAAAAAAATAAACAAACGCAGTTGCCAGTTACTCTTGTTGTTGCTAACTTTTGTATGTGTGTGTGTTTTTAATGCGTAACTGTAAAATGTGTGTCGTGACTCGTTTGTATTTCTGAATCAGTGTGTACGCGAGAGCATGAGTACGAAAGTGCGTGAGGGGCAAACTAAACGAGAGATACGAGTCGGGTAACTTAACTCAATGGCACATTCGTGCTTTTTGCTCACTCTATTTTTTCTACGCCACTATATTTTTGTTAGTGTCTCAATATTTACTTTTGGATTTTTGTTGAATTTTTTAGTTTTTTTATTTATTTACTTTTTTTTTCAATAGATAACAACAATGAGCATAGTAGTAAATACAAGTTTCTATTCATTCTTAGTTTTTTGAGACGCAGAATTTTTTCCCCTTTTTTATTTTTATTTTGTCTGTCTTTATCAGGAAATTTAGAGCACGTGCTATGCGATTTGCAAAATTCGCTTTCTGGCACCTTCGAATGGATTTTCAGGTCGTTATGGCACTTAACACTAAAAAAAGTTTTCGTTAAGATAATTAATTAATTTCTTAACTTTGATTATATTGCACGGCTCTCAGTTACTTAGTCAGTAATTTTGTAAGAATATTCAAATTTGTTAGGCTCAAACGAAGCAAAGAAATATAAGTCCTGCGATTTTGTAAAGCGTAGTAAGACAGGAAAAAACAGTTAATAGTTTTGCATTTTTGCTGCTGCATCGTAAACATAGCCAAATACCGAATTTAAAGCTGTTTTTTTTGTATCTTGTTGTTGGTGCTACCACTACCGCTAGTGCTACACACGTCTTGAGCTACGTTGCCATTTAGAGGCTCATTTGCACAAATTACTAACATTGCGACAGCGGCGAAAGACATCGACGACAACGACGACAACAACAGCAACAACACTAACAACGCCGCTACGATGGGCAGGAGAATTGCAATTGTTTAAGGCTACATTAACAAACAGAAACCAGGGAAAAACCCGAACGTGGCATTGTCACCACATTCCGGCAACGGAAGGCAGCTCCAATGTTTTGCGATTGCCACTAGAAACCTGGAAAACAAACAGAAAAAGCAGCAATATCACTAGCAGTGGCAGCGGCAGATTGGCAATCGCCCCAGGGGCGCCCCAGGTCTCTGCCCAGCAGTCATGAATAAAAATCGTATTAATTTGAGGCAGAGTCAATGTATATGTATATTTCTTCTCTTTTTTTCGCGCAAAAGCCCCTCAAGGGCAGCACAAAGAGGAGCAAGCAACTTGAACTTGAGCTCTGCCTGGCCAGCCTTTATATGTTTGTCTGTGTGTGGGTTTTCCATTAGAAATACGCGGACCTCATTGAGTGACAGACCTCGCTTTTCCCCAAGCGGCTGCACCTTGCCACAGCGAGAGCCACAGTCAAAGCTTCAGTGACAGCGAATATGGTCGTTTGCTGTTGTGGCACCTACTGTACCTGGCGAGTTTGTTGGCCCGTCGAAAACGTTTTTGGCCCTGGCCCACAGGCTTTGCCACTTTCTATTGTCTCTTTGCCAATTGATAAATCACAAGAAATTCAATTAAAAAATCCGTAAACACTGCCCTGCTGGTGTTGAAGCTGTGGAAAGTGCTTGTGATCTTCATCATTTGTGTTGGCTCACTCTGTTTGCACAGGCTGCCCTAACAGGAAAGGGCAGACGGCTACCATCAGGGCCCAGGCCAGACAGTCACTCACTGACAACAGCAATTCGCATGTGACAGTCAAAAGGGCGTAACAAGCTAGCAGAGTTGCTACAGGCGATTACGATAACTACAAATAGACAACATAGATATGGACGGACACACCTGCCTAAAGGTATAACTTGCATGTGGGCAGCTTACTAAGCTACCTCTGCTGTAGCTAAAGTTGTTCTTGCTGTTGTCACTCATGTGTCAGCGCCATTGCCAACGCCTCCAGCTGCTTAGCATGCAGCGCAGCGTGCGTTCTTCTTTATCTGCCGCTACAATTGGCTGCAGCAAATTTAGCGGTACTTGGTTGACCATGGGAATTACGCGCTCCAGTCGACAGACTGGCGGCGCACAGTGGGAGAAGAAAAATTCCAATATCTTGTGAAGCAAATCAAACATTTTCCACATAATAATAATCAACAGTTTTAAATGGATAATATAAAATATTTTCCAAATATATTTGATTCAGATTGTATTTGTCAAGGGAACTGCCACAATGTATTAGCTTCTGCATTGCAGCGCACAACTGTCCAATGCTAGCTGACCAACTGACGTACGTGAGTTTGCTTTAACGGTTAAACGTTTGGAATCGCTGCGCACATTGGCTAAATATGTTTGACACACAAACATATACACACAAACACACACACACACAGGCACACATGGAGAAACAAAAGAGCCATTGCAAGCCGTTGCCAGCTGCATTTTGATTACCCGCTCACTGCGGCATGGCCAACATTTAATTCAATTAACAAATCGCAACAGCAACAGCCCAGCAAACTAAACAAACCAAAAAACGCACCAGGCACTTTAATTATATAGACACACAATTAATCCACTTCCCTCCCCTTTATTATCCCTCTCCACAGTGCAGTTTTTAGCCTTGATTACTTCAGTTCGGTTGGCTTAGGGGCCCGCAGTGAAAATTTGATTTGATTTATAAAATAGAGGCAGTGGCCATGGGGCCGCACTTGGGTAAGCGCTTTGAAGGCTCAAGGCTAGCTCCGAGAGTCAAGTTTTAACCATGGCTATGAAACGATAATCCCTTCATTAGACTCAAGTATCTTGGAGATACACGCGCGAGCTCAAACGTATTTACATTCAAATTGCCAAATTAAACGTGATACAACAATTTCATGTAAATGTCTCTCATTGTTGCTTTCCCGTTGCTGTTGTAGGTCGCACAATGACAAAGCCCAAAGGCATTAGCAGAACTTTTCGACCAGGCTGAACTTTAATTGACAACAGTCTCAACACAGCCGACAGTAACAGCAACAGCAACAGCAACATCAACAACAACAACAACAGCAACAACAAATGAAATTTAATGCAATTTTCAGGCGACCGCAATAGTCGCAAAATAAGCCAAATCAGTTTGTAGTTTTGCTGTTTCGTTGTTTGTTGTTTGTTGCTTGTACTTTGTATCTAAAGCCCGCTGGTTGCGGCCGCATATATAAGTAGTCATAGCTGTAGTTGTTGCCTGCTTCTGGCACCCAAAGGCTAGAAATGTGTAACTGTAACTTCATAGCGAGCTGCTAAATTATAGTGTGCGGTTTTCTTTTTGCGTTTCTGACTTTGCCAAATGACTTTCCTTGCCTAGACATTCAGACTGAAAGACAACACACAGTTGGTCGGTCAGTCAGTTATTCAGTCAGACAGATAGACCAAATAGACAGTCGTCAGTTGTGGCTCGTCAGTGCCAACACCCGCAGCGTTTGGCATTGCAATTGGAAACGACTCAATCAAATTGCCAGTCCCGACTAGTGACTAGCGCTCCCACATTCAGCTTCAGATCCAGTCCAGGCAAGACCAAGTCCGAGGAGTTGCTTTTTGCAACTGCAATTATGCGTTTTCTATCTCTCTTTGCTGCCCGCACGACAAACGTACATAGCCAATGTAAGCTAATTTTTGCGCATTTTTCCTTCTAAGAATTTGCGTTTTGGCCCACTACACCCCAACTAAAAACGTTGCGTGTGTTGCATGCTATGGCCCAGACCACGCCTACCTATCGTTGCCTAAGGCACTGGTCATAAGTGTGCACATTAAGTTTTATTGCCGGCGATCGAAATCGGCACACAGCCGGCCACAAAACAAAACTTCAATTTATGAATATCCGTTCCTGCCTCAAGATTTTTGTTGCTGCATCTTTACATGCAGGCAGCAACAGCGTACACTAAAAATTTACAAGCTGTCGAAATGTGTTTCATTTTTATTTCGCTTTTCCTGACGTGTTGCTCAACAGCTTGTTTTGGCCACATCTCGGCGTCAACAAACACTCTTGAGATTAGATATGTATAAATTGCAGTTGTATATATATGTATATATATATATATATTTCGACATCCCTGCCTCGAGCTTATTAATGTATTCGTGCATAAATAATGCAATACGTTAGCGAAGTCTGCAGCCTGTTTCTGGTTTCCAGCCGGCAACTTGGGTTAGTGGGCCCAAATGTACTTTTAAATATAGCTACTGGCCCATTGGCCTCCGTGCGTGGCCAGTGAGAACTTGTTAAGAAACTTGCTGACATTTACGTATTCGGATAATAGCGGCTTCCAGCTGCTTTACCATCTTATGTCAATTCTAGTTAATCATGTTGGGTTTTCTATAGCAAAACGGTTTTTTTTAAGCAGGAAGGCCAAAACCATATTTTCTTAACTGATGGATACCATGTAGTTAATTACTATATAAGCCTAATATTTCGATAGCTATTTGGAATGGGTACGGAGAATTCATATAAATACGGAGCCCCCAAAATGCAATGGCCAGAAAAGACATCGAATCGCAAACCTTACTTGCAATGGCATTTAAAGTTTTTGTTTGCTGCGCCGCGGTTTGAATGCAAAAATAAAATTTTACGATCAAACAAACTATTCGTGCAGAACATCGGAAAATTGTGTTTACGTTCATTGGAACGGTAAAGGGAACGGAACATTGGGCACTCGTATTTATGAGTGTCTATATACAGATCCCGACGGATATATACAAAGCCACCAACACGCGCCCCATAGAGCCAGAGTATCTTTGGATAGCTGCGAATGCGAATCCATTTTAATAATTTGCCATCGAGGGGCCGCTGCCGCTCATGAAGCAATGCTTAGAAAATGATTATAAATTTGTTTTCCCCCTCGTTTTTGCATTGAATTTGCCATTATCGTTGCCTTGCTGTTGTTGTTCTCGTTCTCGTTGCTGTTGTTGTTGTTGTTGTTGCTGGCGTTGTTTTTGTTCTGCTTCAATAATAATTTTGACCCACTTCTGCGCTCGACTTGACTTTTTATTGTACTGAAATTAAGTATTTTTGTTGTACTTATTTCTTTTGAGGGCAACACAAACACTCGCTCCGAATAATATTTGTACATATTCTTGGCGGCAAAAACAACGGCAAATATTTTTCAAGACTTGGCTAATTGCCGCTGCCAGCGTCGCCAGTTGTCTGAATTTGCTTTTCTTTTTGCGTTTTTTATTTTATTATTATGATACTTTTGTGGTTGTTGTTTTGTAATTTTAGTCGTGCGCATTTGTTTTTATTGTTGTCACCCTGACTTGACGTCACTGTATGATCTTTTTATGCATTTGTTTGTTTGCAAGCGCTTTTCACATGCCTTAAGTGGGGCTACTCAAAGACTGTGATGCAGTTTGTAACGCATCGGCGAGCAACATTCAAGCTCTCCTGCTCACATTAGTTAAAATACTAATGACATTGGTTGCAATGTCGATAGAAGATATATTTCTATCCAGTCTTAAAATAAGAAATCAATGAAAAATAGGTGTTATCTTAAAGAGTTTCAGGCCCTTTGCGATATACATTGAATATATTTCAATAAGCAAAAAAATAAATTAACATAGATGTGATAAGCCCCTTTCTTCCCTTACTTAATCAATGAGTTGAAATCAAAGTTCCATTGGCCAGAAGCTATTTAAAAGTCACTGCCGTAGTGCATGTAACTTTTGGTGCGTCATGCCTGTTGTTATTGTTGTTATTTATTTTGCAACGGTAAACTCGTTTTGTGCATTATTTATTTATATTTTTTTTTCTTCGCGCGCTGCAATTTTGCTTATATTGTTTGTTTTTGCAATAAAGAACAACAACAACAATGGCACACTGCAAGGCAGTTGCCTAGCAGCTGTTGTTTTTATTGTTGTTATTGTTGTTATTGTTGCTGCTGCTGCTGCTGCTGTGGCTCGTTGTTATTGCTGTTATTGTTAATCATGGCAATTACAGCAACAAACAACATGCCTGGCCAATTGGCGCTTACACGCTTTCATTAAGCAACAGCAGTGCCGGGGGCTGCTGCAGGAGCAGCAAACCGTACTATCCAACACTGGCGGAAGAAGGGAAGGGAAGCGGTAGAAGACATGGAAAGCTCAGGGTCTCGAAAGTGGGAAGACCGGCCGGTCTATTCAGTCTAGCGTTAAAAATTAACACTGACGCAACGCATTCGCCGCGTAAATTGACATTTACGCGATAATTACGCGCTTATTATATTTGTTACCAGTTTTTTCCGCATTTAATTCTTTCTCTTTTTCTTAACACGATTTTATTTAATTTTTTCCGTTCCTGCATCTTATTTATTATACTTTATTTTTTATTATTATTTATTTTTTTTCTGCACTGCGTTCTTTGTCCAGTGCATGGGGCACGTCAGTCAGCTGAATTGCTGCACCATGCTTTGGTTTAATGACTGACAGAGGAGGGAAACCTTGAAAATAGAGTGCTGCTACCGTAGTTTTGTCATAGAGTCTATTAAGCTTTGGATAGCAATAGACTCCACTAAACATGTTTCCTAACAACAGCATATGGAATCTAATTTAAGTGTCATTAGCAAATTGCTGTCCTGAACTTATTGAAGTTCCTCTAGAGTAAATTAAATCATAACATAAAGTGTATGTAAACATGTAATGAAAACCAAAAGCTGAGTACATTAATAATTTGTATGTTTGTGCTGCTAAGCACCTTTAAGTTATAAGTGAATTGAAAGCAAATATTATTTAATAACTAATTTGTTTACAAGTCTAATTATCAATAGAGGGAAGAGAGGAAGTACACTAAATGAATTTGTTTATATATTGATTACTAGAACTAACGCGGCAGACGCAACTCCAATGCGCTGCCTACAAGCGATGTAAATTAATATAAAACTTAAAAAAACAACACAGAAAGGCACAATAACAAAACACACATACGTAAGCGAGAAAAGCACATTTCAGATTAGCTGTAGTATGTAGTCAGTATAGTGGGTACGGGGCTGTTCCGGAGATGATTGAGGAAACTTTATTACGTCGCATTACGTGTTGGAACACGCGTGGCAGTCGTTTGATTAATGTGTGTGTTTGTGTGTGCGTGTG
The DNA here is from genome assembly GCA_035044725.1 of Scaptomyza caliginosa. Lineage (NCBI taxonomy): Eukaryota > Metazoa > Arthropoda > Insecta > Diptera > Drosophilidae > Scaptomyza > Scaptomyza caliginosa. Next base: position 843,053 of record JAWNNR010000989.1, on the reverse strand, counting down.
TGACTACTTGTGTGAGCAAGGTGAGCTGGGTATAGATGAGGGAAGGTGTGTTCTTATCATTACACGAGTACATAAGCATGCGAGAGGGGGAGAGAGGGAGCTGCGCATATCAAAACACCGCATGCCATGAAGAATACGACAAAATGGCGACAACAGATAGAATCCATAACATACGCACACACACACACACACACATGTATAGATACGTAAGTTTACAACTAGAGCGTGTGTGTAGCTGTATTTGCGTATCTGTGCGCGAAATAAACACTTCCGCGTTCGAGTTCGAATTGAATGAAACAATAACAACATCAACAACAATCTCAACTGGACGGCATGTGCGTCGAGAGCTTTAAGATAAATGCGACCGGCAAAAAGTCAACGTAGAATTGAGAACGCTTCCATACAGGGTGTTTGTATCACGTTTACCTCCCCTCCTCTAAGAATTGGGCGTATGCCGCGTCTCTCGCTTCACAGTACTCGGTTGGTATGTATGTAAGTAATTAAATTAAACTGGCGCAGCGCTTCGCGTTGAACTCAATTGAATTTTATTTGAATTTTATTACAGACATTGTCTACGATTCTGGTGCTCCTGCTGATGTACCTAATGCTGTTCCTGGCGCATTGCAGTTTCTATTATTATTGTTGCTTTCGTTAATGCTAAGTTAAGGTGTCTCTGTCTTTTTTTTTTTAGTTTTAAGCTCTTCTGTTTGCTGTTTGCAATTAAGTGCTTTGCGCTTTATTCTCCCATTTTTTAGATAGCATCCTTATTTGGATTGTTATTGTTATTATTTAAATTATCAATTGGGAACGTGGCCGGCATATTGTTTTTAAATTTTTTCGTTTTTTTTCTATTTATTACTGTTTTTTTGCGTTCTGTTTGCCACCCGGCACTCATGTTGTTGCTATTCAATGCTGTTGTTGGTTTTGCACACTTGACTTATAGTTTGCAGTGCGGCGCGCGAGGCTTATCAATTGAAATTGAAACAAAATACGCCACAACAATCAGACATCAACAACGAATTGCAAGACGAATTTTGTATGCGCTATGGAAAATATTTAATTGTTGAGTAGTATGTCGCAATTGTTCGATGGGACTTCCCAAGAGTAGTTGGAAAACATGTTAAACAAACTACATAAGAGTTCTTTAATCCCTTAAAAGTGTGCAGATATGGCGCGATTATTTGACGTCGTAATCAAATGTTGTCGTCTCTTTGACTTAGACTTCGACATCGACATAGCCGACGCAACGTCGTCGTCGTCGTCGTCGTCGTCGTCGTCGTCGTCGTCGCGTCTGAGCGGTCAGTAATTGAAAATTCGAATTATTTTGCAATCAGTGACAGTCGTTGTCCCGCCGGAACATTGTGTTAGCAAAACGACAGAGTCACTGTCTGTCACACTACGCAAGGGGGAAAGGAAAGGAAAATGAGTAGGGCACAGAATGTGAATGGAGCAGCAAATCGGGCACTGAACCACTTTATATAAGTGCAATTGTAGCTACGAATAGCGGACGCCAGACGGCGACGTTTATGCTAAATAGCCGGGCGGTGTCTAGTCAATTGCGCTTAGATAAGACCCTAACAAAATGAAACAAATCGACTTTGGCGACACACATAAGCAGTCACATGTGAGAAGGCAAGACAAAACTTGGTACAAATTTCACAGAAGAGACTGAATCTGTCCGTGACTTGTCGGCTTGTTCCACTAATTTGTCGCTTATGAATTATTGATATAGCCTAGACTTGATGGACGCCAGGGCTGCATACAAATATATGCATTTATATATGTATTTGGAAACTACGCGATCACCAAATAACATCGCAAAACGTAAATAGCAAAATCAAAACAAAAACAAACTAATCAACATATAAAATACCCTGTATACTTGTACTAAGTATAGTCACACCTATATCTATTATATACTTTGTTTTTGTTTACTCACTTATTTGGCGGCGTCAGCGACAATGGCACCTCAATACTGTGTGTGGTTCGGCGACGATCGCCCCCCATGTCGGCTAGGCGAGCAAAGTCTGTGTCACGATCCTGATCTGCCAGACGAGCGGAGCGTCGGGACTCTAGCAGGCGCACTTCTTCCAAACGCTTCTTCAACTCGATCGGTTCCTGTAATTTTGAGTGAATATGAAAACATTAAGCCTTATGGTTTGTTAATCGCTTTTCTAAACAATTTCTTATCAAAAGAGCTGCTGGGTTTTTATTTTTTGGTTCAGATTTTGTTTTTGTGTTTCTCCCAACAGATACTCGCACAACAACAAAGTAAAGCCGCTGTTGTGAATCATTTGTTTTGAATTGTTGTCGAGCATCGCAGTTAAAATAATATTGTGTTCTTAGCTTGTAATTATTTGTTGTCAATTAAATACGCGATAAAAAATAAATGTTTAATTGTTATAGGTCATATTAATGCGATATTGATAGCACTTTCCGAGAAAAATTCAATACACGAAAGTCTGTAACCATTTTGCCATGTGCCACAAACAATTCAATCAAATTTTCCGAGAAAAGTGAGACAGTGGAAAGAGCACGTAAAGTTAATTAATCTAATAATGTACTCAGATCTAAGGTAATAAGCAGCTAGATAAATATGTATATATATAATGAACCATTGACAATTTAGCCTACAAGTATTGTCGATGTTCTAGCTCGACCAAGCAGCGAACATTTCAACAAGCTCGACGAAAGAACCAGGTAGTTAGGTGATTAAGCATTGTGTAAAAGAACGCGCAGTGACCTTGAAAGCTGGCAAACGGAGCATTTATATACATACAAATGTACACTAACAAACACATATACATCAACAACTAACGGGGTCAGTCGGTTGTAAGGCACGCCCCAAACACATTCAAGTCACTGCTGCGCGTGTTATTCGATATAACTTATTATTTTATTTTTTGTCTCTGCTTTTTTTTCACTTGTTTTTTTTTTTTTTGCCTTTTTGCCTTTCACATTTTCACATATAATATAAGCTGAGCACACACCTTCTGGTTGTGGGTATGTATAGCATTTGTATCTTTATGTAATCACCTTTTTGATTTGCAGCGGCAACCTTCAAATATGTGAATTTTACACAATTCTCTTTTGCTATTTGGCTGCTATTGCGGTTTTCAACAAAAACACTTTGAATGCGGCCTACACTTTAACAATTGATTATGACAAACATCTGTGTTTAGTTGTTTTAGATATATATATGTGTATCTATATATATATATGTACTTGTACTTGCATCTTATTCAATTTGATTTTATTTATTTATAAACTTTGCCTATGGCTATTGCAATAGCTAGCGAACCGGGAATATATATTTTATTTACATATACACACACGTGTTGTGTATCTAATAGATTAGATATTGTTGAAATATATTAACTTTGTAACCAAATTAATTGTAATATGCCCGCAACGAGTTTTGAATGCCAATTGAACGGCTGATATCGTTAGCTGATTTTGTTGTTACGTTAATTGGGCACAAAACGCCGGCCGGCGACGACGGCAGCAGTTCTCGGCAAAATGCGTCAGCGGGTCGCGTATCTTACAGATACAAGGCAACCACACGCACACACAATCACACGTACATACAAAGATAGATAGAGAGAGAGAGAAAGAGAGAGGGAGACACTCGCGGCTAACGGCAAGCAGCTTTGCTTTAGTCAAGAATTCTTTGACGTCGTCGCTGTTGTCGTGAGTTTATTTTTAATTATTTAAATATATGTTGGTTTTATTTGTTGTTGTTGTTTTTTTTATATGTTATTATTGTTATTATTTTTGTCAATGTCTTGCCTGTGCCGTTGAATATGTGCTACTAGGCCTCGTTCTTAATTTTATGTATGTTACTTTTTTATTTGTATTTTATATTGCGACTCTTTCTCTGGGTAAGCGCGCGCGATAACACTCATCACTTTTGGCCTGGCCAAAGCACATAAGATTTACTTGCACTTTTTGCGATGGCTTCAAGCCTCACACGCTTTTTGTGTTAAACTTGTGTTGCTTTAAAGCGTTTATTGCCAATTACGGTTTTTAATGTTCACTATGTAGTATTTATAAATTTTTTTTTGTTTTAGATTTTGCCGTTGTGGGCTGTTTGTTGTCTTTGCTCTTGGCTGGTGCGAAAGGTTCGCGCGCGCATTCAAGAATGATTCTGTGCGGCGCTCGCTAGCCGTTGCCGGGTCCGCTGTTGATTCGGCTCGGCGTTTCAACGGTTCGGCGGCATTCGGCTTGAGTTCGGCTTGCTCTCGGCACTGCTCTCTTTGGGCGTTTGCGCTCTTCGTTTGCCATTTTCCGGTCACACTCACAGACACAGATACAAATACAGATAGATATTTGCACTCGGTGAGCTACTTGTGACGTTTGTTTTTGTTTCTATGCTTTGCGCTGGATTTTCGCATGCTTTAGCAGCCGCTAGCCGCTTGTGCCGTGTCGTTTGTTTATGTATCCAAACCGAACATGTATTCGTGTATCTGTGTATCTCTGCAACAATTGCACTCCCATTCGCATTCGCATTCGCACACGCACTCTCACTCCCAACAGCACCAGTTTCTGTCCTAGTTGCTATTCATTTCGCACTCTCACTGCGCCGCCGCGCACTTTTGCTCTGTCTCTCTCTTTCGAGTGTAACTCAAATTGGCAAAATCTCACTCAATCGCTTTACGTAAGCTACAAAACAAAAACAACTAAGCAAACAGAAAACAAATGTATCTGTGAGTTTGTTTGTGGTTTGCAGTGAGTAGCCGCCTGCAGGTAGCTGCATTTAACTCACTTTATATAATGTTTACCTGTTGTCTGCCTTCTGCTTGACTTTAACGGCCCGTTTTGCGCCTTTGTTGTTTTCCCGGCTCAGGTACATACATATATACATATACACATTTTTGCCGTGTTGAGGCATTCGCCGATCGCGTCGTTCACTTTGATTTAAGAGCAATTATCTTTGACTTAAGAGAAATATTTTTGTTGTTTATGACGCGCCGGCCGCTGACGAAGACGTTGATGGCGACGACGACGATGAATTCACAACAGCGGCTAGCGTTGATGACGAAACAAATGCCGCAACCGCCTGCTGCCGTCCATTCGTTCATTTTAGCAATTTACTTACGGTTTTCTTTGTGTCTTGCATTTTACTTGGTGCCTCACCTTTAAGCTGAGATCATGCTGGGATTTTTACACTCAGTGAGGGGGATTTTCAGGCTTTAAGTCTTTAAGTACATATTCTTGCAGTGTTTATGACAGCGTTAACGGTAATCTATCAAAATGAAGCCTAATTGATGCTTACTAACCAAGCGCAACATAATGCTGTCTTTAATCTGGCTTTATTGTATGTTAAAATTTTAAGAGTCGTTCCTCACTTTTTCTACAACTTATTATAAGTGCTTGTAATGATTATTTGTGCACTGCAAAATACAAATACATATGACGATTGGTTGTTGCTTATCAGTGGCCTACTTACATTGTTTGTTGTAAACTATGGGATTTCGTTAATAGCATGCCCAAAAACATGATATTTTAGTCTCCATTCAGTTAAAGTATCAGATTTACAACTATGTTCACATATTCTTTATCCAAAGTGATTGTGAAAATTGGCGACTTAGGCGGTTCAGATTGGAAACTTATCCCTAACCTAAATTAAAATGAGATTGGTTTTGTTATTGTTGCTGTAAGTCACATAGAAAAGCACATTTCGATTCCGATAGGCACAAAAATAAACAAAAAAAAAAAACAAAAATAAAACCATTTGGTGAGGGTCTTGTGTACTTAAGCATGTATGTTGTAGGTTCGCATCTCATTGCTTACTGATATGCTTAGGTTCTTGTTATTGTAACTGTTTTCGCTGCTACTGCTGCTGCTGCTTCCACTGATAATGGGCCAGTTTGTGCGGCGAGATATCGCTTATCAGTTCTAACGGCTATTCACACGAGTGCGAAGTGACGAGACGCTGACTTATGCTTTTTGGGTTTGTACGGCTAAAACCGCACGAAACACGCCCAGTAAGTAAATAGCAAATGCAGTCTGGGAACACCGCTGTTCATGTGTGGTGCTGATAACGCCGTTCGCGATAGCAATCCAACCACAAAACTTTTGCGGAGTGCTGTGTGCTCGGAATAAAATAGAAAAAACAAAATTTAAAGAAACCATTTCAGATACGACGATAAAGTACATTGGCACATGCGTATAACTTTGTCGCTAATCATACTCAGAATTTTCATATATAAAACAATACATAAAACAATCATAATAATGATGGAGATAATTATCACTGACAAAGACGCTTGTCAGTCGACATTTTTGAAACTCGATTTTTGAAATGCGCTAAGCGTGTGCCAAAAACATGAGTTGCATGCGTAATCCAAGCACAGCTCGTAAATACTTTTCGAGAGGCAGTACTTTGCATATTGAGTTGAGTGTTGAGCTAAGAAATATATTAATTTGTTCAATTTGATAACGAGCACACCAAATATCACATAAATATTAATGCGTTATATATTAAGCATATACAAAAATAAACTCACATCATTTGCTTTAATTATGTTCAATACTTATCATCAACAAACCCTAGACACACAATTTACTCAACTGCCTTAGATTGGCTAGTACCAATTAGTATGCTATCTATGCTAACAATCTTATTGACCGTTTATACGAAATTGTCAGTCTATGCATGTCAATTGGCTTATGGTTGTATTTTGTGTATTTCTTAAAGTCATTCCCTCCAAGTTTTCAATAGGTACTCGTACCTATGCTGCACGCCAAATTTGCTGGCCTAGCCCCAAAGGCGGCCCAGCGCGTTTTCGCAACTTGATGCCTTTCAAATGGCCAAGAGGGGCGGCCCGATGCCAGCTGCCAGATGACGTTGCTTATGCAATAATTGTCTTGTTGCCTTTGTTCCGTTTGTTGTCTGTTGCAAGAATACGCGATTCGGGCGCCCCAAAAGTTGCCCACGTGCTGTGTGCCTGCAATTTGGGTTAATTGTCTATGGATCAAGTCAGCGTCCACAACTGCGGCTCTATTGCGACTGCAACTCCATTGTGCTGACTGACAAAGAAAAAATATAAATACAAATACAAATACAAATAATCAACGCTTAACGCCTTGGATTCTAACACGCGTTTGCTGCCAATTTTGTAAAATATGGCGCATGTTTAAGGCTTACAAAACTGTCACGATAAAGCAAAGGAGCCGCATGACGTGGAACTGTGATATATGTTAACTGAGTCAGCCACAACGAGAATGCTAAATTGAACTTTGCAACATTGCGATTTTTGCGATACCAAGTTTATGGCGTCATTTGATGCGTTTCGAACGACACCAAACAAAAAAAATAATTTGAAATTGAAAGTGCAAGTTGGTGGTGTTGTTGGTTTTGTGGGCTTTGCTTGTTTGCCAATTGGATATGTTCGAATTTGTAAGCAAACAATTCTTAACGTAATACACAAGAGTAAATATTATAATCAAGAGAATCGTACAACTGTACTGTCTCAAATGATGATCGGATAAGCGCATACACCATGCGAGTGCTTTCTACGATTACGATTAAACTTTTATGACAAATTGCAAAAGAGAATGAGTCAATTTAAAAATCAGGAAGTACTGTTTGTTGGAGGGCGTGGACTTTTGGTTGCGTCCTATGATTCATTCGGCACATTGAATGATATGATTTTCAATTATCTACACATTTATGCGCTTATAATTCTTTACGAGTTTGTCTAAATTGAAAACCACTTAACCCATTTATAGCATAATGCGAAACATTCGAAGCAGGCGACAAGCAGCTGCTGTCAAGAGGGTTTGGTACGGGGCAGGGCGACTTCTGAGTGATAGAAGCATCGTTTTCATTATGGTTTTGTGCTTGGGAGATCACAGATGATGCTTGGAATATGGCAGAGACTGGCAGCGCCGTTTGTTTTTTTTTTTCTCTTTCTTTATCGCCTAATGAAGTTTTAAAAAGTCATTAAAGCAACTGTTTTTTATTCGCTCTTTGCCACAGAAGCGCTTTGTGGGTCATTATAAAAGAGGGTCGGACGGACGGTGGGGATGGGTAAAGAGGCTGGAAATGGGCACGGGGCCACGTTTCGCGGCAAGTTGTTGTGCGATCGATGGGGCGATCGTTTGATCATTCGTTCATTCGATCATTCGTTCAACTTGCAGCACATGTTTCGCACATTGGTACCGCGATTAGCTTTGCTTTCGCAATGCACAGCGACAAGCGAATAAATTTTCTGCCCAACTGGTTGCCACCATCAGCTTCGGCCTGGCATGCTCTCGATTGAAGTGTGATGTGGTATTAGGAAAAGTCCAAATTGTTTGATAACTGTGCTTGAATGATGCAACTCTAGGCATTTGAAGTCAAACCAAGAAAGTTATAACATTAAAATGAAGTAAGCTTTAGTAATTCGACAAATCACTTTGTCTACCTTAAATACAATAACAACATAATCCATTGGCATAACGATCTTCCGCTGTTTTTTTGTTTCCTATAAGCTCTGTGGTATCATCTCTCACCTTGTTTGCCACTTGACCCACTCAAGTCACTTGACAGCTAACTGTGAACACACATATCCAGACAGCCAACCAAATTTCTGCCAATGTGCGAACAACATCATCGACTTCAGATTTTTAGTCAGTCAATGCCGTTGGGGGCTGTTGAAAGTTATTTTTTTGCTCACCTGCCGTCTCACTTCCCAACACCCGGCTCCCTCGCACAATACACCAACAAGTGGCGATAGTTTCGGAGGCGCCGCCGCTCTTTTTGCATGACTTGCCAGTAGTGGTGGTGCCGTACCGTCTTTCACCCACCCGCAGACGGTTGACTGACTTGCGTTTCGTAATACCCACGAAATACCCAAGGAGTCGACTTTGCTTATTGTTGTTGCTGTTTATTTCACTTTTTACATTTTTTTGCTATTGGTTTTTTTTACTTTCACTCGGCGGCTGCGTTTACTCGTGTTTTATTCATTTGATGTTGTTGTTATATATTATTATTTTTGCCGTTGTTGGTATGGTCCGAATTTTCAGATTTTTTGGCGAGCACAAATCAATTTCATTGTTTTCCTTAAGACCTCTCTTTTTGGAGCTCTCGCCGTCTTTGTCTGCCTTTCTAAATTGAAGACAAATTTGATTCGCCTTTGACTGAAATTGTAAGGCGTCTCAAGTGCGGAGACCGCATCTCTTCCCCACACGCTAACACCCTACAAACACCCAGTTTGAATCTCAGCTGCGTAATTGTTGACGCTATCAAGCCCTGCCTGATTGTAGCCGCCTAGTACGCCCTCCGTTTCGCCCTCTCTCTTATGCCATATTAAATCTACGAAACGAGTTTCAGTTTTAAAAACAATTATTTTTCGGAGTTTTTTTATAATATTTTTTTTTTTCTATTTTGATGCACTTTCCATTTCTGCTTCTCGCTGCCTCGTCGGCTGCAATTACGCAGCAATTATGCTGCCGGCAATTACAGTTATGTTTATGCCGGCTCTGACTCTGCTGTTGGTGGTGGCTTAGATGCTGATGCGGCTCTACAATCGCACAAAACCCAACAAAATTAACCGTTATTTTTGTTACGTGCGTAGCTCTTAGAGATTTAGCTTTAGCCGTTGTTGTTTTAGTTTTGTTTTGCCTCGTTTTCCCGCCACAACATTTTTGGAAAGCTGACTTTCTGTCTTTAGCGTGAGAAGAGCTTAAAATGCAAATGACCCAATGGAAATGGCCGGCTTATTAGTAAGTTTTTATTCAAAAATTCAGAGAATTCTTAAAGGTGTGCCAGAAGTTATGCATAACAAATACAATGTACTATTCTACAATTGTTCTCTTCAAGACAAAATTGTCTCCCGCATAGGATTCGGTAACTCCCAGTAGCCAACTGTTGCTGGTGAGTCAAAAAAAAAAAAGTTGGGTATTTGCAGCAAGCAACAATGCCTTAGGCGCATTGCTACCAGTTAAGCAATTACCGTTATATCCAAGCAACTGTCCGTAGCACAAGCAGCACCTGCCACACAGCTCCCGCACTTTCGGATTACAAAACATTAGCTTAATTTTTTTTTCTTCATATTTTTACACTGTTTTCTTTTTCTTTGCTGCCACTGAAATTAATTATGCGTTTGCGCTCAATTTGTAGCGCAAGTATTTAATCGTCCCAGCAGACAGACACACCTAAGTATGTAGACACTTATACATGCATACATACATTCAAATACACACAGAAAAGCAGGTGAAAGATTTGCGGGTGGCTTCTATCGCTGTCAGCTCAGCTCAGCTCAACTCGACTCAACGCGACGCCCTCTGCATGGGTTGAAGCGTAGCGAAGTGAACTCGACTGAAGTGAGGGGCATCGCCACACAGATTTCACAATGACTTGAAATCGTTGCCAGGCAGCAGCAATGGCAGCAACAGCGGCAAGCAGCTCGGCTAGCCCGGGGCGGTTTTGAAATCTGTTGGCCGGGTTATGTGGCAGCCATTGCTTGCACTTGTTGTTGCCGCTGCTCATATGTAATGCTCTGATGTAGTTGTTGTTGTTGTTTGCTGTTTACTGCACCTATACTAAGAGAATTGTGCGCTTTGTTGGTTTTGTCTTATGTGTGAGGCAAGGTGGTTGGTAGAAACATTCATTGGTGGCATTTTTTTGGGCAGCCTTTGCTCGGCTCAGCAATAAAGATTTTAATTAAGCGATTGGCGACCGATTTAAATTAAAGGTTCCTTACAAATTTGGCCGCATTTTAAGTGCGCCTTTTGCTTGTTACACTTTTGCCAGCTAATGGGAGAATGTTTGTTTTGTCAGATAATTCACTTTCCTGTTGTTACCCATTCGAGCGGTGAAAGTGCTAATGCTTGGCTGAACTTATTTAACAAATGTTAAAACAGCTTATGCAGCTTATATTTAATAAAAGCAGCATACAAATACCAAGAAACATCATAAATTAACTCAATACTTGACAAGTTATTATTTGTATAGCAAATATTTAAACGTTACAATACAGATACAACATGGCGTATGTGTAATATATATAATAATTACTTCTTTAAAAAGCCTAAGCTAGGAAAATGTTTATATTGCATTTATGTGTAGATCTGTGCTAATCTCTATATTAGTTTGGGAGCTTACACACACACTTGCCACACACACTTTTTGTTGCCGTTCGGCTTGCACACACATATACTGGTAATGGTAATGCCAAGGTGCCAAAGTATCTATTAGATGCCGTTAACTGTAACTGCACTCGGTTTATTCGCAAGCAGCACGCAGCAAGTCAGCCAGGCAAAAACAGGCAGACAGGTAGGCAGGTAGGCAGGTAGGCAGGCATCCAAATGCACTTGTCAGCGTTGCATTTCAAAATTGGCTGACTACTTTTTCATATTGCCAACTATAGAGGTTTATTGTGTAATAAGAGGTGAGAAGGGGTAAAGTGTGTAGCGGCTATTCTGGTATAGAGGGGCGTCAGCTCGAGTTGGCCGTATAATTACGAGCGACAGGCGCAGGAAACGGCAAATTAGAAGCGAGCCCCAGCAGCGCAGTCGTTGGCTACACTTGCATTATCCTGCGGGCCAAACGTCGACGCCAGCTTTGGCCGCGATAAACGGCCATAATTTCCGTGTTTGGCAGGCGACGCGCACGCGAATACAATTTTTCTTCTATTTTTGATTTTGTGGGTTGACACGTTTATTTGAAGCGTATCTTTCATTGGAAGCCTGCCATAAAACTTAATGATTTTCAAATTAGCCACCGCATGATAAGCCAAAATGCAAAGCATGACAAAATTATTTTACGTTAGGTTTAACGCTTCTTAGCTGCAGCTCCATTATTAACTAGTAACTGTTGATAAATGATAACTAACAACAGCAGAAACTGGCTCTTATTCAGACAACTTGGCTGAGTTCTTTTTGCAGTAATTCTAATTAGGTGACTTCACATTTGACATTTCGCCAGAGACAAGAGCTGCGGCCGTTGTTGCGACTGCGGCTGCTGCTACCATAGTTGCATATCTGGGCATTTGTATCTCTATAAGTGAGGCATAAAGTTGAATTGGCATTAACCCGGAAACTGTGGCATGACTGTCAGCTTTGCCCCAAACGAGCAGCTGCTGGCCAAGTCTACTGGCAAGCTGACTCATGACCGCCAATTGCAGGTGTGGCACGGCCACAACGGACACAACCGTCCCACTTGTGAAAACTTAACTTGTTTGCCTAACGATTACTGGCGGAAATTTATGGTTTTTAATTGTATAATTTGACTGGATAGTGAAAAGTGGATACTTCCATGTGTCCAAACTGATTCTTCAGCATTCTTAGCTAGATTTTTCACGCCATTACATGTCAGACGAGCGAGCCACTTGACCCACTTTAAACCAGCGGAAAGTGAAAACTCGCACATCGTTGACCCTAATTTATATTTTGGTTATTCGCTTTGACGCCGATTCGTCGACTTATTCAATTTGCACAAGTTTGATGTTCGTTTGTTTTGCCATTTGTGGAATTCGCATGCCAAACGAGTTGGAAAGTGCGAATTTTTGCACGCCTCGAAATTAGCATAAGACGCACACAAAGAACAGCAAAACTATTTAACTAAAAAACAAAAAAACAAGTTGCCGAAAACTTTACAGACCAAAACCATTGGAATGACTTTGTTAAGTTACTGTATGCGCGACAGCTTAAAACAAAATAGATAAATTTATAGTCAACTTTTCTTGTTGATCTTAAACTTTGAATCATTATAATCACACTATTACAAATACTTCGCTCTTCGTACTTCTATGCAAAATGATTTTTCAGATGGTTTAAGTTGAAAATATTTAGTTTTAGTTTGGTTAGTTTGTTTTAAAATGTATGTATTGAAATAATTCTGATTTAAGAGTTCTTTAAGCAAATAGGAAAACGGGTGATTTAAAATGCACGATTTGCGGCTAGCAGTCAACTTAACTCTAAAATCGTAAAAAAATTCCGGCAGTAAACAAGTTTAGCACGCTAAGGCAAACTACATACGCAGCAATAACAATAACAGAAGCAACAAAAAGATTTTTACATTCCTCAAAGCCTATGCTTCTGTTTCTGATACTGCTACAGCCAGCGTCACAACTTCACACTAGTTTTACACTTTCGAGTGTGTGTAGAGGAGCTTCGAATACTACGAGCTATGCTTGAGTAAGTAGCAACGACGGCGGCAAAGCTTAACAAAATAAAAAGTATCTCATGGATGCCGCTGCTTGCGTTGCGTGCGTGTAGCGCGTTCCAAACTGCAGCGCGGCACTAGACATACATACACACACACACACACACATGACAAACAACTGCTGATGCACTACGCAAACAATGATTGGCATTTGTTGTTATCGTTATTTGTGGCTGTTGCTGGCGTTGCCGCTGATGCTGTAGTTGTTGTTGCTACCGACATTTTAAATGAAATTACCAATCCGCTGCCGGTCGGGCAGTTTGAAAAAGTTTTCAAATAATTTTCCTCATTTGCTATGATACTGGGCAGCAAATAACTTGAAGCCAGACGCATTTAAAGGCATAACTATAATTAAGGAATCTTTCAAACAATTAAACTTCAATATGGAATAGTTAATGCAAATAAGCAAAAAGAAATTCGTTTGTTATTGTTTTAAGTTTAAATCTACTTCTCTATACACAGTCGTTAATTCTGTAGGCCTTACTTGTTGTCAGACTACCTTTATATAATCATCAATTACAGTCATCTATACGCACCTGAAATGACAAAAACAAAACAAAATATTATAAATAGTGTTAATTGTTTGAAAAGTACAATGTGGCTATATGTAATGCCGTTAACGTTCAACAATAACAATAAAAGAAAAGAAAAAATATAATAAAACAAACAACAATACGAACTTAAATAATGCAAGTCAATTGCACTTCTGTAACGTATTGCGAAGCGTGTGCTATAAATTGGCACAGAGTTTTCCTCATTTTTTAAGTTTATATTGTTTGTTTTTTTTTTTTTTGGAGCAGCAGCAGTTGCTGGCGGTTTATGTTGCTGCTTTTGTTGGAGCCAAACACCTGTAAGCCACAAATCGTTGGGGGCTTTTATTTTCTTCTTTAATGTGCATAGAGAGAAAACAAAAAGAGCAACAACAACAGCAGCGACAATAAGACAGCTGATATGTTTAAGTTGTTGCATAAAGCACTTTAAACAAATGCAAACAGTCAGGAGCGCATACTGAAGGAGAGGTAAGGAAGGGATAATGGCCAGCGAGACGGTGTGGAAACAAAACGTAGAAAGACAGCTGCAGCTGAAGTGGATAGAAGAAACCGTTGCTTTGATTTTAGCTGAGCTGTGTGCAACAAAAACAAGACAAAAAAAAAGTGAAAGTAACACAACAACAAACAGTAGCCAATAAACAACAGCAGCAGCAGCAGCAACAACAACAACAACCACAACAAGCTCTAACTGCAAAACAAACAAAGCAACGTGTAAGAAAATATAAATTTCCACAGGTGAATGAATTTAAATTTGCAAAACGAAACAGGCAACAACCAGTTGCAAGTGCGACTCTCGCTAAGTAGATAAGCGGCTGGGGGAACAGCGAGAGAAGGAGAGGAGTTAAAAGTTCACAAAACTTGCATCTTGTTATTTGCTATTGCTGTTGCTGTTGCTGCTGCTGCTGCTGCTGTGCACCTGTTTTCTTATATGTTTGTTGATTTTGTTGTTGCTATAAATGCTGGCCATAGCAACATTGTCTTAAATCTGATGGCAACGATCGCAGAAAACCGCAGACGACAACCGCAAGCAACAAATTCCGCATTTATCAACAAGCGGCGGCAACAATTTACATAGACAATAACAGCTTCGCAAGCGAGTTGGGGCATCTGCACAAATACACTATACTATGCAAAGCACTGAACTGATAATAGAGACATATCCATAGAGTAACCTTGTAATTTTCAACTAAATCGCAGTAGTTGGCAGTTATCAAGAAAATGGACACCAATATTTGTCACATACAATAAATGAATAGAACTTTTTGTGTCTTTTCTTAATTTCTCCATCCCTCTAGCCCTGCCTTTCTTAGCATTTGTAGAGAGCCAACGTAAATGAAAACAAAACAAAGTTTCGACTATTTTCAACACCTTTGAGTTTACCTGCAGTCTTGTTTTATAGGCTCTTTGGCTTTGTCTTATAAATTTAGGTTGTATGGTTTCAGGTGCTCCAAAGAGGGACTAATTGAACAAATAAGGGTTTCTAGCTATTTGAGGGACCGAACGGCTTCTTGTTAAGGGTATGTAAATGTGCTTGAGAAGTGGCATACGAAAATCGCTGGTAATTCATTTTCCAAATAATTTATTCAAACTACCTTCGATGGAAATTCTTAACGACGAGATTGCTTTTTTCAAATTTTTTAAACGCCGTAAAATTAATGGGGTCATTTGCCCTGAGTCGCTATTCTCAAATAGGTTGTACCTGTAAACAATGATTGCACCCAAACATAATATTGACGTGGAACCTTTAAGGATGTCAAATCGACGTTTCAAATAATTTGCTTTGCATATGTTGCCGTCGTCATTGGCAGCCACTATCGTTGGCATTGGTTTTGTAATCGTTCAGTTGCATCACATGCAGCTGTAGATAAACACTGTTACAACAGTGCACTACGACGTATCTTTAGCCAGCTGTTTGGCTCTTATCATACGGCCAAGTTTCGTAACGTTGGCTCGGTTCTTATCGTCGCAGTGCACCGGTAGCCATGTGGCAAGTGCAAGCTAACAAAGGCCAAACAATAAGAACAACTAGAAGAAGAATAAGCACTTCCGTTCTCTTATCGGTGCTCACGTGCTACGTTATTACAGTTGCGTACTTTGCTGGTTTGGCCTGATTAACTTGCACCTAGCTAGTCATATCTATGAAACACAGCCATAATGCGAAATGCGAAGTGCTTTATATATATTTACGTTGTTCACTTTGTCAGTTGCAACTTCAAAAACAACAGCAATAATGTTGACAGCTATCGGTGCACACGTGTCATTCGCAAATGGCAACTTTGTCACGTCCCCATTTTTGATTTTCTTTTTATTTTATTTATTTTATTTTGTTTTTTTTTTGTGGTGTTGACAGTTTTAGAACAGTGGCCTCCAGTGCATTTCATTGAATTGGCTGGGATTGGATTGGATGAGATTGGATTGTCACACACCTAATCTATGTGCATTTGTGTATGTGTGAGAGTGTGCCTGCAATTGCTGTTGACATTAATCTCAATTTTTGCATATTTTTGCACAGCTGCGTGCACTTGAAGCCACCACCAAGTTGCCCCCCAATCCCGCAGATATGATAGTTTAGTTTTTTAATAATATATATATAGGTATCTGTGTATATATACATTTTATTGTTGCATTGTTATAGACAAGTGTGCAAGTAGAAAATGACAGCATTCTATTAATTTTCCTCTTTTTATAAGATTTGCATGCGCATTTTTTCTTCGAGATTAGCTCATTATTGCATTTAATTTAATTGCTCATTGTCATTGGAACATCTGTAATCGCAACTAATTGTCATCTTAATGCGCAGTGAATATAAATCTGCGAGTCCTGATAATTAATAATATATTACTTTTATTTTTACATATATCTATACTAAACTAAAAGTTAATAGTACCTCGCAAAGGAACAAAACAATTTAGCAACTATTTTATGAAACAGCTGCACTAGAGTCGAGCTAATTGGCACCTCGTTACAAAGTCCCAGCAACATTTCCAACATGCTTGCTTGAATGCTGGGACTTTACATAGTATGTGCTTTAGAAACTAACATATCAGGCTAAAGTTGTGCAGCTTCTTGCAGTTCAATGTAGTCTGTTCATTATGTGAAAAGGCTATTTTCAAAAGATTTTCCCATTGCCTACGGCGCCGCGTCGCTGCCGACCGACAAGTGACACACATATTCAAAGATTTTATTTTCGAAGTTGCTAACAGTGCCGAAGTGCAAGCGTGCAAAGAGATTTGGAGGGAATGGTAGGCATAGCGTATTACCGTAAGTTGTATGTAGAGTTTGGCTAGGTAAAATGTTAAAAATGCTTTTATGCACACGCTCAACAATGAGGAAATCTTTACGAGCACATCTGGCACATAAAGTGTCCAATCCAACTGCGGGCATCATCGTCGGCTCTGGGGCAAGTGCCGTGGCTGAGGCCGAGCTGTGTGCAGTCAAAGATGTAGCCATGGTCAACATTTGCTGTTGTTGTTGCTGTTGACGTTCATGTTGCTCTGGCAATTAATTACGTCTACCAGTTGACAGTTGCAGTTGCCTCTGCAGCAACAGCAACAGCAACAGCAACAAAAACAACAGCAGCAGCAGCAGCGGTTGCCGTTGCCGTTGCTTGACTATTTGATCTTTGCACTGCGATAGCGTAACACAAAATTGGATAAGAGCAAGGGAAAGGGGAACTGTGTGTGGTCAACAAATGTCAAAGCAACCAGGAAGTGTTTGACCGTCGGTCAGCAAGTGCTTCAAATTAACAGCGACAACCAATGTCACATATGTTGTATGCATACTGCCCCAGTTCTGGCCACGGCCATATTCAACGCCTCTACCCTAAACGCAACGCTGTGTGGCATTTAAAGAGTTTACAAAACATTAAGAAAAAAAAACCAAAAACAGACAACGTGACATTTGTAAGTCATGTTAATTGGTTTAGAAATCAGACAAGGGCAAACTTGACAGCTTACAGCTTCAACCCTGCTCATATTTATTTGTTGTTTATTGCACACCGTCAACTGAATTGTATTCAAATTTGTTTTTCTTGCTTTAAGTGCAACTAGTCACAGATGGTCATCATATTCACACTCACAGTTGGAGTACATTAATTAGCTGAAATTCTACACTAATTTGTTGCTTTTTTTTGAGGGGGTTTTTGGAAAAATGAGGTCACTGTTGTAAAAGGCCTACCAAATGCAGAGCACCAGCAAGCAACAGCTACAGAAGAAAACAAATTGACGAAGCGTTAAGCGTCTACCTTAACAGAAGGTGGGGCAATAGTACAACCAGCCAACCAACCACAAAAAAAACAACGAAACCGAAAACAGTAACTAAAAAAAGCCAGACTTTGTTCATGCAGCACACGCACCCAAAAAAAAAAACACAAACGAAATGAAAACTAGTCAAAGAAAATTGTATAGACATTTGTTGGTTGTTGGCACTTGTGGCACTGTTGCCTGTTCACTAGGCGAGGTGAATGCAACTCATCCTACTTGAAGGTTTCATGTGTAAAATAATCTTTCATTTCGTTGGAGCAGCTATCATTAAACAATAAATTGTAATCAATTTTTTTAAATTTTCGTTAATTTTTAATAGCAAATACCCAAATACGATACGAAATATATCTTTGTGCTTGACTTCTCCTTTAGAACTCCGAGCTCGGTCTCAATTTCGATTCAATTAACAATCTATTGCCTTCGACTTTGGCCCCCACGCACACAGGCACTCAAGCACACAAGCACATGCACACATACATGCTAACAGCACACACATACACAGAGCTAAATTATGGAATAAAGAGAACAGAGTGGAAATCATAGTCCAAGGTCTTTTAGCAACACAACAAACAAGCATTTAGCTTTTCGAGCAGCAGCCAGCCGGTCATCCATTTGCTTGTCGGCATTTGGGTAACGTTGCGAGATACTCATACAAACAACAATATAATACACAAATATGCTAACAAAACATTACGCTTAGCCCCAAAGCCCTCTCAATGCTCGTGCACAGTTCCGGATCGGCCAGGTCAAATGGGTACCACTCCCCAGCAACCTCAGAACCCGACCAAAAACAAGTCAAGCGCAGGCGCAGCCGCAGCCGCTTTACTTCTGCGTTTACCGTTTTTTGGTCGCTTGACGCCTGCCTCATAAATCTGCTGTATATTTTATGCAGGCCACAAAGCCTTGAGCTGGCAACTGGGAGCCAGCGTATGACACAATCTTGCAATTTTGCATTTTTTCTTTTCTTGTTTTGGTGGCTTTGGGTTTTTGTTTTTTTTTTTTTTGGGTTGGCAGTGTGCATTTTATTTATTTTATGGCCCAGCTTTAAGAGCGCCTCTTTGTTGCTGCTGACATTTAATCTCGAATGTCTCTGTATTTATATGAACATGTCAGTGTGTGTGTGCAATTGTTGGTACTTAAAAACCAGTAGCCAATCACACGAAAAAAAAAACTGGAAGCGCTCGTTGCCGGCGTTTTATTAATATGTATACATTTGCTTTGCTTTTATTTTAACTGGCTTTTAATTTGGTCTATGCGACAAGCGCCTCATCAGCAACGACATTGTTCGCGCCTTTGTCGATGACTATCTTTTTTGCATTAGCTACACACACGCACACTCACAATCATGTATATTGTCCGACATAAAACACTTTGTGTGTGTGTGTATGGTACATTGTCTGGGACATGCAATTTTCCAATTTTCTTAATTGCTTCATTTTTTCTTTTTTCCTTTTTTTTTTTGATCAGGCAAATTTAGCAATTTTATTGTAGATCTAAATGCAGCCTAGAAATAAAGTTGCTGTCCCCGTAAAATATTTATGTATATGTATTAATCTTATATTATTAAAGAGTATATATTTTGTCAAAAATTAAACAAATCCAAAATGAAAAACCACCATAGCAATCAAATATATGTAAAATCAAACAAAATACTTCTCGTTCAGTGGATGTTGGCAAATTTAAATGGATTACACTGCAAAGACGGGGACACTGGCAACTCCCACTTTTCGCCTTGGCAACAAACAGACACAAACAAACAAATATGTAACACTTACACGTCACATTTTTAGCAATTTGTGGGGGTGTCTCATTTACGAGAACTATTAACGAAAAATACATAAGAAATTTACATATTTGAGGTGATTGCAGCTGCAATAGCAACTTACACACAGCCAAACAAACACGCGTGTGTGTTGTTGTGGATATTAAATGTGTGTATGTTACCTCATAAATGCCAACACCCACACGTTAACCTTCTTTTGCGTCGATTTAAACGACTTAATTAGCCATGAAGGCCTACAAGTAGTAGGCACTGCATGAAATGACTCAATGACTTGCCTGGCGTCATGTCTTGTAATACCCTTTAACACAGAAAATAAAATTGCAACACAATACAGAGGAAGTTGAAAAGCAGAAGATGTTGAAATTAACATATATTTTTTTTAATGATATCGCAATATATTTACATGCATACGTATGTTTACTAATTAACCGTCCCACAGCTTCATAGCATGTCGTTTGCACAATTATCAAAAGGAAATGTGAACAGAAACTTTTTGCAAATTGCCATTGGCAATCCGTGTAGCAAGCATTTCACCAAAAGCCTTTGCTTCATCATTTGTACACAGTTTATCGTTGTAATTAATTAAATACGTTTTATCAGCAGTTTTTTCAACAAAGGAAATATTAATGCCAATAACGGCGACAACTGTGTCGATTTTAGGATAATGTGAGTGGGCCAACACTAATTAGTGACCATTGTTTTAAAATGTTGTGTAACGTTGTTCTTTAGTATGTCAGTTTATGTTCACATTTCCAAATGCAGTTCATCAAATCCAGCAATCGTTTTTATTCAACACAAATCATTTAAGTGGCGCAGGGCACTTGAAGTTGCCCGATACGATATTAATGTGCATCTTAAATTAATTATGCGCTGAAAAAAAAAATACGAGTGGCAAACAAAAGTAAGACGAAAGCTGATGCTTAACAATACTTTCCAGCAACGCCAGCAGTCAACAAAAAAACAAAAAAACGTTTTAACACTTTAAGTAGTCGACAAGCCGATAAGCAGCTACAAAACAGCAGCAGCAGCACAATAACAACACAGGAACAAAAATAAAGGCAACGCATTGCCAACAATTTATTAAAAAAAAGTTAAATGCCATCTGCTCTGTGTGAATGTGTATGCGAGAGTTTATCGCGATCTGGCCGGACGATGTCTTGGCCTGGACATTTGCTTAAATGAGTTGGCATGAGTATGCATGTTGGCAACAACTTCAGCAAGAACAACAACAAGCGGATTACATATAGACTTTACACGGGATGCAACGCGCTATATGCGTCGTGGGGGGCATGAAGGCGGAGTGGCAGGGACAGGAGGCGACTTGTGGAGTGGGTGTGGCACACGTTTAAAAACCAGCCGGTAAGAGTCAAACAAGCAACTTTCAAGCGGATTAAATTAAATTTTATGACTTTCGTTTACTTTGTTATTGCTGTCTAAAGTGCGCCGCACTTACGCGACTCCTCTTATTGTTCACTTTAAGTGCATTTGTATTTCTCTGTGTTTCTGTGTAAGTTTGCATTGACTGCCGTACTAAAAATGTTTTAATTTGCGCGTAGCTGTGACATTCTGGCTAACATGTGTGTGAGCGAAACAAATAGATTTTAAGAGGATATCAGGCAGTTAGCAACGTTGTTGCATGCAACAAGCAGCCAACAAACCAATTTTGTACATGCCGGCCGGTCTATGCCATAAACTTAACAGATGGCAACAATCGGTCGCGACTGCATTTTCCACTTGCCGCTTGCCAAATTTGGACCGAATTGAGCATCGTTTCGGGCCAGACAATTTGGCATTTTATGCAACGGACAACTACTGTCAGCGGCATTTTGTCATAAGCTAAGATTTGATTTGAGTGTTTTGCCAGAGAGTCAGTCGTGCCTAGTTCATCAAAATGACAGGCACTCCAATTTGGTCACATCGACGACAGCAGCAACAGCAAATTTTGTTGTTATTGTTGCTGTTGTTGCTGTTGCTGCTTAATGGCTAATTAAAGTGGAAACAATGACCTTTCATTGTATAAATTAGTGACAAACAATTTGAGTTAAAGCAACAGCATTCGGGCCAAGTAGGTGGGGCATCAATTAAATACTGGCCAAATATGGTTAACTCAGTTAAACTTTTTTAAAGCAGCTTTAACAGCAGACCGCCAAACAAGCCGATTTATTTCTTATTAGAGTATATAACAATATGTTAAGCTGAATGGTAGATAAGAACATGTTATTTAAGTTAATCAACTAATATTTATGGTTAAATACTTTAAGTGAAGTGTGGTCAGATATAGAGCTTCCAGAGAGATTTATACATATATCTATTAACTTAACCTAACCAGTATGTTTTGCTTCAATCAGTTGATTGTTGATGTTGAAAAGCCTGCATAGGTACCTATAAAAACGAAGACACGTATGCAGCTGCATTTGAATCACAATCGTTGCGAAAAACAACAATAAAAGCCAACACCAGTTTGAATTGCAGTTTTAAGCGAGACACACATCAAAGTCAATGCCACAGAGGAGCCGCAGCTCATTAATCAACGCCTGGACAAAACAAAGAAAGCAACAAGTCAAGTGGCGACATTTCCTTCACATTCTCTTACCACAGCTAACCCCCTCTGACATCCCACACAAAGCTGACGCCGCTTCATTTAAAAGGAACAACTAATTACGCGTTAATTTTCTGCTTAGTCGCCGCGACTGCGGTCCAAGTCGACTGCCTCCTTTTCATCTTCCTCCCTTGCCAATGCTACTGCAACTTTGCTGCACTCCTCCAGGCCAGTTCAGTGATTCACTTGTCAATTTCGTAAATTATTACCTCATGCCTCGTGCGATAACAGTGAGGAAAATGCATTGCCTGGGGAGTCAAGAAGTTGACGAGGAGCTGGGCAAGAGGAGAAAAGTGTTGGCAGCAACAAAGTGAATCAAGTTAATTGCCGTTAATTTCATCATGGCACATTGGTAACAAGGAAGGTCGCCAACGATGCGATGACAACGACCAATCAACCAAGCTCGAAATCAAATAAAATGCGTAAATTGCCTCGTGTCCCGTCTGGCAATGGAGTCATGACAATGGCAAATGCGACGCCATGTTAAGTGCACTTCTCGAGAATGTTTGTTATTGCACAGTAGAGGACTTTTCTGGGCAATAGCAAAGGCTAAGTCTTTTGCCGACTGTTCTTTTACTCTTATGAAATCAGGATAGCCGTAAAGCTACTTGCAAAAGTTCAATTTATCAATGTCAAGCTGAAATACTGCTGGTCTAGAGAAAACTATAAGTCTACGTGCGTTTAAATGAATAACAGATCACTTCAGCTACAATAAAGTTCAAGCTGAATGAAAAACTAAAACAAAACCATCAAATTAGTTTGTTGGTGTTGAAAGAATCCATAGCTTTATAGTTTATCGATAAATAAACTTTAAAATAACAACAACAAAAATAGATCTAACAACTTCTTGTTGGCCTTGTCATGCAATTTTCGATTGATTTTATGCCTTGCAATTTACCCCAACCCACATTGGAAACTCATATTCAATCAGACACTTTAATAACCAAACAGCTAGGCAACAGTACAAACAAATTACGAACACACGCCGCAATTATTTGCCACTCATTGAAATTGTACCACACAACAAACAGTGACGACGCCAATGAGCTTTTAAGTTGGGTTTAATAGAGGGGGGGGGGGGGGGGGGCGAGTGCAGTATTTTATTTCTTGCAATAATAAATTTTACGCTGCCAAAAGCCGCTTAACCTTGAGGTTGCAAAAAGTGAATAAAACAAATCGAAACCAAACCACAGCAACGCTTACTGAAGTCAATTTTGAAAATCCGCTCACGAAAACAATTGCTAAAGTCATTAAATAAACCAGAATTCAAATGGCGACAAAAAACGCTTCACTGTGATCGTCGTCTCGGTTTACTGCTTTCAAAACTAACATCAAAATGATGCTTAGCAAATTTTCTAAGCGGAAACCGCGCCACTAAACCTAAAATTGACGACAGGGACAAATGACAAGTTTTAAAACTGAAGAAGCCTCTCTTATAACGAAACACAGCATCCCAAATGGACCAACCCCATTAGCTGACCCGGTCAGTGTTCGGGCAGGGGCAGAGACATCCATCTATTGCACACACATACATACTGCCGATTAATTTGTTTTATGATTTTACGACTTGGAACAGCCCACTAGCGAGCAGCAACAACAGCAACAACAGCAACAACAATGACTGCAATTGTTGGCTATAGAAGGTGGTGGTGTTGGGGGCAGAGAGGAGCGGAGATGGGCGGGCGGATATGCCAGCAAGCAAGTAAAATGCCAAGCAAGTAAAAATTTGTACTTAGCCAGCAGCGAAAATGGCAGTAAAATGGTTCTCCTCTTCTTCATCATCTTTAAGTATGTGGCACGAATCAACGATGATGATGCCGACGACGACGCCACAAACGTAAACGTAAATGTTGCACAGGCAAAGCAAAAGCTAAAGCCAAAGACAGAGCCAAAAGGAGCTGGCTAGAGCTCCACTTGGCCGTCGGTTTGTGCCATTAGAAACGCCCCTTAATGGGTAGTTAACCGCCTTAAAATGTTGCGACGACGGCAGCGGCAGCCACTACAATACAACAACGGCAATAGCAATAATACTAACAGAAACGAGCAACAACTTTAACAAAAAAAATTGCAAGAAAAATCGGTTAATAATGTTTTTCACAACGCCATTCAAATGCTGACCAGTAACATTGTTGGCCACCATATTATGACCTAAAATATAGGTTAGCTGCACTTTATACGCCGAGGGAACCATTTCTACAACCTCTCTGTTGTCGTTGCCTTTAATGCTGATGATCAGCAAGTTCATTATTATCATGCTCAAATAGACGCTGCTGCTGCCTCGCAGAGCAAACGCAATGTTTAACCTCTGATCGAAGAGGCAGTAACATTGAAGCAGGCAGTGAAACTGCAAGACTTGACCAAATATAAACAGGCAAAACGAGACAAGGTGAGGCGGTATAAGGGGGCCCATACAGGCTTGGTCTGGCGTTTTAAAGTCGAAAGCAAAGGCAGAAAATACCAAGTGTTGGCCAGCAGCAACTGCAGCAAAACTACAAACGGTACAAAGGTGCAAGTTTGGTGATGGTTGGTAATAGTAGTAAAGCCATTGTACAAAGCCTCAATGCCACCAGCTGAAAGTGCCATTAAAGCAATAGACAGTGGAGCTGTAAACGGGTCCAATATGCCAAGGCAAGAGGGCTATATTGACTAATTGTCGGCAACTGAGACCTTTTATATTTTGGAATAGAGTTTGATTAATTGCTTTCAACCAATTCAATTAATAACGCTTTAGCTTTCAGTTGTCCCAATAGCAATAAACAGGTTTAACTGCACTCAGTGTTAGAAAACTGTTCTATAACTTGTAACTGAACTTCGCAACTTATATAAATCTGGCGATGTACAATTGGACTCATGCTCTACTTAATGCCTATGCCTGGATTTCTCAACATTGTACCAACCCATATTCAAAGAGCAAACGAACAACATCAACAACAACAAAACGCTTGCACCTTGTGTAGACTTAGACAGTTAATGTAATTTGCAGTGAAATTTTCAACGCTTCGGTTTTTGTTTCTGGCGTTTGGAAGCTAGCGCAAAACATTTGCAAAATGATTTTAAATTGCAATAGCCGAGGCACAAGGTGGAGCTGCTGCTAAAGCAAGCAAGAGCAGCAAGAAGGCCAACAACAATAACAACAGACAAAGCAACAATGTTTGCCTCTAACAAGAGACAGGTAGAAGAGAGGCATGCTGGCGAAATCTAAATGTGTTTTTCACGGTTAGGTTTTTAGGCCAACGTAACCATACAAGTACCAAGTAATTTCTGTTATCTTTCGCTCATCATTTTATTGCCGTCATGGCAAACTCTGAACTGGTTGGCTTTAACGTTGCAGCTAAGCTTAGCCAAGCTGCGCGGAGTAGCAGCGAGCTACCAATTATTGTGCTGCTTTCAGGGCTGAGAATATGAGCTGCAATCCACATGAGTATGGTGGACCCAAAGTCAGCTCTGGGTTTTTGAAACAAGAAACAATGGAAAAGCACTATTTTGAAGAAAATCATTAAAAGTACGATAAAGATTTGCAAGTATAGTCTTACGGCTTAAGAAATAACGTTTCTAATATAATATTGGTTTTTTTTTATGAAAAATGTGTTCCAATTGTCGCTCGGCTTGATTTTAGGCAACTATAATACCTATTTTAATGCTTAAGATTTTTTCATTTAACTGAAAACTTCAATGAAATTCTTGCAGCCTCAGAATCACAAGTTAACATTTACAAAGACAGCAATATAACTTATACCGTTGCTGACTTAAAAGTACGACCGTTGTGTCTGTTTCTATAGTTTTCAACATATTGTGTATTGTTATTATTCTCTTTACTGCAGCTTAGGCATCTTCGGCGGGGTGCTAACAAATTGATACCTCTAACATGATATTTTCTATGCTATCCCCCGCTGATAGAACTATGTATTTACACAATGTGCTTGCACATACACATAACCATATAGTGTTTACAAACATACAATACGGACGGTATAACAATTGCATGCCCCGGGTAAGTGGGGGAGAGGAAAGGATGGGGGCGTGACAACAACAACAACTTAACATCCAGCATATGCTTGCAGTTTGTATCCGTATCATTGTGTTCGGATGCCCAGACGACTTTTGCTGCATATCAATGTAGCCCCAGCATTATACTTGTCATGGTCGCTTTTTGTTGTTGTTGGTTCTATGAAAATCATTAGTAATGCGACTGATGATGTTGATGATGATGCTGCTGCTGCTACTGTTGCTGAAGCTGATGCTCTATTGAGTGTTGATATCGTTTGCAGAATTATAATTTCTGTGAGAGCTGACTTTGTAAATGGAAGAATTCGAAAGGGGGTGCTCTCTGCCACGCATCGCTGCGTGCAACATTTTTTAGTCATTCAGTCGCCACTACGTGTTGCGTTCTATATATGCGTGTTGTTGCTGTTTTTTTTTCACTATAATAATTAATTAATATTGACATTGAGGCACAACAAATTGCAAACAAGCTTCTAATGATTGGTTGCATGCCTCTTTGCCTGCTAACAATGTGCAAAATGCTTTTTGTGTTAGCAATTAGTCATCACATTGTGTTTGTTTGTTTGTTATTGTCACTTTAGCTGATCTTTTGTTAGCCATTTTTTTTCAGTTTCTGTTATTTTATGCCATTTTCAGACAAGGCCAATCGCATTGTTTTCATAAGGTTGAGGAAGTAGTCACATAACTCAAAATCGCTGACAGTGTAGCTGCATATTGGATTTAATCATTCAATTTTCATATGTCTGAAAACAGGTACTTCATTTATTGCTTTTATTATTTATGAGTAATTTTCACCTTTGAAAATCTGTATACAAAATTAATATGACAAATGTGCATGCATAAAACGCATTTGTTGCTAAGTAATTTATACAAATTCAGACAACGTAATCAATAAATAAGTTTTCTATTTATGCAACAGTCCAGTCTGGTGTCTCTCCCTCTTCCCAAGTCCACCCCCTGTTGATGGCATATGGCAACATAACGGGCCAAGCGGCTGACAAGCAGCTTGTCATGAATACCAATACAAGCATACACACATGTATATATAAATAAATATATATATAACTGCACTCACTTTGTTGCATGTAGACAGCGCAAAACATACATGAGCTTGTAAAAAAAAATAGCATGCATGTACATATACATATATAAATTTTTTATTTTGCATTTTAATTTATGCAAATAAATTTCCACTTTGCACAGAAATCAAAATGAATTAAGTGCGAGTGATAGAAATGTTGTTGCATACGTGTGTGTTGCATATGTGCATGTGTGTATGTACCGTTTTTTGTGCCACTTTGAACAAGTTAAGTTTTTTTCTCGATGTGTTTTCGATTTTTAAAGCAATTTTTATTCGCTTTTGGCCGGCCGGCATCAAAACGAGCTGCGTGTTGACATCGTCGTAGTCGCCGTCAATGGAGGAGGGGGGAGGGTGAATTGAGGTGGCGGCGAAGGCGTCGCGAGACTTGGCAAGTGCGTGTGCAACAGTGCAACCGCTTGGCAAAACTTGTTTGGCGACGCCTCAAAGTAGTCCAAGGTGCGTGAAATATATATATATATATACATTTTTTTAGAGCTTTTCGCTTATCTCCACGCCTCTATGTGCGTAAGTATTGGGATGCCATTGGCCTCCTCCTAGTGTGCAGTTTGCTAAGTTTTCACAATTTTCCTCAATTTGCCAGCGCACCACCGATTGACAGTTTTCAATTTTACATGTATCTAGGTTTTTTTTTCAGTATGATCAAATAGTATGGATTAAAGACAAGACCGGCAAAGTAATATTGCACGTCAGCTGGCCTAACGCTACCTAGAACTTGAACGTGCTACCGTACCGTTGTAGTTGCAGCCCATAAGCCACACGAGAAAATTGCGTAAATTAACATAAATTACGAAGCTAAGTGGAAGTTGAAAAGCGTGTACGCAATCGCCTTGAAAAATGTGCAGCGGAAATTTAAGTGTAATTTGCTGACCAGGCTGCAAGCAGCAACCAGCAGGACCTAACCACCCCTGGTAAACCTCCGTTGCACACCAGGTCCGCTAATTAAGTGGAAATTTATGATATGAAATTACACTTGGGTTCACTTGGCCACTTGGGCTCAAGCTTTACGAGTAAAATATTATTTTAACGTACACGGTGCAGCTTTTCCTTACTCCTTTACCCTTTAATGCATATTGCCTGGCGATTGCCAATTTTCCATGCAATTTAAATAAAATTGAATTAAATGCCAGTTGCAGTTTGTACACACTTGCATACACACACTCACTCAAATAAGTATCCTGTGTCAAGTCAATTACTGTGATTTTAGAATCAGTGAACGAATCATGCTGGAAAATTTGACCACAAGTTGCAATTAGGCTTAATTCAGTTTAAGGTGCCAACACATTGAAAAGCAATTTTCCTTGCATATTACATGAAAATTTGAGGTCCAATTATATTTACTAGTTTCCTCAAAAAGATTAAGATTAAGGGACATCAAAAATTTGAGTATTTATTTGTATTCAGCTTAAACACACTTTTGCATTTTGTATAAATTTTTTGCACACAAAAATCATCAGCTTTAAATCTCGATAATCGAGAACGACAGCAAAAAGCTTTTTAAATCACTGCTTTTTTCAATCAGTACCTGCATTACACACACATATTTTTATTGGTACTTTGATCAGCTTCGGGGTAATGTAAACAGTAAGTTTAAAATAAAAATGCAATTCAGGCAACATGTTAAAAATAAACCGCCCGCAAAACAGTCAACAGTTGCACTTTTTGCAGCACACGTACTATTAAAAATAAGACAAATATGCTTTAAAATTAATTTGCAGCTCAATTCACGAACACACTTAATATCCTTGGATTAAAGTAGACTATCACAACGGCCAGCTCGAAATTCCGAAAATTCAATATCAATGATGCGAAAACGTTACGGCCGCAAAACTTAATTAACATTCGATGCGTTTGCTTGTGTTGCAGTGCTGATAAGCAAAACGGGATTATGCTGGCTGTTCATACTAAAGACAACCAGCAATGTACTTACAAGCGTCCAAGCAACAAGCATTAGAAAAGGCTGCATTGAATAGATTCTGATAATAGTAGGTAAATCAAGAGCCAATAATGTTGCTAGAAGCCTTAAAAAAGACCCTTACATATCCTAGTAGATCAACATTGTACACAATTTTGCTGCAATGTAAAGATAAAATAATTTTCAATTGGTCATTTGTGACTGTGTCGATTGCCTTCTTAATTGAATTTGATTTTTATAGCAATTTGCATATAGTGATTATAACTCATTCAAATGGCAACGGAGGGCAGGCAGGCGAAGTCAATCTGCTTAACATTTGAACGAGGCCTTTGGGCCTATCGAATGGCAAACGGCAACTGGTTTGGGCCACCAGCCAAACACGTTGTAAGTTACAAAAAAAATGAATTACGGTTTGCTGCAAACCAGTTTGTGGTTCAAATTAATAATAGAAATATGTGGCACATGAGGCTGCAAAACAGAAAACGACAAACAACAAAGCGACAGCTAAAAACACAAACAAAAATGGTTTGCCATGTGGGTTATGAGTCTAAAAATACGCCACAGCCCATGCAGCTAACATATTCTCAATGACAACGCGGCGTATGCTTAATGTGCATTCTACGATGCAAGCAAATTCTTTTTTATGGTCGTATTGGTATTGGTCGCCGGCTAGCTACAAAGTGAATGGACTGTTCAAATTGAGTAATCTACGAAAAACGATTCGTATAATAAAAAGAGACGCCGCTTTTCGACCAACTCTTTTCGTGTATATGTATATGTGTGTGTGGTTGCGCGGCAAGTGAATTTTCAACTTTTCCTACTACCAACACCAACCATTGCTTACAAAATATGTGGTATTTTTTTGATTGAATTATGTACCGCAATGCTGTTGTTGCTTTTGCTGTTGGTGGTGCTATTGCCGCTGCCGCTGCCGCTGCCACTGCCACTGAGGCCGCCCCCGCTTACCATTCCTTTTAGTAATGATTACAGCACATTTTGCAGTTGGCCTCGTGGCGCCGGCAATTGCACAACAACAACAACAACAGCTAGGCACAAATAATTGAAAGTGAACTTGCGACTTTCATTTTTGGTCGTTTCTTTTTTTTGTTTTGGTTTTTGAAACTTTTAAGCCGCTTTATTATTTTCATGTCAACTTTATTTAGCTTAATTTACCTTGGCTGTCGAGCCAACAATATGCCGAAGGGCAAGAGAAACAAAAACACTAAAAAAAAGGCTACAGCAACAAGACGCATCGGTATCTATATGCTATGATATTCGTGAGAGTGAAAGTCAAAATTTGAAAATTGGTTATTTACAAATAATCGATATACGATTTAAGAGTATTATGCTTATTATTTCAAGTTCGTTGACTTACTTTATGTTAGCGGAAGTTGTAACATGTGAATGTTTAATGATTTGATTTTAATTCGAGTGTCGTGAATGCATATTAAAATATCAATATGAGTATCAACAGTGCAATCAGTTAATAGTTAGTTGTATTTTAAAAAGAAGAAAATTGTAGTTGGTTTATTGAAGTTTTGACAGTATTGTAAGTGATTTCATTTAATCTGACAACCATGTTTAAACAAACTTTGATTTTTTTTTTATACAGACTATTTGCAGTTGTAGTTGTATGAAATTGTTATCAACTTTATTTATGTTAACCACTCACACGAACCTTCATAAATTTTTAATGAAACAGAGAAAACACCGGTACACCCCAAAAAGTCCAATTTAAAACGAAAAAATCCAGAGTGCAACCCGAGCTTGTATGTAAATTAGTAAAAAATTCCTGAGTATATTAACCGGAAGTTGGAAGCACAACAAATGTTCCTGAATTATGATGTTTACGGTGGTTACTGCGTTCCAGGTTTTTGTTGCTCTTGTTGTTTTTGTTGTCGTGTGTGAGTTTTTCTCGTTGCCAGTTTTCCTGGCAGCAGCGAACGCGAATGCGAATGCAAACGCCAACGCCAACCTTAGTTCACATTCTAGCTGCCGTTCTAGATGAGTGCGCGGTAAGTGCGTTACCCGCATGCAAGCTACCCAAAGAGGGTAAGACAGGTATGTGGAGGGTAGGAGGACTGTGTTGCCTAGCAGGGGCAGGTCATTAAGTCTGTGGTTTTGTTGTCGCAGTGGCAGTGTGGTTGCCGCCCGTGAGTGCTGCTGTGAGAAGTACCGTTTCAATATTTGTGGCAAGTGGCAAGTGGTAAGTCGGGTGTTCTTTGCATGAACAAACTTATTGTTGTTGTTGGTATTGTTGATATTCAGCTCATTTCAAATAAATTACCATAAAAATACACCAAATAAGAATGCAACGTTCGCCAGTAATATGCGGAAATCTATGTATAACACTTTGAACCTAGCTTCAGACCCGGACACGTAATGAGACTCCCAGCCCGGTCACAGAGACTCGCTCCGATATGAATCGAAATTATTGAGAATTGTCACGCAAATTTGTATAGCAGCAGCAGCAACAACTGCGAGGAACAACAACAACGACAACAATGCGACGTAAAATATTATTAGTAGTGCTAAAAAATATGTATGAAATTGAATTGTCAAGCGATAAACGCATGCAACAAAGCGACCGAGTGTGTGAGTGCGACCAACGGGGCGTATGAGAAGTGATTGTGATTATTTGCTTTATGCGCATGAAATTATGCAACTTTATGCGTGTCTATGTACCGTCTGTACACATTCCATTATAGTTTACTGCACATATGCATTAAGTGACAAAAGAGTATGCAACTGGGCGTGGCAGCAACGGTAAACTTGCGCTTAATAACACATTTCCTTTCATTTCGAAAAACTATACCAATTCCATTCTATAAAAATCAATGAAAATTCAATGGTCGAAATGTAACTGCATAGCTAACAATCTTTTAACTTAATTACGCAGAAGAATACAAACTCTGATGTTACTTACATGTGCTGGAATGCTGAGCAATTGTTGTGGATTTAAAATTTAAGCTTACCTGAAAAATACAAAAATAAAATAGACAGCATTAATTAACGCAATATTTGTGCAAAATTGTGCATTGTTTTAGTTCGAATTAACTCTACCTTGTAGAGCTGCATATAATGTTTACACACGATTATTATGCAAATTAATGTGGCAACCGCAGTGGCAACGTAAAGTGAACACAATCAAATGCAGTCTGCAATAACACACCACAACAAAAACTGACCATGAAACCATTGTTGGCAGCAATCAAATTTAAATTTGAAAACTTGCCTTAACTTTGCTGCTTTCAATTTTGGCCGCCAAGCTTCGTATGGTTGCTGCCGGCTGTGATATTATAGCCCAACACCAGCAACCAGCAACCAGCAACTGGTTGAAAAACATTAAAAATTTTGCAGCGTTCTCAAAGTTTATAATTATGAAAATTTTGTGTGTAAAGTTTTTCTAGTGTTTGCAAGCGTTTGCATTTAAGCCGTTTTACGTAATTAAATAAAAGCCAAATTGCGAAGTGCAACAAGTACATCAAGTGAAACCCCAAGTACAAGCTAAAGCTTATAACATACCCCCGTCGTTTAGCAACTCTATTCTCTTTATGACTGCGCTCAGTGCTCAACGCTCAGTGCAGTCCATTGGCGTTGTGCCTGCGTGCATAATCATGAAGGCAATTAATTACAAATATTCCGACAAGGTTTGAGCTTATGTTTTTAACTTGTCGCTGCATGGTGTCTACCTGGTTAAAGTCAACTAGCCCCACTAGCGCCACTCAACGCCAGGCTGGCCACCAAAGACTGCGGCTTAACTCGCTTGCGGTTTTATTGTTTGTCTGTGCTGCTGCAATTAACAGCTGCTGCACATTTTGTGCTGGCCAACTAACATAATTAAATTTGCACTTTTCGCAGTTAACCTCAAAAACGCTTACTAACATTTATTAGCTTGGCGAAATGTCAACATTGCCTCTAACTTTAACTGCAGCTAAATGTCAGCTATGTGGGCGTGGTAGATTGCATCTTATATACCTTAAATATCAGCTCGCAATTAGAGCGACGCTTAAGGGAACAACCTAGTGTAATTAAGTATGCTTAATAGTACTTTAACGGATAGAAATGTCATAAGAAGCGATGTTGTCAAATTAATTGTATCTATTTTCTAACTGCTTTACTGGTTTCTACAACACAAAATAAATGATCTGCGTAATAAATACAGCTAGCTTAATAACAATCTAACAATTAAGCTTTTTTCCAATTTTCTATATTTCTTGTCGCACTATGACATTTATTTTTCATTTGCGCATTGACAGCACTAAAGTTTTTTTATTGTTCTTCATTACGTGTTAAGTTTGTGTTGCCATACTCTTTTTTGTATAAGTTGTGTTGATGCGCATATTATGTCACGTAATTGTTCGCCAAACTTACGAACGTGCGAAACTTTCTGTTTTCATATACAACCAAAACCACATACATATGCAGAGCCTATTAAAACTGTGCATCGCGGCTTTTAAGCAACGTTCAAGCGAAACACAATGTTCTTGTAATAGTATGATGGCAGTGCACGAGAGAAGCAGATATCTGAAGAGTAGCTTGAAAAAGAAAAACACTACAAAATAAAGTAGATTTTAATG
Organism: Scaptomyza caliginosa; assembly: GCA_035044725.1. Lineage (NCBI taxonomy): Eukaryota > Metazoa > Arthropoda > Insecta > Diptera > Drosophilidae > Scaptomyza > Scaptomyza caliginosa. Next base: position 809,109 of record JAWNNR010000989.1, on the reverse strand, counting down.
AATATAATATTTTTTATACAAGTTGGCAACGAATATTGTGGTTTTTATCATGAACTTCCTGCAGCTTCATCTGAATGCATTAACTGAAATTTGGTATCACGATTCTTTGTTTTATTGACTCAAATATTACACATTTCACAACCAACCATGGTCAGCACAGCTGGCTATCCTTTGAAGCATTTTTCGCCAGAATGCAAACAGAGACCTGAAAGTCCACAGTATGTTTTTACATACATTTTTGGCGTATGAGCTGGCCAACCAGTTTTTACCCAACTGCATTAATGTCTGCCAAAAATAATAAGCCCAGAAGCTGTCATAATGATTTATGCGCTGCCTGCTGATTCGCATTGTTAAAAGTGTGTGTAAAGAGGCAGGTAATCTGATTTTCGAATGATCCATTAGTAGGACTTGTGCAAGCGAGATATGCTGAGTCATTGCTATTGTTTTCTAATTATGTCATAACTAAGATGGAGAAATGCAACGGCGCAATTCAATTTGCCTCATCAAACATCATAAAACGTTTTGAATATGCTCATATTTATGCTCTTGGGCCATATGAAGCTAGAGATTCCCGATTTCAGATTGCTCTAACATGTTTATACTTGGCTTAGTGGGGGCAATTTGTTGTTTTTGTCTTATAAGACCGACCAGATCAGATAAACGTAAACGATTGATTCATGGTGGTGCGCTATCTTAAAACATTCATTTGGACTTATCTAGCAGCGCATAGTATTAATGGTGCCTCTTAAATAAATTGTTCGCATTAACGGGGATCCTATCAAGTGGATGCCTGCCTGGGTTCTTACCTGAGTGCAGCAGCTTCTTCCGAAGCTTAATTTGATTTAGCTATTAAATCAAAACCGAAACAACTAGGCTACAAGTTGGATATTAGTTTTTTTGCGCTGCAAGCAGCCAAAATGCGAATATATTAAAATTAATTCACGTTAGAACTAGTTCCAAACCATCATGATACATTCAACATAAATACGTTATGAAACGCATTTACAACTAAATGTGTAAACTCAGTTTATATTCGAATTTGAACTCTTCATCACTTCTTTACTACTTCAAATAATTACATATCAGCCGATAATAGATAATCCTTTGAACAGCATAGAGCTTTCAAAATCAGAGCATTCTTTGCACTACAGCTACTGCAGTAAAAGTTAATAAGTAAATTGAAAACACACCACAGTTGCATTTGATTAGGTCTCCTTTTGAAGGCATTTGGCTGCATTCGCAATTGCAACTGCACAATTACTTAATTAGCTTTGACACCTGAAGCTGGGAATTTTTGTGTGTATGCTACACGCGTTGCATGTTGAAGTATTTACTCGTCATGCCCCGCATCACTGCACATTACGTATTTCGCATACGAAATCAGAAATAAAGAGTTCCTTTTTGCTTCCCAATCACATATACATATCCTGCACTGTCAATGGAAAGCTCCAACGGCAACTACAGAAAAAACAGTAAGTGAAAACTGGTTTGTTTGTTAAGGCTGATTTGGTTTTTTCGTAGACCGCTTGATGTTTAAGTCGCTTCAGTTATTCAAATATCAAAAGCGTTTTTTTGGCGTCTTTAGATATTGTCATGGACTTTTTGTTGCTAATACTAATGCAGTTGCTATTATTGTCTGTAAAAGGAGCTGTGTTTTGTGTTTGTTTGCACATTATGTTGGTTGTTGTTGTAGTTGTTATTTGAAACGCCAGCCTCGAAATGACAGCAGCAGCAACAAGATCGAAATTCGCATTGTTCGACACTTTGTGTGGTGTTTTATGGTATCACTGCGTGCTTGGCCATACCTCTGACCCACTTGTTTGAAATTTCATTTCGTTTCGTTGCATACCGTTTATGGGAAGCTCATGAATCAACAAGCTTATCTGCATACACATACACTGAGCGCTCCAGCTGCTTATCATATAAATTAAGGTCGTTGCATTTCCATACATATGTACATAAATACCTGCTGACACACGTATATATGCACATGCATTCATATGTACATAGGCACATAAATGTTTGCGGTTTGGAGGCCCAAAAACTCCAGCATATCTTGACTTTCAAATCGGTGCCGTCTTCGCCACGAAAGGGAAAAGTCCGTTGCAGTCGTCCGAGTTGCCATTTGACCCACAAATTAAGCGTAATAACTTTCGAATTTCGAATTTCGAATTACATTGCATTCTGAGTTTCTCCTCCAATTACGAAATTTGTATTGTATTTTTGGGTCAGCATTGCCTTGCAGCAAGTGCGAGCAGCTTAAGGTGAAGGTTGCCCTTTAACGACAATATCCAGGAGTTTGTTTTATTACTTTGTCTTTTTTTTTCTTTTGTTTTTTCTCTTGACTTGCATACTTTCAGCTTCGATGTCGATTCATCCCAAAGATCTTAACCTCAACCGGTTGTGGCACATAAATTTTGAGACTTGTCTTTGACTCACGTTTACAGTTAGAGGCGGCAGTCAATAAATTCGAATCTTATGCATTATATATTATTGAGAAGCCTTAAATTAATGGCACACTCTTATGTTAGCGCTCACGAATCTAAATGACTCAAAAGGCATAAATATTACATAAGGCCAGTTTCGTGAATTAATTTACGATTCCAGAAATTAACACTTCGGACACTGTCAATGATTAAATTATAGTTAAATTAATAAACCTATTTCAAACTTTCGCTTTAACCAAACGTGTATTGAAAGCGAAAATGAAAAGCTCCAAAAATAATACCATAATTGTTATGGTTTTTAATGACTTGTTTAATCAAAATCAAATCAAATCAGAGCAATATAATTGCAATCAAGATACAAATGGCTTATTAATTAAATAAACTCAAACTTGTTATAATACTCGAAATTTAAGCACCTAATGAACAAACAAAATTAAATATCCAAATATTGGTTTAAGCTTCGACACAACCACAGCTCAAACTTGTTGCACAACAATTGGATACAGAGGGGTTGACAAACACACACACACGCTTAACAGCTGTTCAGCATTTCCGTCTTTGGTATGATACCCAAATATGCATATCACGCGCCTTGCCGCTGCCATGGAATTTATCAGCGACATTTTCATCGCAACAAAGACCCAAACAAAACCAATCATGTGTGTATTTGTTTATGTATAGTTATAAGCAAACCTTAAGACCATACGCAGTCGAACTTAAACTGAAATAATGAGCAATAGCCGAAGATCACGTTTTCCTATTAGCATTTGCAGTTTTGTGGCTTATGACCATTGTTTTGGCCACTCGAGTTAGAGTGAGGCTAAACTGGGACTGGCTTTGTCTGTGGCAGCTGCGTTTCAGGCCATTTACCGTTAAGCCAATGCGATACTGTGCGTTTGTGTGTAACAGTTGTGATAGTATTTGCTGCTATACCCCGCTGCAGCTACGACCATCACGTGCGTAAAATCAATAAAAATCCAATTAAAATGCGAAAAGTTTCATAATTACGCCAAAAACAGCTTTGACTTCGCCTTCGGCTTCGGCTTCTGCTTTAAGTTTCTGCTTTTGAAGGGTTAGGCGGCAGGCGAGTGACTGAGATGTCAGTAAAAAAAAAAGTAAGTGGAAAGCCCCGCGGGTCATAGAGAAAATGCCAACTGGAATTGTTATGCTGCCAAAATGCAGTACAATAAAACACGGGCAAGAAAATACAACTTGAAGCGCATTTTGTTGTATGCTGTTGTTGCAATTGTTTCTGCTGCTATTACTGTAGCCTCCATTGACTTAACACGCAATTTTATAGTTCCTTCCTACTTTTTTGTGACTAACTTGCTGCTGTTGATTTTGCCTTTGTTCTTGTTGTTTTCGACATGTTTCAGTGCTGCCGATTGTAGTTAAAATGAGAATGGAAATGGAAATAGCTTGTTAACGACGTGCTTAAAAAACACTTCCCTTGTTGAATTTTACAATAAATAAAAATGCCCAAAAAGCGGAGAAAAGGGAAAATTTAACAACATCTTATAACGTTTACGCTTATGGCATTTTAAGTGCTCTTACCGAATTTGAAAACGCTACGAAATCATTTGTAAAATGCTTTTAGTTAAGCATTTTTGGTATTTGTGCAATTCAGAAGAATGATTTGATTATAAACTGTTAAACAAGACTCGCGTTCATCTTGTGCTACACCAGTTATATAGATCTGACTACTTGAATTCTTTTGTGTTCTTAGCAATAAAAAGCAAACAACAAATAATTTATATCTTTTACTGAATATGAACTTGCTAACTTTGTTGCTAAGCACAAAACTAATTAGCTTCTTTTTTTTTTGTCCCTTGCTGACAACTTATAAAGTTGGGGCGACATACAAAACAAATCTTATTTGTGCAACTAACTGTCCTGTATCATGGGACAGCAAAAACAAAAACGATAACATTGTGTAACAGTTTGTGGGGTATACGCTTAAAAGAAGTGCCACTTTATACTGAGTATAATCTTATAAATTCTTGACCGCTAGCTTAATGCTATTGATTAGCGGTATGCTTTGTTGTATATACTTGGTAACGGCGGATAAGCAGGAACCCTTTTGAAATTTAATATATTTTCAAACAAACAGGCCATGGAAACAGTATCCGGTGACTGAAAAGGGGAGTTCATCGTTCGGTTCACTAAGCGGAAGCAACTTGCAATCCTGCCACTGCCACTGCACCTGACAAGATGCGACGAAGACGTGCCACGCTATGCCAGGCAACGCAAGACAGTTGCAACAGTTGATAGCATGTCATAACACAGCAGCAAATAGCTGAACGAAATGCGAAACCAATTTTTAAGTAAGCATAAAGCTGATGTTCCAGGTAAATAAACCTAATTAAAAAACGCGAAGGACCATAGGAAACAGCCAACTTATGCACTGCGTTAATAATAAATGCCAGCAAAAAAGATTCAAGTAACAGTCCTCACACAACTAAGGAAAGCTAGTTAACTTTGTCACTTGACACTCAGAAATTTAGGTAGAACAACTGTCAGCTCTAACCTACAGCCTTGCCCCTGAAAGCGTTACCTGCATTTGACCTACTCACCATATTACATATAATTACCTCCTGTTAGATTCTCTGACGACGCATTTGGAATTTCAAATTTAATGCAAATTACATATTTGGAATTTATCGCTGGGGTTGCCATTTTTGTTCGTGTATGGGAATGTCTGTCTGCCCGTCTGTCAGTCGCTTCATCTGTCATTGTTTGCAACGACAAATTTGAACCCATTAAAATGCCATTAAAATTGGTTCCACTTCTACTTAGTCATTAGTTAATTTGATAATTTGTTTCAGTATAATAACTTGAAATATATATTAATCCAAATTGATTCAGTTTTTAAACAAACTAAACGATTTGTTCTCTGGATACTCAATATGTTTAAATAAAAAATTAGCCAAAAGTTTAGCATGGCTTTTATCTTGCAGCAAGCTTAAAACAAAACTATGAAATTTCCGTTTGCTGTAAGTGCTCTTAACTATTGTTAAATTTTTTAACTAGGTCTTACACAAAAATGCTTTTAAGATTAAAACAAAGATAAGCTGATTTCTTCAAAATGTATAACTTCATTTATTTTGTTCCATTAGTCATTTCCGCATTTTATGCTTGTAAATTCTATTTACATTGAAATTCATATCATAAATGAAATCAGACAACAATACCGCATAATAAAATTTATAACTTTATCACAGCGCCAACGTAGTAAACAAAAAATTACATTTTAAGAATTACAAAGTTACAAAGAATATGCACAAAATATTTTTAATTTACATTCAAAGACTACGTTCTTAAATCAAATGTGTAAAATAGCAACTGAAAAATCAATGAAATAACATGAATTTCCACATTGAGTCAATGACGACGAAACGTTTATGTATGTAAAGGTCAATTTGCAATATTTGCGCAAGGTGAGGCGTTCGAGAAATACAGTCATATATATATATATGCTGTTTGTGTGCGTGTTTAAGTAGATGAGCTGTAGCTGAAACTGCAACTCAAACTCAAACTGAAGTTTGTGGCACAGTGTGTGGGCACACAACTGTAAGTGAGTGAAGTGAATTGAGTGATTGCGCAACAACATTTATATGGGCATTTGTAAAGCTCAAAATAGAATTTGTACTCTATACTTCTCATTTCTCTTACGCTCTCAGCCGCTCTGTCTCCTTCCCTTTCTTGCTGGCAGTGTCATGACAATGCCACTTACAATTAGACGGCCATTTGGCAGGCAAACTGATGGCCCCGGGCAACCGCAGTCGCCGTTGCCATCGCCGTCTCAGTTGCTGCCTAAGCTGGCAAGGAAAATAGTATGTGCAAATGACATTAAATGAAATTTCTGCTGACAATGGCCCGCGGATTAACGACATGGGCGAAAAGCAAAACTAAAAACAACTAAAGTGCGAAATTTGCGGGCTGTGTCATGTGGCACGCGAAATGGCTTTGACTGATCCTTGAGCTGTGCCCCACAAAAGGAAAACAACACAAAACAGTCTCTAACAGAAGCTATAGCCATCAACGTTTCGTCGTAATTAATGATTGTTTAACCCTCATCCAATGAAAAGTTAAGCTATTCCATAGACATCAATAAAAAATGTCTAATGCAAATGCAAATGCAAGCGCTTAATTACTCTTTAAAATTACTCGACACATCAAAACTAGTCTTAAGAGCTCAAGTTCTTTATGTGTTTAATCCCTTATCTACAGATATTGCCACTGTCAGTCATTTTAACACGTATTTTGCAAGCCTTTTAGTGAACTTTAATGTAGTCATAGGTAACGTAGTATGCTCATCTATATTTTAGGGCCAAGGTGGCAGCTGGCATTTTATAAGGGCGCATTGTGGCAACGCTAAAGCCCGCGTTGATAACCATAGGCATGCATATACTCAAAACGTCGCGTTTATTGGCTATGGGCAGGGACGATAGTGGTTGCCTGGCTTTTAACAAGGTCATCTTAATAACCTAATAGAAAGCGCCAGGTGTTATCATCCCTGCTACAACGACTCACTCACTCTTAAAACCTTAAAATTGACTGACTGTTGGCTTTAAAAAGATAGAATTAAAGTTGATGAAACTTAAGTGCTAGGCAAAATCTTAATTGATAAACATTCTTCAGTTAGAGGCAACATTTTTTCAATCCTGAATTCAAGATATAAGGATTCACTATCTAATAAATTATTTGTCATAATTTAAAAAATATTCAATCTTACCAATTAAATTTAAATTGCAGAAAATGTTTCTTACCTAGAAAGAAAAAATTAAATAATAAGTTAATTGACAGAATTTTTATATTTTGCATAATTTGTTTCTTGCATTTTGTTTCCATAAATCAAAGAACTTTTTATATATATTATAAGAACCAAACATTCTATTATAACCAGTTCACCCTTTATTTTTTGTTTATTTTATATCGATTTACCCAGCACTTTGTGTAGATGTGGTTTCTAAACTTATTTATAGTGAGAAGCACAAAACTCAAACCCATTGACGTAGTAAATTATATAACCATAAGCATACATATATCTCTTTTTATCTATACATAAAATATTAAATATTTCTATACATTTTGAACATACAGGGTGTGCCCAAGTCGGATTGTTTAAAATACCATTACAACTTGTTTAATCAAATTCACCTTGAAAAAAAAACGCTGATGAAGAAGCGAACAAAAACCGAACGCGAACATAAATTTGAAATTACATTGGCCTGATAATAAATAACTAGGGGAGGGAGGAAATATGTGGCAGTTGATAAATAAATTGAAATAAAATATGAACAATTTACGTCCACATTGCGGCACACGCAGTATGGCTTACAAACTAGTTGCCTAAAAAGCTTGTCTATATTTTGTTCATGCAAATAACATAACAGAAATATACAATTACACTTTATGTATGTCAGAATCAGTATATAGTGCACATGTACACAAACAAATCTGCAAAAAAATGAAAGCCTAATTTATGAAATTAACAGACCCACAAAAATATTCTCACCATCAAATAAATAATGAATATAAATTACAACAGTATTGCCTGCCAAATATATACATATATTTTTTTTTTACTATGCTGGGCCCTTTACTACAGCTAATGGCAGCAACCCACGATTTTTGTTTTTTATGTCACTCAAAAAAAACAACAAAAAAAACTCACGAGACGCTCGAAACATTGAAGGTGATAGCAGTCAGAGTTGACTCGATGGACGATAGTGGCAGTGAAGGGGAGTCAACATAGTTGGTAATCAACCTTGAATTTGATTATTTACAAAGCACATACACGCGCTCTCGCACACACGCACCTACACAAACTCGGAACAGCCAAACTCAGAGTATTTTTTTGTGCGTGCCCCGCAAATGAAAATAAATACAAAAAAAAATACAAACCGGCTAAAGAATTTACACATTGGCCGGTGGGGGACAAGAAAAACTTGTGATGCCGCACAAACAGTATCAATTTGTGGACAAATGTACGGATTAACAAGTCAGAAACATGTGTAATATGTCTGAAAAATATAAAAGGTAGAATAATTTCGACTTATCTCTTAAGCTCAAAAACATCTTAAGCTCTTCCCGCAAAACGTACTATTTAATAATCATATTTATGAAGTCATCAAATATACAAAAAGCAAACATAATTATTGAACGTGCCGGCAACATGCAATCACATAAAAATACATATATCTGTTGTTTATATTGATGAATTTATTAATTCACACAAGTTCGTATATGCCACTTCATGTTTACCTTTAGCTTTTATCCAAAACTTGTAGCGCCTAAAACGGGCAACATTTAAGGCTGGGTATTGAAATTCAAGGCGCAGCTTGAGCATTTAAATTTTATTTACGTCATAAATTGCTAATAATATCACTCTTAATGTTTACCTTATATCACTACTGATCGGCATTAGCTGTATGATATGTTTTTGGCATAATTCTGACAACGGTGCGTATGCGTATCCATTATGTTGTGCTTTAGTTTTGTATACTGATGGATTTAAGCTGGCAACAATACATTAAGTACACTTATCACAATCCTACTGACAAGGACCATTTGAAAATAATCTCAACATTATTTAACATCTCATAGTCTTAATTGAACTTCGTATCAGATGTGAGTTCCCATATTTGTGTGGAAATGTTCAGTACAGAAAAGATTTGGGTGTCATTGCGCTCTGAGACGGTTCAACAATCGCTTTAATTAATAAATATTTGATAAACATACACTTGTTTGTACCTTTACACACACACACACGTAGACACACGCACACACGCGCGTATACACAAAACAGGTCTCTTAGTAACTAAGTGCATGACTTACTGGAATATTTATATTAATTTATTTACATCAGATGCGCAGTATAATGTGTTAGTTAGTTTAACCGTCTATGTTTAGATAGAAATGTTATTTTCCGTGTGAGTGTGTGTGTGTGTGTGTGTATGTTCAAGTTTAAAACTGAGGAAGTGAACTAAATGTCTCGACACTTGGCGATTGCCATTGCACACACTTGAAATACATTTCGATATGCATCTTGAAATGTATTTGTTTTGTGCAATACACGAATAACAAACAATAAATGCAAATAAATAAATAAATAACATAAGAAACACTCTGAAAAGCCAAACTAAAAATAAGCTTATTTATTGCCACTCTACTTTGTCTTCCGTTGCAACAGCAGCTGATGAAAATGAATGCATTTGCAAATAGCAATTTAGAAAAAAAAAAATACAAACTATTGCCGCTGCACCATGCCTCACCTACCTACTCCTCTCCACCACCTGCTTCTCGATGAAACAGCTGCTGATCAGCCTTAGCTCAATGCCAGCTCAATTCGTATCCAAGCTTATGTAGTGAGTTGTTCTTGTTGTTGTTGTTGCTGCTGCTGTTTTGTATCTGTGCGCTACATTTTGCGCCGTCGACGGGGCCACTTGCAGTTTGCCGTTGTCATTGCGGCCGCGCTAGCTCGTGTGTGCGTGCGAGCGAGATAGCAGAGCATTTGGAAAATTGGGTTATTGGGTCATGATTCAGTTCGACTAGCAAACCGACACAAAAGCAACAGCGTCTCGATTTGTATTTCGTTTTGCCAGCGCCCATTCGCGTTGTCGACAGCAGCATACGTACTAGTAGATACTTGTGTATTGTAGCTACTGTTCGGCATGCAATGCTATAATTTTTTTTAAAATTTTTTTTTCTACTTTTTTGATGTTGTTTTTCTTCTAACCTTTTATCATGTTGCAATTTAAGCGCTGTGCAGCGCACACTCTGAGTCTGCATCCAAAGAGTGAGCCCGAGACTAAGCTTGCCTGTGCTTAGCCTGTTTTGCGCTTTGTATCTTTCTAATTGACTTCCCTCTTTTGTATAGCTGCTGCTGCAGCGATGTTGTCATTTTCATTGAAGTTGTTATTGTTGTTGTCGCTGGGGCAACACTTGACACTAATTAGGCCACTCTTTATGCTTTGTGGCAGCTACTCGTATAAAGTTTATCATTGCAAGCACAACTAAACATTATCTGACTAGCTTGGCTGACTGGTTCTATGCAAATATCTTTTGTCCGCCTTTCAATTAGCGGCGGGATAAATATTGACTTGATTGATAAGACCAAAAAGCTTACACTATGCATTGTATATAGGAAGAAAATCAATTGCCCCATACTAAATAAATAGGAACATTCGAAATACTACTTCAATATTTTGTTGCCAGTGTGCTGCTATAAATACCCAAGTAAAATGTAAACAAATTATCGCAGACAATTTTCAAATACACTAGCAAAATGTTTACGCATATGTATATATGTATGTGGGTTGAATGGGTTGAGTAAGTGAAAAACTGAAATGGTTAAATTCCTTAAGAAATTTAAACACAAATCAATTGAATGATATGTCAAAATCGTTTTTCTTTTTTAATACTGTGCAATTCTTTGTATATACGTAGACAGAGCATCTAAACAAGATTCGATTCTATTTTCTCTTGGACATCCAATCGAAAGCCAAAAAGCTATCACAAAGAATAGTTGGTGCCAATTTTTAAACTTACACTGGGCACGCACAAGAATATCTGCGCCATTGACCAACATTTGCGGGGTCTATGAGAAATAAAAAATGAAATGAACATCGAAAACATAAATGAGAACAAAAATGAGAACTGAGGACACCGCTGGTCATAAATTTCAATCAAAATGCCTGATGTAAGCAATTAAATTGCGAAATATATTTTTTTTATTTTCAGTCAACGTCAAAACTGATATATTTAGATCAAATGTAAATTGCAGCATTTGAAGCTATAATGCTGATCAAAGTTCGCATTTAACAAATAAACATTAACCAATTAAAGGAACAAGCAGGAAAAGCTATTTTTCTACAGTATGCCGAAGTTTTAATACTCTTACAAACAAATTTTAATTTTCCAACAATTGTTTTATATATTTTTAAATCGGCATGTCTATGTTGGGGATGGGGATAATTTGTTATCATTGTCTGTTACGCATTGCACCATTGCACTTTTTGCTTAACTTAAAAACATGACACACAACATTGTTACAGTGACACCAAATACATTTTTTTACAATCAAATTTCAGCACATTTCAGCAACAACTACTACGGCAATTGGCATTGCAAATGTTGTTGTTGTTGTTGTTTTTGTTCTGACTTGCTTTGAATTTAATTTCTGTGACAAGGCGACGCGCTAAATTTGTTTACGCCGACTGAGACTCAATGACTCCCAAGCAAAACCGAGACACAGTAATGGCAGGAGGGGATTGGCAGCGGTTGGCACACATTTACCACTTTATGCTGTTGCGGCTGCTATTGGTTTTGTTTTTTCTTTTTAAGTTTTTATTTTGGGGCTACACACAAATATGAGCAAAACACGGCAAGTGACACACATTGCAGTAGCAGCAGCCACAGCAGCAGTTTGCGGCGCCTCTCAAAATATATACAAAACAAATAAATAAAAAAACACAAACCGCAACGCCAAAAGCCGGCTAGAGTATTCAAATGTGGCCCCCATGCCGGCTACAAAATATTTGCACAAGCTCACATACACACATATGCAGCAGGTATTGAAATAGCACGTATACGTGATTGCTATAAAAAAAACATCTTTTATTTTTGGAGCTAAGTCAAGAAATCAAGTGATATCAATGCTTTTAAAACTTAAAGAATCTTAGAAAATGTATATTGATTTAATATTTCATTGTGTAATTTTTGTTAGCAAATCCTTCTTTAGATTAGATTGTTATTTCTAAGAGCATTAATAATTCGACTACTTCGTTGCTATGTGATGATGAGAAATGTGTGTCATCATTTCGCCACTGAAGCTGTTTTGTTATTGTAGTTTTGATGTTGCTTCTTTTGGGTTGTTCCCATCGCTGTTTGGGTATTTGTTGTTTAGGTTTTTTTTGCTGCTTTCAATTTGCATTTGCATGTGGCACACGGAGGCAAAGCTTAGTCAAAACAAACTCATGCGCAACGTTGCCCGGTTGCAGGTTTCGAATATGATTCCAAAAACAACGCTGCTAGCAACAACTGTTTGACCCATTTCGTGGGCCCTGAGCATGGCAACAGCCAAAAGCAGGAAGCAAATTTGACGCCATTTGCGTTTGGTTGAGTCAGTAGGACAGTAGTACAGTGTACGAACTCTTAAGGATGTTGGCAGTTGCTTAAAATAGGTCACTTCTAGCAAATACTCCCAATATAGATACATACATCAAACTTATACGCAAGATGGCCAGCTGCCAGAGTTGCTAAATTAATGGATGGGCTGGCAGCGAAAGTGCTTTACAAATTAGTTGTTAAATATACAACACATACTCGTATACGTCTGCAATTGCTTTGATTAGGCCCCTGGGCTATATGCTCTTAATCTTTGCTTGGGTGAAAGCTTCTCGCCGTCCGTGTCACGTAGCCAATTAAAGATACGCTCACGCAAAACTAAACAAGTAGCCAATAGACAAAAACGCACAGACAGACTATGTTGAATGTATGTGCGATGTTCCAGTGTCAGTAGTAGGTGGGGTCGACAGTTGCCCAAATCCAGCCATGTTCCCAGGGCCCCGGCCGGATAAAATAAACAACGGCTTCAAATTGTTTGTGGGCCTACTAGTACGCAAATACCTTTGGCATAAATTTCGTCACTACCCGGGATGGTCAATAAACCTGTCTAACATATGCTCTATCAAATTTCTATGCAGATGTGTGTGTGTATTTTTAAGTTGCTTGACCACCTCCAGAACAATAAAGATATATATTCTTGGACTTATGACGAAACCAAATGAGTCTTTCTTTCTTTTTTCCTTACTCTAACTTTTAACTTCTCTAACGCTCGTGTATATATAAATTCAATGTGCTCGACTCACTTGCTGTAGCTAAATTGCTTAAAAGAAACATACTTGCAAAAGTTTTAAAACTTAGGCTTTATGTATTGTTTTATTATATATTTAATTTTTAATTGGAAATTCGTATGGTTTCTGTTTTGATTGTCGGTATTTTACTTGGCTTACTCTTTCGTTCATAGCATTTTTTTGTTAGGGCGTTGAAAAGAGAATTCCCAAAAAGATTGGATTCAAATTACAGTTTTTTCAGGCTTCGGTGCACGACAACGCTACAAAAGGAATATCACAGACACACACACACATACATTCGAATACACATCATTTCTGACAGAGACAAGCGTCGACGCCGCGGCGGCAAGAAGTTCGTTTGCCTCTGACACAGCAACGCCGCCACCACCGACAACGTCGCTGTCACCACCAAGTTTGTTGACCTTCAGACGGCAAAAGGTAGACACAAACGCACTAGCTAACAAAAGAGCAATGGCAACAAGCACAGGCACAGGCACAGGATCACCTGTTGCAGCAGCTGCTCGACGAGACGACATTGTTGCTGCTCAGGCATGTATGTTATTGGAGAGCAAGACGTTGAACCCTTAATGTCGCTCATTAAATCTCAACACTCAGCCAGAGAAGGCAAACAGGAGCAAAGAAATGAGTCAAAAAAAAGGCGAAATGAGTAGCGTTGATTTAAGCACGAAAATATTTCAAATTTTTGTTCAATTATGCTTCGTCCGATACAATGTTGGTTAAGAGACAGCAAATTCAAAGATTAAGTTAAGATTTGCCATTACTCTCAATTGTTTTTACACAAATATTAAGCATGTAATTTAATGACACTTAAGTGTCGTCAGTAAAAATAGATCAAATATACACAAGAACATTAGAGACACCTTACAAGTGCCCCAAAAACGATGGAGTGCAATTAAAATTGTATGCGATTTCAATATCATAGGCAATCCAAAGCAATTGGCGTGATAAAAAACGCAATCACACAAACAACAAATGTATACATAATCAGAGACCATATTCTAATGTATGTAAATGCGTTTGTTCCCCCTTTGAAATATATAAATAAAATACTAAATAAAAAAAAAAAAACACAAAAAACACGCACACACACGGGTCGTAAGTACGTATACAAAACCATTTTTTTGTTTTCATTTTTCGTACAACCCAAACAGTTGGAAGAGTCAAACGGGATCAACGGCTCGGCATCGTCGCTTCCCGAAAGTTGAATAACCCAAATGGGCGTATAAACACAACGCAGAAATAAAAAAAATACCGCCGGGAGACACTGCTAAATAATATTTACGTTCTCTTCTTTCTGTCTCTTCAATCTCTGATGCTCTCTTCGTCGTATTTCGTCGTATTTGAATTAAACAATCTTATTCAATAGACGCATTAACCGACAAAAGTGGGACAACATCTGATACTTGTGATTAACAGGGAATTCCATAGAATCCGTCAACGTCATAGACTTAAATTTAAGTTGTTAGGCTGGTCAGACCACAAATTAGTTATAGCGTATGCGCAACATAATGATACGGGTATAATATAGTTTTTATTTAAAGCAACTTTACTAACAAATTTCAAGATTTTCTTTTGACTTACTTTACTATTCTGCGTATCGTGTAGCCAACTAACCAACTAAATAGTAATCATTTCATCATGTGCATTTAGGGCTGTCAAATCAACAACTTAACAACGTTCACATTTCAACTAGTTGAAAAGTATGTAGCATGATATACCCTTGCCTCCCCACTCACTCAATATATTGACCATATCCAATTGCATTTCCGATGCGCATAAAGTAAGCAACCCCTGGCAGCAAACCCTTCACATGCACAAAGATTTGCTTCACAGTTTTGGCCGCTGGATTCAAAATCTTATTTCATTGTGTGTGTGTGTGTGTGTGTGTGTGTGCGTTTGTGTGTGTCTCCATACGCTGTTCAAATTTATGCGAGAGTTTCCTGTTTCAATTAAATTTTATTCGTGACAATAAAATTTTACGAGCGCTTATTGTAATCGAATAAAGTGTCAAGAAAATTCGCCAATGAAAATGTTAAGCATTTTCATTGCTTCATCGTGTGCTCACTGTAAAAATGTTTGCCAAAGTTCAACATAGATACGCAAAACTAACATAAGCTGAGCTATATCGGAACTATTAAAGTATACATATTTGCACATAGAATTTAGACGTTTTCAATTGAAGCTGTACCGACGTCATCGACCGGTTCTATCTGAGCAAAAGCACAGGCTGCTCGACAACAATCAGAAACATTGAGTATCTTTTCATGATGACGTAGTACAAAACAATAATACGTCTACACATCCTAAGCCTACGCCTACACCCCATACAATCAGGATGGGCGTTAATGGGCAGGCTGCTAATGAAACACACAGCTGTTCGAGTGGGAAGCCATAAATATGACACTGCAAGGAAGATGGCATGAAAAGCAAATACGAAAATGAGTTAAATAAAATTGAAAATACTTATTTTCCGGGCGGCGAAGTGGTTAAAGTCTACTCGTGCTGAATACCCAAAAGAAATGCTGCGTAAGCAAACAAACTGCCAGACACTGGGGCACACAAAGCCAACAGAGTCATATTGCGTATACGCAGCATGCGCTGGTGACAATAAAAAAGTTGCGTACCAGATGCCATTAAAACGGAAGCAACGCCAACGCCTACACCCCATTGACACGCCCAGCGGTATATATTTCTATGGCAAAATAGAAATATGGCAAACGAAACAAAACGAAACGAAAACAAAATAGCACAAAAAATCGAGTTGATTGCTTCTATGTGTGTGTGTGTGTGTGTGTGTGTGTGGAGGTGAAAACTTGTAAAGCTTAAGGCCATTCGCCACATTAAACTGAATAACAAACAACGAACAACGAACAGCGAAATGCGAAGAGCAGCGGCAAACAAAAAGGGCCGTCGTTCCCCGTCTACTTGTCTAGTGTGCGGGGTGTGGTTCAAGGTACCACCAAACTGTATTTTGCATGATGCACGAAAAAAGCGTAAAACTTAATTTAATCGCGTAATTTACGCATGATTGGCATCGACAATTTTTTACACCCGATGCGATGATGACAACAGCGGCGCGTCTTGAAAGCTTTTTATTTTTTTATCATCTATTATTTTTGTTCGCTTTTTCGTTCGTTTGTACGTTGTGGATTTTTCCATTTTCAGCGCTTTCGAAATGTAAATAAAACCAAAATAGCGCGTGAGAGGGCGATGCGTAAAAGTGCGTGAGAGGCGCTATGTTGTGATGACGTCGCCGCCTACGCCCCACAACGCGGTCACAAACCCAAAAAAAAAGAAGTAGAGGAAAAAGAAGAAACTACTACGCGCCAAGGAAGCTCAACATCAACGAAATCAAGTGAAGAAACGAAATAAACAAAACAAAATCGAAAAATAGACGCCGACAGAAGCGTGCGTACAACAACAAAAAATAGCTCGACATAACGGGCAAAAACCCAAAATGGCGGCCATATTGCGTCGTAGTACGTACTCTAAATTAAGAGCTTGTGCGACTGCCATTTTGTTTTTCTCTTGTTTTTCGCGCTATCATCTCGAAATCTTGTTTGGCTTTTTATAGAGCATTTTGAACCGGCCGGCTGGCCGGCTTACTAATGGACAAAAAACACCGAAAGAGCTATACATAGAAGATATTAGGATTCAAAACACTACAAAATTTATTGATCTTTTTTTGGAGTTTTTGTAAAAGTACAGAAGTCAGTTTTAAAGATATATCAATGATGTTTATTTAATTATTGACACATTTGTGAGCGCTGTTGAAAAAAGCGCTTTTCACTCAAGTGCTTTACACAACAGCTTAACAAATTGAACTAACCAGTTCTTCCAGCTGTGATAAGCCATATACGATAAGCATGCAAGATTTACAATCGCACTGCGTCGAGGGAATTTCAGGATTTGATATGCGTCTGACACTTGAGCTGCTGCTGATTCCTCCTGGGTGCCACTGTCAACCTAAACTGCAGCACATCGTTTGCCCACAGATTTGTTGAAATCAACACGCGCTCCGATACAGGCACAAACACTTACTTGCTCAGCAATTTGGGAAAGCAGCAGCAAAATTGTTGCACTTCCACTTCAAATTACAATCAAATTGGGATGATTTGGGCTCGGGGCGCAGCAACTGCTGCAATGCATTTGGATGGCGTTGATATGCCAGCAAACACAAACGCGCTTATTTACATAAACACACACACATATACGTACTCTCACGCACAAATGCACATCAAACAATTGTGTTGTGGCCTCTTTCCAGCAACTTTGGCCCCCTTTTTATTTTTGCTGTCGAACATTTTAATTTGATTAAATTTCATGTGACCCAAATACCGGAAACAGTTATTTTTGGCTGCCCCAAAAGTGACAATGGCCGCGACATTAGGAACAAAAAAAGAATCAACGAAAGAAATATACCAAAAACAGAATAATGCGAAGAATGAGCAAAATCAAGTTAAGGGTGGAGCAAGGGAAAGAAGGCGATGCGCAAATACCAAGAGGGTTGCCCTCTCTCTCTCTCTCCTCATTGATGTTTGTCCAGCCAACAGCACGAAGACAAAGCACAACAAACAAACGGCTGACATTGTTGATGACGTTGCTGTGCGACTCTTTGCTGACGTTGATGTCTTCTCTTTTCTATCCTCTGCCTGCCCGTCTAACCGACCGAACAACCGCCCGCCCGCCCGCCCGTTCGCCTGCCATGAAAAGCAATTTTCATGCGTGGCTTCTTCTTTGTTAAATACGTCTTATGTACGTGTGTGTGTGTGTGTGTGCGACTGTGACAGCGGGCGGTCAACATTGCTGCGTATTTCCGCCACAGAGCCCATGCCCAAGCCCAAGCCCAAGCCCAGAGAGCCGGTTTTTCTTCAAAGCAAAGGCAAAAAAAAAAAATAAAAACAACAACAAACACTCACACACAGTCAGCTCAGAGCGTGCGTAAAGTGCGTAACTGTCGCTGTGGCTCCGTTTTAGAAACGGGTTTTTTTTGTTTTTTTGCTGCGTGGAGACAAACAGCAACAACCACAGCTCTCGCCTCCACAACCGCTCAATCTGTATCGCTATCTCTGTCTGTGGCTGTGTGTATGGTACAGCTCTGTCGCACACTTGGTGTGTACAGCTGTTTTCTGTTTATCTCGCACTTTCCGCTTCTTCTTTACATTCGTGTTTTTGTTTACGTTCTGTGGCACACGCACACGCATACGCAGCGACCCCGCAGCACTTCCAGTTTCACACTAACACAAACACACGACCATTCCCACTCACAATGTATTTGTGTATGTGTAGCAAGTTGATTATTTTGATAAATGTATGTATGTGTGTGTATGTATGTTTATAAAGAGAGCTCTAACTTCGTCCTGTGTGTGCTTTTAATCTGGCAAGCTGTACTCTTATTGCGCATTAAGGGAATTTCGAAAGAAAATCCTTTGGCTAAAAAAAACCCAAAAATTACTCAATAGCGCATTAGCCACACACCAAACTTAGCGTCAACGCTTTCACTTTTTAAATTAAGTCATAATTTAATACGCAAAAAAAAACGTAAGCAACACAACAAGCTTAAGCTAACCTACTTTTTGGTGAGCGTATAAAAAAAACTGCGTATATTATAAAAGACCCAAAAAAAATGTGGCGTAAAACTTGATTGAGACTGTCACTTTTATATCAAGTGGTTTTGTTTTTGTATGCATTTCTCTCGTCGCTAAAATTCCGCAATGGTTAGACAACGGACTTCTGTTTAAATGTTAAAATACTCATTTTTATATATTTTTTTAATTTGTTACATGCAATTGATTAACATGTCATATTGAATTAACATAACTATTGTTTTTCTCAATTAACACTAAATGAAATTTGTTTCACTGTGGATTTATTTATAAATTTCCAGTTATCTATATTTGTATGTTTGTACCCTCATATGTGTGTACATAGACATATTTAACAGTTACGCCTGCTTCCAATAATCTATTCAATCCCCGCTGCTTATGAGGCATTTTCCCTTGGACAGTTCAGTCCCTTTTTCAATAAATAAAGAAAACCCGAACTCAATCGCAAACCGAAACGTGTCCATGCCCGTGCCCTATGCTCCTTGTCTGGATATGGGACGACTGCCTGCTGCTTTAGCTCTAGCCATTGGAAACGGCTAACGACCTGCCACGGGGGGACTCAATGTTCCTTCAGTGTGCTGCATTGCTATGGTTTTATGATAGCTGCAAACATTTTTGGCTGTTTTTGGCCTGCGTGCTGCGTGCTGTTTGCCTTTTTTTGTTTTTGTTTTTTCCCCCTCAAACCACCTAAAAAATGACAGTCTGGCAGGTCACTTGAACTGCACAGTGAACCCTTGTCCATGTCTAGTGCCAGCCAGCTCTAAGTATTTGCTGCATTCTAATGACTAATCGACCTTGCAGCCCCGTCCGCAGGTAGAGGCAGACTGGGCAAAAAAAAAAGTATATATGTCTTTAAAACCTTGCGCTCTAATTGGAAACGATAAATAAGTGAACAGTGTTCTCAAACCAAAAATGCAAACAAACATGGACTGGTATCATATATAGTATTTGTCATGTGACTTCAAATCGGTCAACAAGCTGCAATGACCTTTTTGGTGTGGTCGCCGTGGCAGGTTGAACGACTTCTGTTCTCTCTTGGGTCTGGGTCTGGGTCTTTGGGCTAAGTTTTTTAAGAGTGCAGTGAAGTTTCAGTTTACAACCTGTGACGAAATGTATAAAGAATGTTTGCCTGTTGTTGTTTATCAAATGTCATAGTTTTTATTGCTTTGTCATTTCATTTGTTTATTTTGACTTTTTTTTGGCGACCCAAATGCCCAGTTATGACCGGCAAATGACAAATGACTCATTTGGTAATGTACAACAACAGACTTAAAGATATATTAACTGTGGTGGCAAAAACAAACACAAGAAATTAGTTCATACTCTTCCTCAATAGAATGAACAACAAAAAAAAAAAAGAAACCAGTTTGCCAACTGAACAATCTCAAGTTCTTGGATGTCTCGTTCTAAGCAAAGGGAACGGCTGAAACTGAAGGTGAGTCCAAAATCCAAAATCTAAACGACTTTCAAAACACACAACACATACAAAAAACAACAAAAACAAAATGCAGGCAGCTTGTTTCAGTTTTATTTTTATATTCAGTTTTTTTTTTTTCATTTTGGGCCTTTAGTTTGTGATTGCAAAGCGCCTTTTTGTTGCTGGCTTTAATGGTTTGGCTTTAGCGGGTCTTAAAAGCAACAACACCCATACATACGCACACACCACAAAATGCACACCTGACACTTATACATAAAGCTTTAAGGTATGTGTATGTGTATGTGTATGTGCCAGCTTGGTATGTGGGTCAATTTGAAATGGTTTTTGATCAACGCAAAAGAGCCGATTGAATGATTGAGAGAGGAGGAGGAATGATAAAATATGTATATAAATACTGAGTGCTATAAACTGATATTCAGGATAGAAAATATTAAATGGTAATCAATTCTTAAATATTTGTGAGACTTAACTCCGAAACCAGATGGAGGTAAAATCAAAGCAGGTCAAAGGACTGCAAAAGTAAATGCAGCTTTTGGCTGAAAGGAAGAAAGAAAACATTTTCAGCTTTCTTCGGCAGCCCTTTCACTCAACAAAGGTTTAATGCAATTCTCTTAAGTTGTTGCTGATGTTGTTGATTTCTTAAAATAAACAACATAAATGCCATAACTTGACTTGACAATACCCTGTACTGAAGATTCAATAACAGATTTAAATTGTGCGTACAAATAGAGAGAGTATTTAAAAAGAAGCAATCCCTCAACACACAGAACTTGTTAACAACGTTTTTCACTTTCTTTAAGCCGGCATTTATTTTGTATTTTCTGCAGCTGACTACGTGACAGACAGTCGGACAGACAAAGAGTTGTGATGCCATTGCCACTGCCATTGGCATGGTCAACAACTTTTGCAAAGCTTTTCGACTGATGAAAAAAAAACAAAAAAAATTGGGAGCATATCAAAATTAAATGAAATTCTTTCAATTTAATGCCAAAATGGGCCAATCGAGAGAGTAAAAGAGGAAGAGAGAAATTAATTGCAAGACTGTCGAACGTTAAAGTAAAGAACCCTAAAGCGAAAGATAACAAAATTGGCATTTAACGCGATTTTTCGTGTTCTTTTGTATGGTTTTTGTTTGTTTTTTTTTTTTTTTGGAAACACCAGACATCAGAAACTATGTCAGATCGCTGCTCGACGCAGTTGCGTGTAAAATGCGAGCAGCGTTTTCAATGTCATTAAAATAAATTTGCTTTTAAATGCACCTCGAAGCAGGGAGAAAACTCAGCACCGAGATCTGTGTCTTTGTGTCTGTGGGCTTGTGTGTGTGTGTGTGTGGGTAAGTGTGTCTGGGTCCGGGCATATGCCCTGCGGAAGTGCGAGCAAACAAATCGCTGCTTGACTACCCGTCTTGAGACCCGGTGGCAAAAACAAAGCAGTAATAAACAAACAAATAAAAAATAGCTTGATGTATATGGCGCCTGATGTATTTGCACGCAGAGTTTGAGGCTTGATTTAACCTTTAATAATATCGTTGTGGCTGTTTAACTATATATATGTATATAGGGCTGTCTACCACTATTGGTCACTGAATCATTGGCTAGTAATTAGGCGACTGACGCGGCGTATACGTCATCGTATTAATTGAAATGAAATTGCGAGCAACAAGTTACTCGCTCAAATAACCTTAGAATAAATTGCCTCACGTTTCCGTCACACACACACACACACAAAGTACACTCCCCAACTAGTTTGGCCGGCTAACAAGCTCTTTGTGTGTGTGTGTGTGTGTGTGTGTGTGTGTGTGTGTGTGTGTGGGTGTGTGTGTATGCGTTTGTTCAGTGCCATAAACAAAAGACTGTTGCTCAAGTCGAACAAAAATTTTATATTCAAATACTTAATTTTTTTGTAGGCTGCGTTTTCCCCATTTACGTAGCAGGCAAGCAACAACAACAACAACAACAACAACAACAGCAACAACAGCCACTAGCAAAACAACAATGGATCATTGTATAGAAAAATATGAAACTGGCTCGTAGCAGACTGACGCACGTGAGCATCACATGCCCCAACATCGTATTCGAGGACAACCAGAAATACAAAAACTTTGAAAGCTTCTACACACACACACACACACACACACACACACACACGCACACCATAGTCATCTAGGCAAACATTTATTTATATGCGTAGTTTTGATACTTTTTCACTTTTGGGTAGGATACTACTTGATAGTTGATGGGAAATCAACTGTTGATTGACTGACGAGCTTGAATCAACGAAAAGCTTCGATTTTATTATATTATTTTTGGGTGTGTAAATTATTTGCTAACTGGCTAACACACACCGCTGGCTGACAGCAGGGCCAATGATGAGGTCATAAACAAATTTGGATGTAACGTGTAAGGGCCAATGACTTACTGTTTAAAAACAAGCTTTGTTTGGTGAATACTCGATATTCTTGATTGAAATTTTTCAACCTAAAAAACTTCAGGTAAATTTATTTCAAGGGTTTTCGACGATTCGATATTTTACAGCAGGCAAATAAATAAATAAAAAAGTTTGTGCCTAAATTTCATGGGAATAGAAAAATAATTTTGGGAACTACACAAAAACACAAGCGGAAAACCTTGAACAAATGAGAGAAACAAATATTCGAATGAGATGTTAGATACGTTCGGGGCACGAGCGCTCTTCCAGATATAACTACACACACACACACACACAGACGCACACACATGCAGTCGCAACTGCTAACTGACATATGTATTGACAGCCACACGGAACAGCTACACACAGCTGTGTTGGCATTGAGACTTGCTATCTGTATCTGAATCCATGTATCGGTGTATCGGTGTATCTGTGTATCTGTACATTTGTGTACGTCGACTATCTCTCAGTGAAGTTAGTGCACGCCCCAGTGCAGTGCAACAACAATTGCAAATGTACGGGTATTTAGCGATTATTAGTTGAAAAGCCACAGCAAATAGGAAAACTTAATGTAAAAACAAAACACACGAGTGTAGGAAGTAGATGAGATAAGTGAGCAAATGCAACAAATAAAAACAAAAGGGAGCGATATGTGGATACAAATAGAAAACGCAGTTAGAGGCTGATGCCGGTCTCAGTAGCCAAGCATGTATGTGTGTGTATCTCACAGATTGCAGTATCGTTTATCTAACTATCTATGACATCTATCAACAATGTATGTGTATGTGTATGCCTTATGACGCAATTAAGCAAAAACAATTTGTTTGCTCTACGACAAGTCTGGCGAATAATCTATTAAATTAGCTCTATATCGTTAAAATTGTGAGATCGTGTTAGTACAAACATATCTGTACATCTATATATATATATATATATATATGTAAATGTGAATTTGTGCTTACTTAACCCTGAACATGTATCGCACATTGTTCATCTGCTCGGAAATTCTCTTACGAATTTAATATTAAACAAAGAATTGTTATTACGACATCGAGTGGCATCGTCAGTGGTTGGCATAGACGAATTCGTCGGTTTCTATAAATGCCCCAAAACGATGTTTCACTCTCTCGAATACAGATTCGTGCGGGCAATTTACTCGTTTAGTGTTCATCTTGTTGTCAAATGACGTAATTAAATTGGGGCTATGCCCTGGAGGCGTTAGAGATTCCACAAAAACGGTAATCTATGATATCAAATCAGTTTTCAACAGAATCAACAATTGAACGCATCATTTCTCAATCGAAAGTATATAAATACATGTTAGCATATAGTAGTGATGTCTTTGTTGCTTTCTGTGCCAGTGGATTTAGGCCATCCCAGGGTAACTGAAGAAGAAGGCCACACTCTGTTAGCCGCGTTAACCTAGTTACGTGACTCTGAAACGCGAAAAGCGACCCTCAAAACCAATTTGCCAGTGACCAAGCACCAAGTGTCGCACATAGAATGCGGAATGCACATAAGTGCACAAAACAAATACATACGTGCGCATGTACATGTATATTGCTATGCTATGCTACCCCTGCATGGCTAAGATACATAGATAGATACATAAACTCATGGCTATATACATATGTATGTGCAGCGCCCCCAATCTGACTGAGGCTGATGCTGTTTCTGAGGCTGAGGCGGAGGCTGACCTTGACATAGTTTTTAACGCATGCCGCCAGCGTCAAATGCACACAGTTGTCATCATCATGTCGTGGGCGGACTTAATGTGCAACGTGCACCAAGTGGAAGTGGGCGGAAGCCAAAGCATATATACTTTATGTATCTCTCTCTCTCTCTCTCTAGCTCTCTCTCAATTGATTGAAATTGTCAAGAAAAAAATCAAACACATAGATGTTTGCGATATTTTGTTGTTATCTATAACTTTTTAAGTCCAAATCTCACCTCATTTCCAATTGTGGTTATCTTGACAGTGACCTCGTCCTTGTCAACATCGTGCTGCACCACATCGCCACTTTGTTCACGTCCATTGTAGGTGAGAAAGATGCGCTGGCCGGGCTGCAGCTGTATGCTCATTATGGAACGGAAGCCCGGTCCGATTAAATCCGAATCACGGAACTCCTTTGTCATGGCATTACGGCGCAATGCTTGTGCCGGACTAATGTGAACGCTGGCGGCAGCGGCAACGGCGCGACGCGTCTCCACAATAACCGAATCGGAGGATGGGGACACGGATGCGGAAGGGTTCGAGAGGGAAACTGAGGAGGACGATGGCAGCGATTGGGTCTTAAAATCAAAACGCACTATATATCGAGTGTCCGCATTCAACTGGGCATCGCCCGGGGCCAGGAACGTGGGCGGCGGCATTGACTCCGGTGGCGATGACATAGAGTTGGGCGTTTTAACGTCCTGTATGACGCCCGAGTACCAGAGACCGTCTGGGCCGGGTGCGCACACCTTGGTGCCAATTATTGAGCGTTTGGGCAAGCGGCGGCTGGTTGACATTTTATAATGTTTCTTTCACTTTGTGAACGAGCTGCTCGGGCGCTGGGATGTTCCACTTTGTGGGGGATTTGGAATTGTTGCGCGTTCCTATTTTTTTATTGTTTTTTGTTGTAGTAGTTTCAAACACTTTTTCTGGGTTATTATTGGTGTTGATGTTGCTTTTGTTTTTTTATGCTTTTGTTTAGTTTAACTATGAATTTAGGCTTAGAACTTGGCTTTTTGGCAGCTGGCAGCAGCAGCATTCTTAGCATTTGACATTATTAATATTTTGCTTTTGTATTGCACTTGTGATAACACTTTAACAAACATACAATTTATTTATGTATATGTATATTTGTTAATATTTCTTAGCACACACTTTAGAGTTGCACTTTTGATATTAGAAAACAACTTGTTGCACTCAGTTTTATTTAATTATTTTTTTTTTGTTTTTAAGTCTGACAAACGTTTTTGGTCAATTTGTAAACATTGATTTTATTGAGCTCGGATAACTTTTTGATAATGTTCTTGTGATAGAGCTCCAGGCAGAGTGTAACACGCTGATTTAGATGCTGATTGAACTCGAGTCGCTGGATGGGCGATTTGGTTGTATGGTTATATGCTTGTGGATGCAGTGCATCTAGCAGCGTCGTTCCAGGCAGCTTCACATGCTCGCTATGCGTATTCCAATTGTTGCTGTTGCTTTTGTTGTTGCGTTTGTGCCTAAGCATAATCCAATTTTAGGCGTTTCGAACGTCAGCTTGACGGCAGCTTCTTGCCACTGTCACAAACACAAATTTACAAATTTACACAAATATTGCGATATAACGGTTAATGCCCGAAGGTGTCACATAAAATGTTCTTTTTGTTGTATTTGTGCTAGCGATTTGTATTTTATGTATGTATATTTGTCAGATTGTGTTTTTCCAATTTGCTCTGATTGACGTTTTATATATGCATTGTCACATATACTTAAACACATTCATACATATATTAATATATATTTATTGCTTGTTTTGCTTTCACACTGCTTTCGCTGCCGGTCGTTTCACTTTTTCTTTTAAAGTTTTTCTTTCGTCTCACACAAAACACAAAACACACACTCACACACACTCACTTACAGTTACACTAACAAAGCGCAAGAGAGCAGAATGGATGCAATCTGCTGCTGTCGCTGCTTCTGCTTTTGCTTTTGCTTTTGCTTTTGCTCTTTCGTTTGCTTCTGATGCTGCAATACATTTATTATTGTTGTTGCTGGATTTATAATCAGACGATTGGGTTGGTTAACCCAATGCGTTTTTATTGCACCTGGCAGTCACTTTTGTTATTTTTTAGCTGCTTTTTGCTATTTAGTTTTCCGTATATTTTTGATTGTACATTTAGGCGTCTACGATGACGTTGACGATGGCGAATCGCAATATGCGCTTATCGGTCTGTACACGAGAGTTGGCTATCAAAGACTGAGCGAGCAAACGGCGAGTTACAGTTACGCGCACAGCGAGCACCAAAAACACAAACACACACTCTTACTCTCCCAACTGCACTCTCTCTCTCTCTCTCTCTCTCTCTCTCTCGCTCTCTGTTGTTAGTGTTGCTGGTGCTGCTGTTGCTGTTGCTCAGTTTGTTGTTGTATATATTATGCTTACGTTGGGTATACACACACATACATATTGTACATGTAGGTATCTATGATTATGTTCATACGTACCTGCTTGGAAAAACTACATACATAAATGCAGCCGTGTGTATGTGTATGTTTACGAGCTGTTTTGAGTTTGTATACATGTTTTTCCCCTACTCTTCCAGCATAATACGTAAAATACTTGTGGAACATGCTCTTAAAAGCTACGAAAATGCATTCACCACATACATACATATGTATGTTTTTAACATACGTACTATGTATGCATGTGGTAAGTAGGCCTCGGAATTAAGTTAACAGTTACTGGCTATCAAAAAATATGTTACTCTATAACCTATCCGATTTTTTGGGTAAGTGTTACTTAATGTGAATTTCTAAACATACATTTGATTGTATATATCAAAAATAGTCTAATCAAAATTTGGTATAACATAACTCAATTGCCATTTGTCTCTTTTTTTTCAAGTTAATAGCGCTTATTTGTTTCAATATACTCTTGTCAACATAGCCAACCACAGGCTGTTGCTGATTGTGTCTATGTGTGTGTGTGTGTGTGTGTATCTATGACGCCATCATCAGCATTTGGCAGCATAACAGCAAATGTATACGTCGCTGTTGCTGCCAACCCCAACCAAAAAAAAACTACGCAGTTAACAAAAAGTTAAACACTTGTCAACATTTTTCACAACGTCAACAGAGCGCCGCATAACTCTGCTTGAGTGTGTGTGTGTATCTCTCTGCCTCTATACGTGTCGGACTGCGAGATATCAATAACAGAGCGGATAGAGAAAGAGAGAAAGGCAATGCCAACACAATAACAGCTGTTGTTGACAGAGCAGCAACAATGTTGCGAAAACAGCTGTTAAGCAGCAACAGCCAGAGAGAAAACTTGGCAACAAAGCAGATGAGTGATTTTAATGTTGTTTGCTGACGTTTAAATACTCTACAAATCTCTTATTAACAGCAGTCAGGTATATAATGTTAAATATGGCTTTTCTTTTAAAACTAAATCAATTATTTTATTTTTATTAGTCCTTTCCTTATACAAATACCAGCTGGTACTCTTTCATTTTATATATCAACATACATACATTGTTTTTGCCATGCGACTTGCAGAGTAGTTGTTATAAAAATCGCCGGCCGGTTTTCTGTCAACGTCACAAATTTAACAGTTAAAGAGAGCACCTAGCTGTGCTTCATGTGAGCGCGTATGCGTGCATTTAGTCTGATCTTGCTCTCTTTAGCCTATCAGCAGCACACAGCTGTTATTATTATGCTTTTGTTTACATCGGCTGTGTTGCTGCTGTTGTTGATGTTGCTGCTGTGAATATTGAACGCGCATACGTACAAATTTCTGATTTTTGTTTTGTTTTTGTATGCTTCGACTTTGGCTGTTATTGGCATTGTTGTTGCCTTTGGAATGACCTCTGTAGGCATAGCATAGTAATGGTGTATGCGGGCGGTGGCGGGGGGGGGGGGGGGGGGGGCAGCGACTGGCATTTAGCTGGGCGTACTCTGCCTCGATATCCATCAGCGCCACGGGAGCCAACGAGCATACATTTGTATGTTTGTTAGCATGCACATACATATGTATATGTGTATGTATGTCATTTATGTATAGGAGCATAGAATTATGTTGTTGTTGTTGCCGCTTTTTATATTTTGGGGTGGATTCGATGCGAGAGAAACATTGTGAAAATGCCATTTGCGTTAGAGGTCCAAAAATGAGTTGCGTAGTTTCGTGCGAGTCAAGGAGGAGGGGGAGAGGAGGGGAGGCTATACATGTAAACATTGAAAATCCACAATCTGTGTATATGAAGCAATGAATCTTTAACTGTTTGTTACAAATTACAACATATTTTCGTATATGTAAATCCTATTTTGTACATTCACAAACTTTTCTTTCAGTTGCTCATGTGTACTCGAATGTGTGTATGTATGTGTACGGACAACCTGTAGCGAACTTCGCCCAACTGCAAAGATGCGCTGATCTGACAAATTCAATTAATCATTTCTTGAGTGAAAATTCCAAGGCGCACACAACAACAATGGCAACAAAAACAACGAGAACAACGACAACAACGGCTGTCTGTATTCAACAGAGCGTCGCCAGGCATTACAACAAATACGCAGTTACGAAAAAAAAGAAGAAGATAGAGAGAGATGAGATGGGAGAGGCAACAGCAACAACACTGTCGGTGCTCTATTGCTTTGTAAATGCAATCTGTGAGTTACAAAACCAAACGAAACGAAAAGAAACGCATAAAAGCAAAACCAAAACAAAGCGTTAGATGGAGCAAGTCAACAACAACAGCAGCCAAGCTCGCACACACAAACAACAACACTGACATATTACCAAACTGGAAAATAGGTCAACCAGTTGAGAGGGCAAATCAAATATCTGCCTGCCTACTCTAATGCTCTCATCAAACCAAAGAGCGCGCGCTTGCGGGAGAGTGAGAGCTTAACATTGTAAGAGCGCAAAGCTGTCAATTAGAACGGGAACTGCTGTTAGTTAACAGCGACCCCAATAACTCTGATTGGAATATGCCAGTGGGCTTGCAGTGGGTGGCTAGCAAAGTTCGCTGCATATTCTCTCTGTACATTAAATACATACATACATACGTACATATATACATACATATGTATCTATACATTGATAAGCAAGTCCTACCAGGCAACCAGGCCTTGCCTGGGACTAGGTTGTTCCGGCTACTTACATGCAGCCTTTGTACGCAATTTCATTGAAATTCTTTTGTATGAAATACACAAAAAAGAAAAAAAAACAAACAAACCGGTTTTCTTCTGATTTCTTTTGTAAAACTGTAATTTGCTGTTGTTGCTATTTTCGTGTATGGTAGGGCGCCGCTTTTATTGTTTTTCTTTTCGTATTCATTTTGATTGCGTTCAAAACCGGATTTCGTTAAGTATACACAAATTTGTAACAGTGTATGGGGTTTTTCGATATTTGCTTAGTTTTGATTTTCACTTAACTCTGGCCATTAACAACTCCTTCGATCAATTCGTCAAACTCAACTATTCCCCTCTCTCTCTCTCTCTCCCTCTCACTTTCTTGGCTTATAACTTTAAAGTATAGTTTGCAGGTTCGTGCTTGCACACCTTGACTACACTGGGAGAAATCATAATTTCTTGACTTGACTAAACTAATTCACCAATTACACATAGATACATACATACATACATATATAGCATCGAAGGCGCATGTCAAATTGACCATATTGAAGAGTGTGTATGTGTGTGTGTGTGTGTGTGTGTGTGTGTGTGTGTGTGTGTGTGTGTGTGTGTGTGTGTGTGTGTGTGTGTGTGTTTGTGCTGGTGTCCGTCAAAACTGTCAGTGGCAAGAGTTGGCAAGGGGCTTTGTCAAAGCTGCTGGACTCAAAACAGTTGCAAACTTGCGTGCTGGCTGCCTCATTAGAATGTTTTTTACCTGCTGTACTGGTGTGTGGGCATTGTTGTGTTTGTAGAGAGGGGTTAATGGGAAGGGGGGGAATCAAGTTAGGGGCAAAGTAGTGCTTTTCACAATCGTATATGATTGATGTGCACGTGTCAGCGGCAGCAAGCATAAATCCTCAACAAAGATGAGCGCTTTAATGCAGTATGTATGTATGTATGTATGCATGTACATAAGTATGATATACATCAGATACAATGAAAGGTTGCAAGTAAAGGTTGCAAGTGAAATAGGTAAATAGTCAAAAACATAGCCAAATAGCTTATGGCAGCTATTTTAATACGTTGACCCAAATTCCATTAAATATACACATACATAAATATATATATATATATATACATATACAATGTGTGTATATGTGTCACGACCTAATTGACATCTCTTGTTACGCCCAACCCTCCTGTCTAAATGCGCAGCAACTCCATTCTAATACAGCTTATGCTGAATACACACACACACACTCAAACCATTTGGAAAGTCAATTTGAATGCGTTGTGCTCGCATCAAGGACAAATTCGCCGTGCCAAGGGCATCAGCGTTGTTACTTGACCCACATTTTGGCTCTTTGTTACCGTTAATACGATACAAGTCAGGGCTGCTGCTGCTGCTGCTGCTGCTGCTGCTGCTGAGTAAAATTGGGACAGCATTTGGCTGCCCCGTGTCCCTTGCTTCCTGGCCCTACCTAACGATGTGAGCTTATTTGAAGCTTTGATACACATACAAAAAAGCTTCAAAAAGCTTTCGCTTAAACTTTTCCCTTAACATAAGGGTAGCTCAGTAAAAACAAAAAAAGGTTTGCACAAACTGTGAAACTGATATTTATTGTGAGTAGAATAGAAGATAAGATAAGAAAAAATAAAAAAAATAAACTATATTCACTTGATTAAACTTGTTTTCTTAAGCAATGGCTTTATCAACCAGAGTGCAGCTATACAAAAGCAAACAGTCAACCAAAATTGCCACTTTTTATACCATTTTAATTCATTGCTGTCATGACAATAGCTGGTAAAAGGATTGCTTTCTTCTATGCCAGAATCATTTGATAGGCACGTTATTTGGTTGATAACCGCAAGAGCCTGTAATAAATAGGTTCAAAATAGATTAAATGCAATAAAAGAAATAAATAAATCAATAAAAAACTGATTTTAAGGCTGTTAACAAACCTCTAAATGATTCCATAATTTCGTGCTACATTTGCAAACAAATCGATTATTTCTAACAGACATATTAAATGTGCTTTCGAACTTTTGCAATTCATTCAGATCCGTTATGCTGTTGTGATCCAATTTAAGGGTAGTAAGACTTGGAAATACTTGTGAAATGTCATCGGGAATACTTTGTAAACGATTACGTGAAAGGTCAATGCGTTTGGTGCTGTTAAATTTGTTGTCCAACATCTCCTTTGGCCAAGTTGTATAATTTTTTCTGATCAACAACAATTCTGTTGGCCGCTCCTCTGACAAGCACGTAAAGTTAACACTACTCGAATTGGAACAATCCGCAGAGCCTTCGGCATCAAAAAAGCATCCGCATAAGAGCTTAAGAGTGGGCGACACTGCAGCTTCCCACACCCACATGAAGCAAAAACAATATAGGACATATATTGCCCTCATATTGCAAGCTTGGACTAAAAGAAAAAAGAAAAATGTAAACTTTTAAACTTAATCTTTAGCTATCTGTATTATCTATTGATGGCGTGATTCAAGTCTCTGATGTGAATCATTATTGATAACAAATTATTGGCATTTATTTAATCAATTTTTGTTGTTTTTGTTTGTTTTTTTTGCCACTGCAAATTGAATCGCAATGCACAGCAGTATTATCAGTAAACATATATATTTAAAAAGCACATATTAATATATATAGACATATATATATATTCACATTTTTAAACGCCTTAAGAGATTATTATGTCCAAGGGTCGCCGTTTTTTGACATTTATTCGCTTTTTAGTTCTGATTGTTACCCCAAACCGAATGCATTGCAGTATTTTGTAATTTTCTTTAAACATACATTAAACTGCAGAAATTGGAGAAATCACATACACAAAAATATATTTTCACAGCCTAAAGGACGTGCCCCAAGTATGTACTTTATATTGTAACGACACACACTTACCACAACTCACTATATCTGTGTTAGTGAAACCATCTGAAGTTGTCAACTAGGCGACATATCAGGAAAAGAGTGTGCTCAGACCGGCTATCACAAAATTAGATCGGATGCTCTCAATAAAAAGTGGAATATTGTCCAACAAAATGATGAAACCATAAGAAAATCTGGCGGGCTACCGCAAAATCATGAATACTTCACATACTATGAGGACATAAGAACAACAGTTCTGAAGTTTTTAGAAGTAATCAAAAATGACGCTGACACCATAAATCAAACCACAAGCAAGAGCCTCGAGATGGACGATGGGCAGCGTCAGCAGTCAACTTTAGATCCCAAAGTAATTGTGTTGTGCCGGCGACAAAGGGCAATGATTGCAACACTATATCGCACATTGCCCCATAATACGCCTCATCTCATTACACAATGACTCTACAATGCGGGTCGAAGCATTTATTTTACCGCACATCATTACGGATCAGCCAGGCCAAAGCATCGATAATAAAGATTGGAACATGCCAACAACCCTACCGCTGGCAGATCCCCAATTCAACAATCCGGGCAAAATCGACATGCTCATCGGTGCAGAACACTATTATGCACTATTGCTCCCACAACAACACAATATTTCCTCTGGTCCAATCAAGTTGGGATGAGTTGTTGCTGGAAAAATAAAGAAATCAAGGATGTCAGCCGCCATTGGTGCAAGAACTACAGGAGAAGAAACGAATACCTTAATGGAGAGATTCTGGACCCTGGAAACATCAGAAAGGCATCGTACACCAACTGAAAAGGAGTGCGAGAACCATTTCATTAAAAACTTGCAGACTGCTGCAGATGGGAAATTCATCGTAAAATGAACACTCTTCAGCCCTGGGGCCCTCGTTGGAGACTGCAGAAAAAAGATTCCTCGCACGTAGACTTCATGACCAAATAAGAACAATTGGGTCATGTGAAAGCTGTCCCTCGAAGTCTTCTTCCAACAAACCACTATTTCATACCTCATCACTGTATGATAAAACCTGACAGCAGCACCACAAAACTACGAGTGGTCTTGGATGCATCATGTAAGACATCGACAGGAAAATCATTAAACGACATATTAAAAGTAGGACCCACGGTACAAAGTGATCTCTTGTCAATTTTACTGAGATTCAGAACACATAAGTACGTATTTACGGCAGATATCGAAAAGATGTATCGCCAAATATGGATGAATCCTGAACATCAATTTAATCAAATGATAGTTTGTAGTGTGCTCGGAGCTGGCACAAATCTTCGACCCTCTAAGCCTGTTCGCTCCAGTCGTGGTAAAGGCAAACATCTTTATGCAACGACTTTGGGAATCAAAACTCGACTGGGACGACGAACTACCTACGAATCTGCAGAACGAGTGGAAAGACTACAGAGAGGACTTAGAAAGCCTTAGCTCAATGCAAATTCCAAGGCACAAATGAAGAATTTTTACTAACATTACTGAAGAATCAAACTTCAAACAAGATCTGCATCTGACACGCGACTAAAATTACTTTAACAGCAAGTTGCCATCATCAGTCAAACCAGAGGAAACTTACCTGGCGTTAACAGGTCAATTAACACTGTTAACAGCCAGCCTTCAACGCATGTAATCAGAAATAGTGGACGTACTTACTGAAATTCGCCACCGTACAATTGGATCAAATACGGGATCATTTGCCGCCAGATCAAATGCTACCAGTAATACATCAAACGTTATACAACTATACAGAATTATGCGAGCAGAAGGCACAGTCACCGACAATCATGTAATATTTTAAATAATATTACCCCTAGTGTCAACATCAACATTGGAACTTTTCAATATTATGCCCATTCCGATGTGGGCCTCAACTAGCTGTATAGCTGTAAACAACCACAGGGATCAATTCATGGGACTCACAACAGATGATCTGCTACGCTGCCGACAATTACCGAATGAAGAATGAAGAACTATACAGAATTATGCGAGCAGAAGGCACAGTCACCGACAATCATGTAATATTTTAAATAATATTACCCCTAGTGTCAACATCAACATTGGAACTTTTCAATATTATGCCCATTCCGATGTGGGACTCAACTAGCTGTATAGCTGTAAACAACCACAGGGATCAATTCATGGGACTCACAACAGATGATCTGCAACGCTGCCGACAATTACCGAATGAAGAATACATATGCTTTGACCATCAAGCTATGTTTAATGTAAACAATCGATGTGAATTTCAACTTTTTAACAACAAAACACCAACAATGTGTCAAGCACTCATAGAACAACCAAAAAGGTATGGTCAAAAACACACCATCCAAACAATTGGATCTTTGCAGCGCATTCTGTAATGGAACTACAAGCCGTATGCAACGGAGCCCCATCTACTGTACAACTAAAGGGCACCGGACTACTATCGCTGTCATCAGGTTGTACTGCCCGCAACTCAGAAATTAGTATCTGTACTTATAAGTCAAGTGAAAAAAGGCTATGCTCATTTTGGCAACATAATTGAGCCAAACAACGCTCAAAGACTTTTAACGAAACTCAACGCATCGGAGAACAAGGTACAAGAAGATAGGGATCTGGATGATTTGCAGCTAGAATTGAACATACTCAATAATCAAGAGCCACCCACCCAATAAGTTCAGTACAATCGCCGCTTATGCAGCTCTAGTGATATCACTCCTTGTGCTACTTGCATATGCACTACGGAAGCAACGTTTTTTGACCTGGCAACCAACAGCTACAAGGAATGAGGCTTGATCACCGATTCAACGGCCGGGAGAATGTTTAGGTTCATATAAATCAACACTCAGCCTCATAAAAATGTTAATTACAGTGTGTATTTATTCTCACTTCACTTTTAATGACGTCAAGCTGATTAAAGCTTATAACGTAGGAATTTGCTATATCACTATATAAGTAAGTTTCACTATGTAGTTCGATATTACAATCGACATAATCGATATATTTTAGATACAGCTCTGAGTGCGGCCCTGCCCTGTCCACGATCCAGCTCCATTAACCAGCCCTGATAAATGTAGTGCGCTTGTTTTAATTAATGCCTTAGAGTATACAACGCTAACTGCCAGCAGAGTTTCACAATCGGCTAGCGCCACTTACCTTGTAGAGCCCTTGCCTTAATTATTCCGCGGTCAGCGCCCCCTATAGCTACTAAGCTAATTAGCTGAGAGCGGATAAACAAAAAAATAGATTTGCAACACTTACAATTTTCGGGCCGCTTTCGATCGTGAGTTGGGGCTTCATCCCCGATGCCGTTCGTGGCCTAACTCTCTTGTGGTGCAACCGTCGAAGAAGACAGTCGGGATAACCCCAACACCCCCCGGCATCCGACGACCTGGGCCTCGGGGATCTCTACTCCATGTCCCAAGTGAAAACGAGACTAGACCTAAAACAGTTTTTTTTGATAAGTCAAATACCTTACACTAAGTTTAATCAATTCACCATGGATAACGAAAAATGAAAAACACATCGCATAATTAAATATATATAAATAAGTTCCAATAAAAACCTGTCTGAAATAAATTTTAAAACAAAAAAAAAACACAACAACAACACCAACCCCAATTTTTTTCAGTGCAACTCTTTACCACGACAAAAGATCTTTTGGACGTAGAGAAGAACACGTAAGTGCTTATTTCTTTATCTTTTCCTTCTGTTATGTTCTTTGCTAATTGTCTTATTTTGAAGAAGACCTTTGCCTAAAAGTATACCGGCATAATTCATTTAACAAAAAAAAATGTTAATAAAAGTTTTGCCGTATTAGGTACAAAAAAAATAGAATAAAAATTATTTATATATATAAGAATATAAAAATTATTTATATTAAAAACAAATAACTAAATTAAAACTAAATAAATTAATTAAAACTAGATATCCATTTCACCAAAAAATAGGAAATATACTTCGTGGTTCTGTATTTTCATAGACATAAAAAATTTTTTTTTAATTATTTCTTTGTAAGTTGTCCTTGTTGATTTAAATAAACTGATTGCAATGTAATACAATAAAAAAAAAAATAAAAAAATAAAATATTCCTTTTGGGAGTCATGCAGCGTTACGTTAGGAGTATGACTTAGTAGACCGATTGGCAAAAAAAGATCATCAATAAAATTTTATGGATACGATGATCAAGGTAGGGTGGGCAACAGCTGCGACCACATCATCGGTCCGGCGCAGCCAACGGTTAACGAGGAGTGTCGCCTCTAATACGTAAATGAGAAGTATCACGAGACCTGTCCCTTCCTTTGCTCCCCAGTCCCCCCTGTTAAGGGCAATTGCTATGCACCGCGAGAGCTTAGCATTATATGATCCCAGTCTATCTACCGACCACACAGCCGGAACCAGCGCGTGCACCCCTTTCTAATAATACAATCCAATAACTTCTCGCTACCAACGTAATATGCTACATAAATGATACTCAATAAGTGTTCTTGCTTAAATGAAAATGTTCAAAAGTATTCGCTGTTTAGAAAAACAGCTCAGATTTGTTGCCTATATATATACTGTTTTTCTAAACAGCTTGGATTTGTTACCCAATGGAAAGTGAATACCTGCTGTGTAGCAACCCTATTTGGCTTTTAAATGTTTATAACGACAGCACTATTCCCAATGTAAGAACCCATGCAAGCACTTGTGCGATAGCAAGCAGTGCATATTGGTTGTGGTCTTAGCTATGCGGTGAGCAAATGCATTCAAGCAGTGCGTAAATTATATGCTATCAAAATCGTTTGCATTAAATAGCAAAATACTTAAAATTTTATTCAAATAAACAATAATTTAATGCAGATTATTAACCAGCATATATAAATGGCCAAGAGCAAGCAGTGTAGGACAAAGCAACGAGTTTTTCTTGCGCTCAGCCGCAATGCGCAGAAGCGAATCGTTTTTACACTCTTTGGAGCGCTGCTTTGGCTGCTGCTGATGCTGCTGCTTGCGTCAACGTCGCCAGCGCCGCTTTGGTGGACGGCACCCACCCACACACACACACAACAACAAACAGTTGCCAGTTTTGGCGAGTCCTGTGTGTGTGTAGTCTCGGATTGGGTCGCGTCAGTTCTGGACAAACACTCCGAGAGGCACGTCAGGGCCCAGCGTGCGCGCTTCTCGACTCGATTCTGTGTGTGTGTGTTGTGCCCCCGTGTGTGCGTGTGTGTGAGTGTTTGTTTGTATGTGAGTCTGCTATGCCAGCCAAAGGCAGCAAATTCCCGTTCTGTGGCAAACTCATGCTGTAATCGGCGATATTTTGTGCAAATCAAAAAAAACCCAAAAAACAAAAAAAAAATACAAATCAAAATAAAAGTGCGCCAGCTAAATGCAACAGCAGGATCAGCAATTAACACAACAACAACAAACAGCAACAACTACTTAAGCTTACTGAGGACACCAACAACAACAACAATTAGTTGTCCCACTGGGGGAGGGGGCGGTTCAAGGTGCAACGATGTGCGGGGCAGCAGCTATATGTCAACTGTAACAAAAACACAAAAAAAAAAAGTTTGTTCCAATCTTTGTGCCGAACGCTGTTCTTCACCTGTTTTCTCCTTCAGCACACACACCCACCCACACACACACACATACATATACATCATACATATAAGTTTCTTACTTTTTCTTGCCACTGGACAAGCAGACCAGTGACAATGCCAAAAGGCGTGGCGTGGGCGTTCAGCAACTGTGCTTTAGCAAATAGTTGATACAGAGAGACGCGGTTAGACGGGGCGAAGGTGTGATATTACTCATACGTTGTGTGAGCCGTGTTTAAGTTTTCGCATTTAAGAAATGTGTAACATACATATGAATGAAATCATCCAAAAGCCACACACACAAACGCCATTGTGGGTGTGCATATGTGTGTTGGTATTTGTGTATGTTTGTATATACCATATGTATGTGAAAAAGTAAAAATTTTGAAATGCGTTCAATTCCCGCAACAGCAACAGCAACAGCAACAACAACAACAACAACAACAATTACAAATACCTTGAAAGTGACCAACGCTTAGTGTCACGCAATGTTACAACAACAACAACAACAGCAATAAAAACAATATTCAGGCTAGAATAGAATTGCTGGCACACAACTGCCGCTTGCAACATCAGTTGTAGCAACACCAGACTCTAAAACTATTCAGTTTTGAACTCCAATAACAATGATCGTGTCTACCAGGACTTTGTCGTCTGCCCTGTCTTAACTCCTATGTCCAGTGTCTCGTCTGGGACACAGTTCAGTTTAGAGCAGATTGGCCAGATTGCGGAACAGCTAACATAAATCATGCATATCTCGTTGTTGTTGTTGTTGCTTCTTGTCTGAACTATGCCAGAAATGCGAATAAATTGAAAAATAGTAATAAAATTTGACTGAAGGCAAACAGCGATAACAACAACTATAGCAACAACAACTACAGCTTGCCAAACAAAATGTGTAGCATTAATAATTCCACCCACAAGCAGAACTAAAGAAAAAAGAAACAAAAAACACACACATACGAACAGGGAAAAGATTACAGTTACTATCAAAAAAAAAGTAATAAAATAAAATAAAAAAAAAATTAAAGAAGCTGACAGCATGCTGTGAACGTCAATGTTGACGTCGCTGCTAGCGCTTGCTACTCGCTACTTGCTCGCTATCGCCCTCTCTTTTTCTGTTTCTCTCATCAAACTAACCTACATCAACAGCTGTAGTGCTGAAGTGCGGCGCCCACGCAAAAGCACATTCTCAGATAATTTTCTGCTGCCCTTCACATTGTTCATGTGCTCTTTTTTTTGTTTTTCCTTCTAGTGGTACAGCGAAAAAGAACACAAGAACAACAACAATAATAACATCAACGAATTAACAACAAACGAAACGAAGCAAAACCAAACAAAACAAAACAAAAGACAAATTATCAAATATCAAACAAGTGTTACAATTTATATAGTATAATGCATGTGTTCATGTCGCCAACGGCGATTGTTAAAAGTAAAGTCAAAATTAAAATCGCCTCATTCAATACAAATGAAGACGCTAGCGAGCGTCTTCCTCTCGCCGTCTGACTGACTCTGACTCTGACTTTGACTGTGGCTCTTCTGTGTCTCTGTCGCTGTCGCTGTCGCTGTCACTGTCCCTGTCTCTGTCTCTCACTTACTCTCACTCTCAGTTTCTATGCTGTTGGCAGGCGCGCTATCCTTATCTCGCAGACATTCGCACACTTGCTAGCATTTACCACGCGCGCTCTCTCGCACTCTCGTTCTCGCTCTCTCGACAAACTGTCTCTCTCGCTTTGTATGCTGCAAGTGTGAGCGATTGGTTGGTCGAACAGCTGTTTATCCGGCCTGCTTCTGCGTCGACGCGTGTGTACATAACCTCAATCATCATCAACATCAAAAGTTCGTTCTGTATCGTCGTCGTCGTCGTCGTCGTCACCGTCGCATCTATTGCGTGCTGTTGCTACTCGTTCAGCTCTTGGATGTTGCGCTAAGCAGCGACGCAGCGTCAACGTCAACGTCAACGTCAACGTCGACGTTCGACTGCAAGTGTTCAGTTTACCCTCTTGCCTGCTCTACCGCCCTTCCGCTCTGCCAGCACTGCCGCTCTTGCGCTCTCTGTTTCTCGAGCTTTTACAGGCAATTTGACGAGTGCAACGCTAACAACGACTCAACCCAGGAGCCGCTCTCCGGCCCAGCCGCAGGCTTTGGCTGGTGCGGGTGGCGACGTCGCTGCAGCTGCTGCTGCGACGCCAACGTTAACAACAAGAACAACAAAAAACAACAACAGCAGCAACAACGACACAAAGAATAGCAGTAACAGCAACATCAACAGTAGCAGCAGCAGCAGCAGCAGCAGCAGCAGCAGAAGCAGCAACAATCAGCAGCAACATTAGCGCCCTGTGTGCACCGACAATAATATGAGGAGTGGCAGTTCGGAATTACTACTCGAGCAGCAACAACAAGAGCTACGGTTACGTAAAATCCGAGAACTGGCTCCAAAAAAGAAAAATGGCAATCGGCGCTTTCGTTCGTGGCGGGAACGTGCGCGTTTCTATGGCACATCGACACTCGCCTTCTTCTCGGTGACGGCTGGTGCATCTCTGTTGTTTTTGGTGCCGCTGTACGTGGACCCAGCGATATCGACGCTAAGCCACGATTTTATTGAGAATCCAACGTTGTGCACGACGACGCGTCGCGAGGATCTCGTCGGTATATTCAATTGCTCGTGGAGCTCGTGCCGCGAGGGCTGCACCTCCGATCTGTATCGCTGTGTGCATATCTATGTGACGTTTATTGAACAAAACATAACCATACCCGAGAATATGACCGACTTTACCAACTACACCGCCGAGTGGGAGCAGTCCAACGAGGCGACACTCCTAGTCAATATTAAGGGATGCGGATATCCGCCCACAGTGACGTGCAAGAACTTTAATGGCTACTATGGTGCCGAGGGTGCCATCTATCCGTGTTTCTATTCGCGCAAAAACAAGACGGTCGTCCTAACGTCCTATAATCATGACGATCAGGTGGCCATGATCATTAATTTTTTTGTGGTGCCCTTTGTGATAACGGTCATCTCATCTATCGCCCTTTGCATCATGCACTGCGATTGCCGCTGTAAAAAGGATCGCAGCCATCGACGCAATCGTCCACAGTGCCGTAGGCCACGCATTGAGAATCTCAGGTAACATTCGAAAAGCTATTCAGTCATATATATATATATATTATCTCTATATTAATTGGTTGCTCAGTAATTTGCTTCACGCTGTTCATTTAGTATTGATCAAAGTTAGAAGGCTATTTAAATAGATATACATATGTATATATCCACTTCCTAGTGGTAAACACGATTGTCAACTTGTCAAGCTTGTCAAGTTTTAGCTAACTTGCATGCATCGTCGCATTCAGTTTTAGTTGACTTCGAATTCCAAGCTCATTAAAATTAATTAAGTTTGCCAAAAACTTTATCAACTTTTGTGTTCACTTCTCTGCATAAACTCTGAACTGTACTGAACTGTAGAGGTGCCACTAGGTGCTCCATCCTCTTACAACAATTTGTTGGCCAATGTTTGTTTGGGTGGCTTCATCGAAACTTAAATAATTCAATAATGACACGCCTGAAATGAATTGAAGTCAGTTTGAGTCAAGATATGTTATTCATAAGCCTCAGTGTCATATGTGTATGTTTGTACACGGTCCAAACGCACGCATTAGCAGTTGGCCTGGCACGCACCACACTGCGTATGATTGATATGTTGAGCTGTTGACAAGCCGACTGACGATAGTTTTTTGTTTTTTTTTTTT
The DNA here is from genome assembly GCA_035044725.1 of Scaptomyza caliginosa. Classification (NCBI taxonomy): domain Eukaryota; kingdom Metazoa; phylum Arthropoda; class Insecta; order Diptera; family Drosophilidae; genus Scaptomyza; species Scaptomyza caliginosa. The sequence continues at coordinate 767,289 of JAWNNR010000989.1, read as the reverse complement.
TGTTGTGGCCTTGCTTAATTCATTTGATGTTGCTGGATAAGCGCGACAATATCAATTTAATTTATCGCATGCATTTAATGTTAACAAAAAGAAGAGTCACTTTCATTGATTCTCAATAAAAGCAGACCTTTTGTATTTGTCAAGCCAAGCTATTCAATTCATTTTGCCAAAGCCATACAGTTGTCAGATTATGAGCTGACTGTTAGGTTTCAATAAACCAAGCTCACATTGCTTAAATCGATACCGAATTGGTCTGGCTAGAATCCTTGGACACGTGCATTTGCATTATTCAATTGGCCAGGCACAATCGGGCACAATCGGTCGATGCAATCAATGCTTCCTTTGTCTTGCGGCTTTCTCTCTCATTGGTTTTGGCCTGTTTATCCATTGTTTGTGGGCCACGTGCCTTATCAATTAGCAGCTGAATGGGCTCTCTCTCTCTCTCTCTCTCTCTCTCTCTTTGTTAGCTCTCAGTTCGATTACATACATCAATAATGCCCATGGCAGCCAATACACACACATGAACAAATATGCAGGAATTTGTTAAGTATATAAGTTCAGCTAGCTTCGATTTGAATTGTTTGTCATTTTAAAGTATTTCAAGAGCTGCTTAGCCTTACTGTTTGTAAAGCTGTCTATAAACAAAGCTGGGCTCAAGTACAACAACACTTGAAGCAAGTTTTCACTCTGTGTTGGGCTCATTTTAATTTCGAAGCTCTTAAGCTTTATTTCAACTTGAACGAAAGGTGTTGCCAGGCATTGGCAAACATAGCTAAATGACAATGGCGTAAGGAATACACATAATTTAGCTTGTTTTCAACGGAAATCACTAATAAAAACAGTTGAAAGAGCGAGCTGTTGAAAAGTTGCAAAACAAACTGGCGTCAGCTTGTGCTGTTTGTTAATGCTATCTGCCAGACACATAGACACGCATACATGTGACTGTTGTGTTTGTGTGTAAGTGTGTGTTTTGTATACGTTACATAATCAGCTTACCTTATGTAGTCGAAGTTCGTTGTGTAAAATAAAACTTATTTCAGTCACTTTTCAAAAGGATTTGTAGCATATCATGTGCCTTGCAGACATTCATATACTGCATATGTATGTATATGAAAAATACATGAAAAATTGAAATGTTTTCATAAAATGCCACTAGTTATTGTCTTTGCTCATTTGCTTCAATGCGCTTTCCATTAGCAATTCTACAGACAAGTCAATGAGTTGGCTCACAGAAATTTTAGCATCTTAAAGAGCAGCCTTCGGCAAAAATTGTGTCAAAGATGCTTGTTTGGTGGTGCCTTTAAAGTGTCCTACTTAGCCGGGCCGACTGGTGCTGCATGACAGCGTCGCTTGCTGCGTGTGTGCCACATTTCGTTGCAACGTGCTTTTTCTTTCCTCTCTATAGGAAAAATAAAAATAAATAAATATATGTATAAGAAAAGAAAACAACAAACAAAAATTCAATTTATCTTTGCTTTTGAACAACAGAGCTAACCACTCAGAGTTCTGGATAAAGTCACGTCTTTCACATATTCCTAAATACTTATAATAATGCACGTTGGCAACTTGACAGCTTGGCGGTAAATATTAAAATAAGATAATATTGATGATATGCTTGCCATTCTTTATAAATGAAAATGTTCCCTTTGGTTCAATTAGCCAAAAAAAAACTCAACATCAGTTTAGTACAAGTATTTTTATTAAAGTGTCGCTAAATGGTATTATATTAACCTGCTACATGATAACCTATTACACATATGTATATGAGGATACCTAAAAACATGTATGTGTTCGTTTCTGACGGCTTTGTTGGCATCTTAGTCAGAGATGCCTCCCACAATCGATATTAGTAATGCGCAGAATATGAAAGTCGTTCAATAAGTTTTCGTATTCCGTTTGCTATTCAAATGCAATCGGCACAGAAATACAAAAATCATTTTACTATTTGCCTATACATCCCCCACATGGGCGTGGCCAGTTCAATGTGCATAAGATGTTCGTTCCCATGGGCACAATAGCGAAAATGATAGAGTACCAGCTGCAAGCCGACTCTGTATGAAGCAGAAGCAATGGCAAATATTTTCTTTGATGCCAGCGCCATTCGAGTTAATCTTCCTCAAATCCAGCAAGCTGGCAATAACAAAAGTCCGCCAAGTTAGTCAGCAGTCTCTTGTCAGACCAAGGATTCATTAATAACACAAATGCAAAAAAAAAAAGATGATAAAAGAATGATGTACTGGGACAATATAGACGCTCTAAGTAATGTATATTATGGCCCTCAAGCGGGTCATCGTCGTTGCTGGGAGTGACAGCAAGACAAATACATACATATAGTTAAAGTTTTTGTTTTATCCGAAGCGTTAACAAGCAACATGTAGGTGTTCTTATATCAGCCCTCGTAAGTATGCAACACAAATGATGCGCTACAAAAATGTAACAATATATTTGTGAATCAATAAAAGTATCGATATTTTAATCGGCATTATTATTATATGTACTTGCTTTGTGTTTAAAGTAACAATTTAAAAGTGCAAACACTTTTATATACATACCGTATGAGTATGTCGCCCTAGACAATTTAGTAAAGCACATAAATCAACAGCGCTGTCAGGTATTAGACACCGTGATTCCATTGAGAATATAGCCTGTGCCTGTGTTGCCGCTGCAGATGGAGAGAAATATTCAGAATACTTAAAAATACTGTGCATAGATAATATCTAAATTTGTGTATGTTATTACCGTGAATTTAGCATCAGGCGGTTTATTTTAAGCACTTTTATGAGCGTATGGCTGCTTCAAGAACAAGAAAGAATTGCAAATGAAACAAAATGATTGTGATCCCTTAAACGCTTATGAGTTTGGTTGAATAAGGGTATGAAGTAAGCCGTTAAATATATAGGGAACGTTTACGAGTTGCATTAAAACTACCATTTGTTTAAAATTTGTGGTTCGGTTCACTTACTTACAGTATACTAGGTGCAAATTAACATCATTTTACCTGACTGCACGTGCACGTTTCGCACACCTATTTGTATTTGGGTTGATTCAAAAAACAATTAAGCTTAAATGTGCACGTGAATTTGCTTAAATGAAGCCCAACCAAAAGAAGAAGGGAAGGGGGGGTCGTATGAGTAATGTGGACAAGCCAGCAAATGCCATCTCGCATAATTCGTAAATGAATGCCAGAGCAAGAGGAAAGACGTTTTGGCACACTCTTCATTCATTCGTTTGTTTGTTTGTCTGTTTGCCTCTCCCTCTGTCTTTTTATATATCTATCTTTCTCTCTCTCTCTCTCTGTGCATATAAAGCAGGCAAACAAAGCTTTTATTCAACGCAATTCACGTACATAAAACATTTATCTTTATGGCCGTCTTCAAGTGTTTTCTCTTGTGTGTTTGTGTGTGTGTGGGTGCGTGTGTGCGCATAAGTACAACAATGTCACAGCGCTCGTGTCTAATTTAAAAGAATTCAATTTCAAGTCACTTGCCAGAGACTGAGACAGAGAGAGAGAGAGAGAATGTGAAAGACCTTGCCAAACTTGAAGCGCTTGATTCGTTCACATGCACAAATTTAATTACTGTCGCATGTCCTTTTGCCTGCCAGCTGGGCAGCAGTTGCAGCAGCAGTTGCAGTCACTTCAAAATGAAGTGTCGCAACCAAAAAAGAAATACAAATAAAACCAACAGAAAGCTGTGAGCTTTACGGCAAAACAATTTTGTTGACAATCAAGTGCAGTGAGCGTCGTGCAAGGACATTTATCAAGCATCCCGAACAAGGGCCAGACCACAAGCATAATGCAACAAATTTCAATAAGAGACCAGGCATCAGCCATCAGGCATCTGTCACCTTTCACATCCAACCTGCCACCTGCTGCCTCCGGGGGGTAAAAGCTGGCCCTATTCTGCCCACTTGGTAGTTGCTTGCTGCTTGTGGCTTGGTGCCTGTGTTGCGGCCTCGGTTAGGACACGTTGGCTTTGCCAATGCCAGCATCCGCATCCGTCCCTGCCCCATCAGCTGGCAAGAGCTCAGCAGCAGCTCAAGTGCTCACACTGTAGTAGAGCCATGCCCCAAGGCTGATCAGTGGTCTGCACCATGCTTATGGCTGTCAATTCGTCTATGCCACATCCATTCATTTATTTCAAACAAGTCCATCATGCAGCTGTCACAGTTTTAATTTCGTAATTACAATTCCCTTTTGGCAGCAGCCGCCTTCTTTGTGGTTGGCTTTCCCTTTCCCTTTCCCATTCCTTTTTTTATATTCTTGGCTGCATGCCAACAGCTTTCGACTTGCATTCTTCCATTTTTCAATATTTTGCAATGATTTTCGACAGCCTCAACGACTGTCTGTGGTAATTGCCCCACCAAGAGGTTCGTTATTAAATTTCAAACTTTGCACAACAATCATAGTGCAAAAAGTGAGCAGCAATTATGAAATTTGTTCAAGCTGTTTGGAATATATATTTTTGTCAATTCGTTTCAATTATGACACTTTCCAAAACTAATTCTGCTTCTATCGGTTCTCACTATGTTAAATAAATTCGAAATGCCCACAACCCCAAAAGGCCACGGCCTCCAGCTCCATGGCATCAGAAGATTAGAGAGTTCCTAGTGACCGACCTGTTTGTCACTTACCATTCCTACATATTTTTTATAAAAACTCTACAATTATATAAGCTGCTTTTGTTGTTTGTGTTCCTTTGTCTTGTCTTGTTTTTCTACAAGAAGATATAACACTTTCATACTAAGGATGGGAGACTTTCATGTAGTTTACCATATAGATGGCAAACACATTTGTATATTTCACAATTTCCGTTTGTTTTCCGGAACGTTGTCGTTGTCGTTGTCGTTGCCGCTGTTCGTGTCACATATTTTTATTTGCCATTGTTATTGCCGCTTGTTTGTGTTCTGCTGGCCTTTTTCGCACGGCATTCCGAATGGCCCATTCGGGACCTTTCAACGCAATTCCATGGCCCGGTTTTGGGCCTCCCTCACAGTTTAAATTGTTTGTCTACGGCGGTTTTGAACATCTCTAGCTCCCATGTTTCATTTCTTTCTCCCTATCATTCCTTTTCGAAGGTGCAACGCGACAGAAACTGCAAACTACAACATCGAGCCCAACAACAGTTACAAGAACACACTTGAAAAAAAAAACTCAACTTGCGAATTGCTTTAAATTGTCATCGTGCCGTGTTCTTGCCAGTAGTCTTCTTGTTTGTTTTGCCAGCTCACAAACTCGATTCAGAATAAAGTGTAGAAGTAATATTGTAATGGAAAGTGCACACCTGACAATACTCTGTAATATTATAGCACAAGGCGTTAGACACTAAATTTAGATTTTCATAAGAAACAAACTTGCCATACAGTAAATATACCTAATAAGAAAACTAGTTACGCTTAAAGATTTTATATGATTTGATATCTAGAAGAATTGTTGCTGTTTTAAAACAGAACAGGGTATATACATATGTGTATGCATTGTTACTTTTGAAATGCTTGCCTTTGTCTAGGCCCTGTTTTTCCTGCATCTTTCTGTTGCCATGGTGCATGATTTATGGAGGCAACGTTGGTGGCTTTTAATTTGCCACCGAATCCTTGTTAAACATTTGCAGCGCGTCTCGTTCTCGTCTGGCTGGCAGCCTGAACGAACTTTTGTTTATTCTACGCTCGGTCCCTTTACCTTTTTTTTTTTTGCCAAACGCATTGTTGTCGCTCGCAAAGCATTTTGTAATTTATTTAATTTAACTTTTTTCCTCTTTACAAACACAAAAGTTTCTGTCGCGCGCTTTTGAAGTTGACTAAAATGACAAATTGTAAAGGACAATGGACATGGATGGCTAGCACGAGCACAAGGGCTAGAAAAAATAATATTAGGCTGCAGCTCAAAAAAAAAAAACAAGAAAATGTTTTGAAATAAAAGGTCCACTTGCCAAATGCTCACCTTATATGTACACACATAAATATACATACATACATATAAAAGGTACTAAATCAATATTATGAGAAAAAAAGCATCTAAGTTTAGCTTATATTAAATTAATGATATATCTAAGAAATGCGGACAAGCTTTTAAAAGTCTCATAGACATGCTAGACATAGGACCAAAGCTTAAAAACATTGAAATACCTTACAATTTATGTATCTTTCACTAGCTCTGATCTATAAATTAGTGACATACAAGTAGTTGTTACTAAATAATTTTACTTATTTTACTTTATTTTTCTTTCTTTTTAGGTAAGCTAATTTGACCGGCATTGCAAACAGCTTGAAAGCGAGATTGCAACAGCATTTAGGACAATGAATATCCTATCAGTATTATAACAACTTTCTAGCACAATTTGTCTAATTTGGCAACATTTGTTTCATTGCGGAAAAGAAAAAACCGAAAATGTGGCAAAAATTGTTGAATTTTTTTTTGGAAAATGTCATCGTAAATTGATTTTTGTGCCGAGTTCAACGGGCCAGCGACAACAAAAGGAAATTACACAAGCAAAGTTGAACAGCGGTCAAGTAGGGATAGTAGGGACGAAGTGCCGAGAATATCGAGGCGACAGGACAATAAAGTGAATTCGACTTTGGCTGATACCAGAGGGCAACGGAAGTGAAGGCTAGGAAGTAATTTCACCCGTTTTATGTGGCCAATAAATGCTTTATCTGCGTATCCAAATTGCCGCCAGCTGGCGTGCATGCGTGCCGATAAGCTTAAACTCCAGCTACTGTTCCCATTCGCATTGTCATTCTTTTCTCTGACATACTCATACATAAGACCTCAAATCCAACTTGGGTCGACACCAGGCTGAAAGCCAATGCACTGAGCTGGCTAGCGGGCGGCAACAAATAGCAAATCGATTTATTGGCCATTAAATCGTGGCATTTTCCTCTAATATTTCGATCCAGTTGCATTTAGCATATGGCATTTTGGCCTTTAACGGTTTATCGGCTCTCGGCTAAGCAGTACATGTGTAAAGTTATTTCATTGTCTTTTACTGGACGTGTGTTGGCCATTTCCATTTAGATTACGACTACTACAAATTGGCTACTAAATTCAAGAATTACATGACTCGTATACACAATATCCCCGTCGACACGTCAGACGTTTTCATTTGGCTTTTAACAACACGCATTTTTACTGCACATAATGATAATGCTTTTATCTCCAATGTTCTGAGCTTATATCTACTGATACTGTTAAGAAATTGATATTTAACTAATACCCACAGCAAGGTAAATAAACTTAGTCAAATACTTGACGTATACGTAATATTACGCATATGCATTGTTAATTGTTGTAAAGTTTAGATGAAAACGTTTACTAGTTGTATGTAAGTTGGCCATGAAATAAGCATAATATCACTTAAAATTCTAATTAGTGTTAACTGCTGAAATCAAAACCTTAAACTAACAAGGTAAACTCAGAGCCGACAATATTGATGACTACACTACTCATTTGATATATACTTGAATTGTGTGAACGATTGTGTGAGTGTTGAAACCACACATTAATTATGATGTCTTCTCTCATTGAATTATAATTGAAATGCCATTCAGTTGAATATGACAAGGATAGCCCAGAGTTAAATGCAGTTAACACAAATTGAACGTAATCAAATGAAGCCATGGGATATGAAAATGGAAATGGAATACAAACGCTTTACCCTCAACTCTGAATCTCTTTATGCGCCCAATTAATTAAACTCAATAATAAATCATTGACCGAGCTGAGTGAACTGTTGTTCATGTCATTTAAAATTACTCCTCATTTCTGCAGTGCATGAACAGCAAATATGAATGACTCCTCAATTCAGCCGCAGTGCAAGGCAGTGCAAAGCATATATTTAAACACAGTGCTTCCAAACTGTTTCAAGCAGAGGTGCTAAACAAGCACTGAAGCAATCGTATACGTATCACCATGACTCCGTGGCACGTGTCAAAACCACATGAATTAACAATTCACTTATGTCGGCACTCGATTGACGCTTATCCTCTGCTGCTCTAAGTAGCTTTGCCAATGCTTTTGGTCACCTCAGACTGTGTCGCAGGCGTGCTATAGTTCATAATTTATTAGCTAAAATTAAAGCAGCATTAAAAAAAAGGCAGAAGATAAAATAAAGCGAACAGAAGAAATCAACATCAAATGTGACCTTTTCTTCCGTTGATGTCCTTTAAAAATAGATTTGCGAAACAAGTGTCAATAATTAAAATGCGGGTCCTTTTACGCCAACAAATGTGTAGCATGCCGTATGCCTGCCTGCATACATAAGTTTAATGGACTGGCCAATAATAAAGCTGTTTCATCGATCGATTTGATTGGGCTCCTATATGTTTGTACAGTGTGATGGTTCAATAATGTGCACAGAATTTATAACCCAACCTTTAAAAATGATTTTTTTGCTCACTACTTTTGTTTGTACATAATTATATCTGCTGAAGCTGTTTTAAAGCATATGCAACCATTATGACAGCTAAAAAACCATTTTTTAATATTGAAAGCTTTAATTTCTTTGAAAAACTAACACAATAAATATCTGCTGAAGCTGTTTTAAAGCATATGCAACCATTATGACAGCTAAAAAACCATTTTTAAATATTGAATGCTTTAATTTCTTTGAAAAACTAACACAATAAATATCTGCTGAAGCTGTTTTAAAGCATATGCAACCATTATGACAGCTAAAAAACCATTTTTTAATATTGAAAGCTTTAATTTCTTTGAAAAACTAACAATAAAAGCCATTCCAAACACTCTTTTTAATATTGAAAGCTTTAATTTCTTTGAAAAACTAACAATAAAAGCCATTCCAAACACTCTACCCCGTTTGGGCTGGCCACTGTTATGCCTCAATCTACATGGATTAATGTGTTGCTTTCATATGTCAGGTTCCATCAGCTGTGTTCAAATTCAGCCTACATAATTGACACCTGCTACACGGACATATATAAGCCGAACACAATATCAATTAGAAGCTTTGCTTCCTAGTGATAATAGACATGCTATGTACACGTGCTATGTACACGTGCTCTTCAAGTTGACAAGGAGTATTTGTGGGCAATAAAATTGGCAAAAATTCTAAATGTTTCATTTAATTTTTGATTTGTTTATGTTTGCAATATTGTGTTCCACTAAGATACCTTAAAGATTGCCGTTTATTAAACAGAGAAATACGCACAGGCACGACTGAACAAAATCAAATATCACTCAACTCTAGCGCAAACAGCGAAAATCAACTTGTCGCCTTTGTTTGATGTATGAGGTGTGAGAAAATCAATTTATAGGGACGGCACATCGATAGCAAAAGTTTCGATGGTCAAGCCAGGCAACAATATGGGCAGTTGATGGCCAGGCCTACAGGCCTACGGCAGGCTACTTAGGCCGGTAAATCGCCAAACTTCACACGGTTTGGTTTGACTCGTTATGCACATAGCTGGGGCTGGTATCGTTCTTCATTCAAGCTCCTGCCGCCCCAGCTACTCAGTTGCCGTTGTTGTTATGAGTTGGTAAACGTAGTAGTTGTTTGCAAGTCACTTGAACTGTGTATTACTTCAAGTCGCATGCAATGGACTTAAAACATGAAAACATTTCGTATCCATTATCGTGAAAATACCACGCCTTAATTTATAACAGATTTGATCGCTTTATGGGGTTTGTTTTAATTTCATGTGCTAAACAAGACTCTACTTACAAATTCCTTTAATTTATTACTGAGATACCTTTATATTTGTAACTTTGATAAAAAGAAAGAAATTTTATAGACAAAAGTCTACACAAATTTGGTCGAGCAAGAAAACACACAAGTCTGGGTGAAATCAAATTTTTTTTTTTTTTTGTTAAGCTCGACCCTTTTTCAGTTGGAAGCTTATCCTGTTTTTGTGCTTTTGTTCAAATGGTAGTTGTCATTGGACAGCTTAAATAATAAAGCTGAGCATCAAAATAAAACTGTTGTACAATATTTGTTTTTCGTAATAAGTTTTTCCAGCTCTCATCTGTGGATGTTGTTGTTCCCATTGTGTTGTTACTGTTTTTGTTGTTAAGCTTGTTGTCCTTATAAATTTCACATCATTTATGCAGATCGACGCTACGTGCAGCCAGCGGCAAGGAGTAAAGCAAAGCAAACTTTGCAACGGGTGTTGTATGGTTGGGTGGCAGGGGATAGAGAATGATGCCACGGGGCTCATTGTGTGGGCAGTGGACCATTTAACATAGAAATAACAATAACAATTTAACAAATTGTCGCCACCGTTCACTTTCTTCCTTTCTCGTTCGCTCTCTTTGGCTTCTTCTGCCCTTCTCTTTCTATCTCTGTCTGTCGCTATCCTGATGCCTTTTTTCTCTCTCCCTCTCTCTCCCTGTTTCTTTCTGGCTCTCGCTCTCCTTCCAATATATTTACACACCCACACACACGCACTGAACAGGACTAAACGTCTAGCCAGGCAACAAAAGAAATTTACTCGCAATAGATGTTTGAATTTTACTTGGCTTCCTGCTCTATATAACATGTATATGTACATACATAGATACTTTTATATTTCATTTGTGAATTATTTGGCTGGCCCATAGTGCACAAGTGTGTGTAAGTGTATGCCTGTATGTGTGGCACAGCGGAAGTGCCAGCACAGCAGCTGGGGAGCAAAGGAAAAGGCGTCGCCCACGCGATGACTGCCTCGTCGTTCGACCCTTGGCACAAAAGCTGGTTAGTCAGTCAGCCCAACTGTGGGTGTCTAACGACACAGCACAAACACAAACTCTCGCACTCACACTCACACACACACACAAACACACACACACATGAGCCTGCAGAAGTATGTTTGTAGCTGTTTTAAGGGAGCGCACACAAAAAAGCGATGAACTCATAAAAAACTTATGAAACTAATTTTGCTTAGCCTGACTTTGCTTTTACTTTTTGGTGTTGTTCGTGATGTTGTTGCTTTTGTTTGGCAACCCACTCGCCAAAAGTCGCGACAAACACACACACACACCTATATGCACACAAAAACACACATATAGTATAAATGGCAGGCGTTTTTATTACTTGACTTGAAATTTAATGCTTGCAGAAAAGTCACCGTTGTCCTTTGACCAGCCCACAGACACTCAGTATCGTGCCTTTTTGCGAGAGGGTGTCTCTATGTGTGTGTGTGTGTAGGTTGGTTAGTATTTCGTTCACGCTAGCACAGCGTGTCTGTGGGCCAGTTGGAGAGCCAACTAACAACAATCGACCAAAATAGGCATTAAAGCGAATAATAATAAAAAATAATAAAACAAAACAAAAATTAAGAGTTGTATGCGTGCTATGGCTAATTTTCATTTGGCATTTGTCGTTGGCCCATTGTTATTGTTGTTGTTGGCAGCAAATAAAACGAAAACTAAAAAAAAAAAACAAAAGAAAAATCAATAGCATTGCATTTGGCCAGCAGCGTAGGCAACGCGACCCATTTCGTTGCCCCAATGGATGGGTTGGTGTTGGTTGGAGTCCTTGTTGCTGTCGCTATTGCCATTCTCCATTAGCCAGTGAAGCGTCTGCATTGTGTATCTATGAGCTGAATACTAAGTGGTCTTGGGCCGGCCTCAATTTTTGCTGCTTGCATGCATATAAAATGCCATGAAGCGGAAATATTGCCATACGCTGCGTATGAGCAATGCGTAATTTTAAACACATTTATGCGCAATATAGTCGATTTATTTCGTCGCGCTCCTTTTATTATGTCACGCACACTCGATTGCTCAAAAGCATACAGTTTATAGTTTCTGTGTATAAGTTGTAACACATCATTATTCAACTTGATCTGACTGCGTCAAGTATTTAAAGGTACTTTCTAGGGATTTTTTTGATTGTTAGATAGAGAAAAATTAAGCACGAATCATATTCATGTATAATTTATGTTTCAAATTAAGAAAAACTGCTAAGTACTATGTATAATAAAGTTATTGTTGAGAATATGTTTCCACCCCGTTGATCTGATGAGGGTCAATACAAAGCATTCGTTTTCCATCTCAATTAAATATTCATGGTTTTGTTTTTGGTTTTGTTTTTCTTATACTTGCTGGTCTTGGCAAAGTTGAAAACTTTTTAATTAGTAAATCCCAATCAAATGGGAATATTATCTGCACATAACGATACTGTCTTTTTGCCTGCCTCTACCTATTACGAGCATTCTTCAATTTGCTGATTGGATTAAAAGACGAAATTAAATTAAGTTACCGCATTAGCAGCAACTTTTGCCTTTCCATGAAGCGTTTTTGACGTAGCCGTTTCTCAGAATTGAAAATTAGATTAGCAAATAGGACGTCAAAGGTATCAGTTTTGTGGAAATCGGTGCGGTTAATTATATGTGCTTTTTAATAATTGGATTAAATTTGCCAAATTATGTGCCAGTAAATAGAAATACCTAAGTATAAAGTAGAAAGATAGGAGCTGTAAGATTTCATTCAATATGGAGATTGGCCTTTTACTGTTGGCACAAGCTGCTTAAGTTCTAGCAGCAAAAATCAGATAGATAGCCAAATTGCGAAAAACTTTCAACAAAAATGTCATAGGCACGAACAAATGGTTTTAATGGAGTATCTAAATATTTTGAGGCGTCAAAGAAATAATCAGACTACGAGTTCTATAGTTGTTGGATCTTGACTAAGATATACCCTAAAATATGCTAATTGTTTGGCATAACTCCAAGCTGATTATAAAAATGCCCATATATAGTTCTAAAAATCGATTAGCTAGTGCAAAAATGGAGAACTTATATAGATTGACAGCTTTAAACCGTTAATGCTGTTAAGTAAGCATATATTTACACAACTGCTTCTGTACATACATACCCTCTTCATTCCCAATTTAAATGGATGCAGGGTATAAGAACGCAAGCACAGGACACGGCGGCTGCTGCCTTTTATGCTGATGCTGTGATTTTTTACAGCTGCCATTTCGATGAGGGTTGAAAAACAAGTAGAGTGAGCTTGGAGCTTGCAAAGGTTCTTAGGTGTTGTATTTGGGGTGGTGCGCCCGCGGTTTTCTGCCAACTGTGTGTGCGTGAGGACTGTGCGGTCTTTGCATCTCCAAAAGACGTGGCGTATGATGCCACCGACGACTGTCAGTCAGAGTGTCGTTAAGGCAAACGAGATGAGTGTGCCAAATGATGTTTGTCTATGGCAGCAGCATCAACAGCAGCAGATGCCACTGACTGTTGGATAGCCTGCCACTGGTTGGGTGCCACAACTGAGGGTGTGTATATATTGAATTTTGTGGTAATTACAAGTTACTCACTTCAGCTCATTGACAACATGCCTCTGCCTGCTAGTGTGTGTGTAACCAGAAAGTTCGTATACTCTTTGGGGCACAATCTGCTGACGCGTTTTGTTGACTGTTCTCGTAATTGGCAACGCCTTGCTTTGGCAGCGTTTATTATAGTTGAGATTGCAGCTGTGTTTGCATACATTTAAGAGTTGCCAGACAATGCCCACAGCCAGACACTCGGGATTGAAGATAATGTCTTTAAATTGCAGAGAGGCGTGGGCTAGTTTTACTGTTCACTCAGGCAGCGAAGATTCTGTAAAGTCTAACTTTAAATTAATAATAGCTTGCTACTTTTTCAATTCATCTTTAAACTGGCTAGTAAAGCTAAAAACATTTAAATATTAATTTTACTTATTTATTTATCGCAATTAAGCAAGAGAACTCTGCAGTTGTACTAATTTAATTACATTGGTAACGGTTTTCTGTAGAAAACAGTTTTAATCAGATTACAAACATAATGCGCTTTCACACTTTAATCCCTCAAGTCGTCACAAAGCGTTTGAGAAGCACGCATTTAATCACTAAATGGATAGAATCTTCTTAAGAAGATACAAAAGGCGTAAGCTGCATTAATTGTAGCGAAAATGTGCAATTAGTGAAGTCGCGGTCACAGCAGCTTCTCTCTCTCTCAGCTGCAGCCCAGATTACATACCTTTTACGCGCAGCACAATCGCAGCAAATGCGGGTCATAAGGGTTTGAGAAACCGTTTGGCTTTCTGTCAGCATTTAGGTTGTCCATTGTTTGGCGTTTACTGCAACAACCGTTGGCCTCGTCAAACCGGCAAAACAACTGCGTGCACCCGGAGCCAAGTTACTTGTGCGTTAAGCGTCAAACTAACACGTGCAGTGCTTACCTGAAGCAACCTAAACAACAACAACAAGAACATCAGCATGGGTTTTTTGTTCGATTTGCTGAACTGAACTTCGAAAAAAAATTAATGCGGAAAAACTGTGTAAATTGCTTTGTTTTTGTTTTGCTTTAACTTCGGTGCAGTAAATCGTAAAATTTGCCTCTGCTCCAGCTGGCACCCCTTGGGAGCGTACATGCCAAGCAATGTGGCTAGCAAGCGTTTGGGTTTATTTGTATCCAAGTAAAGTTGACTGTTGCCGCGTTTCAGGTTGGGTTGGGTCGTGAGAGGCAAGTGATTTGGTAACCGTTTGTTATTTATTTGCCGCCTGGAAAAATCTCGAACACAGTTGCTCAGCGAGAGTGAAAACCAAACATAAACGACCAAATATTGCATGGGCAATCAAAAAATACGCTTCTGGGACTTGGACTTTTCAACAGGAGAAATAAAAAAAATTAGCACACAGGAAAATAAAGTTTATAGTTTATTCTCTCAACTGTTTGTGAAAATTCATTTTGGAAAAACAAATATACATTTTTCACAACTGACCTTACTTTACAGAACGTAAAGTTTAAAAGCTGTGCAAAGTGTTTAATTAAATATTTTTGTGTAGAAATAAGTCAAGTGTTAAAATGAAATTTTCGGTTTGTTTATGTAATTGCAATTCGCCTTTGCTATTTGAGTAAACATTAATTATTTCCAACAATGTGAATCCCATTATAATGTTAATCGGGTTACTATCAACACATTTATAATCGCATTACGGAAACATCATGTTCTCGACTCGCAACTCGATTTGCCAATTGAACAGAACATTGACACACACACACACACACGCACACAACACACACAGGCACATACAAAACTCAAATTGCCGAAATTCAAAACGAAATCGAAACTGAAATCAATGCAGTAGCAAATAAATCATGCGCGCCTCTGCAACCTTTTAACAAACGCGGCCAAAATGAAATTTGCCATGAACCGCAAACACGGTCAGAAAATGGAAATGGGATTGGACATGGAGCTGACTCCAAGACACTTCCGGAAACTTCAACGCAGCAGCTCAAAAAAAAAAGGCACACACACATACATAAAAAAGAAAGGGAAACTGAAATATGCGCAAAATTGTCGCAGCCAAAACGCGCATGGAAAAAAAACAACGTGATGATTGAGTTGTAAGCGGAAATTAATGAACGGAAACTAAATGTCCGAGTGGCAAAGGTTTTTGCCCCATTTCCGTTGTTGACGACCAACAACAACACTTTTCCCCACCATACACCATGTATACATTTATAAGCACACAAATCTTTTTCGCTTCTAGGCTGGTCTGGTCTAGCCAAATTTGAAAACGTATCGACCCGCGTGCGAACAAGTTATATATGAGTCCCGCTGCACTGGGAGCAGCAATCACGTAGCTTGGTCTGGTTTTGATTAATGGCCGCCAGGCAAGCGCGTCTTCGATCTGTTGCCCCAATGCTAGTGCTGGACGCAACCCACTTGGGCCCACATGCATGAGTGGCCAACGCAGAGCAAGACCAACAAAAACTTTTCTTAACATTTGCCAAAAATTTCAATAAGAAAATTGTATGCCCATAGACGGAGACAACAATAGCCATGAAAGAGACGAGTGATAAATTGTCTGTGTGTGGCACTTATTTAGTATCGACCGATAGCCATTGTTGACATTAACTTGGCCAAGACGAGGCTGGGACGGGAGGGCTTTGTTTGAGTTGAATGCAAGTTGGCAATTGGATTGGCAACGCCCACGCACGACCGCGCCAACAATAGCAAAAAGTTACCGCCCCAATCATTGCGTGAACAAATGTTTAAAAATTAAAGTTAGTTTATGCGCTTTCCTTTAACATTGTGTGGCATTGATTTGAACGCCTTGCTGCGAAATGTCAGCATAGGGCGACCTCCCATAGTCAGTCATTGAAATGTTCAAGGCAGATAGCCTGTGTGTATGCGTGTGGTGTGTGTGTGTGTGTTTGTGTGTTTCTCAAGTTGCAAGGTTCTGTTCAACAAGTAAATGGTGCAGCTGCGACGACGCCTTGACACACAAAAAGCTCAACCACACAGCTCAGGAGACATTGTGCAGCCAAAAAGCCTAACCGAATATGCATACTAGTAGTTTAGAGCTTTATGCAAATTCAACCCGATGTTGGGTTGCCAGGCAAACGATAACCTACACTCACACACGCTTACATACACACACACACACACACACATACAAACTCATACACCCAGATAATACCGACACACCGAATAACAACAACAACAAAAAAGACACTTCGCAAAATGTAAGCAACCTCGGCGCATCGCCAACGGAGGAGAGAACTTTCATTTGCATTTAAAGTGCTGCCATATGGCTAACAGCGTGATGTGGTGTTGCCCTTAGGGTGTGGCAGCAATCCCCCAGCAATAATACAAAAACACACTTATGAAATCAATAAAACAAAATTGTCAAGCGCTTTTTTTATAAACGTTAAATAAAATTTAATAAAGCTATGTGTTCATTGTTTAACTTTAAATAATTTTTTACAATCATATAATATGGAAAACCTAGACTAGACAACATTGGCACTCCCGCTGACTTTTAAAAGCATCCTTGTGAGAGGCGTTTAACTTTGTTAAACATTAATGGGGCTCATCAAGTACTTTAGCTTTCCAATTGCTATTTTATAAACATGTAAATGGCTTCCCAGTTAAATTTGCAAGTTTATAAACTTAATTAGCTTACCTCCTCTCCTCCCAGGGACATCAAGGTGAATACAAATGACAATAACAAGAAGTGTGCCATAGGCAAAAATGTCACACCCATAGCTAAAATGGACCCAAGTGTAAATCTGGGTCAAACAGGTGTTTGCCAGAGACTATTCGCCAACTGGTTCTCTATGTATTTAATTTGAAAATGCGACACCGACACTGCGGCACAGAGTGTTTCGTCTAAATTAAATTACAGGCGCGATGATGCCGGGTGTCGACTGAAACGGGTTGTATAACGGCCCTTTTTCGGCCGGAACTAGCACATTAAATTTTCATTTAACCAAAAGTCCCAAAAGTTGCTGCTGCAGCAAATACCACAACCGTTTTTCGAGCCCATCTCCGTAAAAGCGCAATAGCCCAAGGAGAAAATGCCAACAACAACAAACATGTGTACATTATGTCTGGCAGGCACACATGGCACGAGGTCCGGCAAGTGTTACAAGTTGTGGTCAGCCTTGAGAGCGGAAGTCACTTCAAGAACTTAAAGCTGTGTGTTATAATAGGTCTAAAGCCAAGCAAGAAAAAAGTCGGACGCAGCATTAAAGCCTTTATAGTATGAACAGTTAGCCATTTTGCATAGAATTCAAATCATTTTTATTACAACTTTGATTACTCTTTACAAAATCGGAAACATTTGTATTTGTTTTGCTAGCCGTTATTGTTGAGTGTTTTCCACTTTAAGTTTGATTGCACTTGAACGAAGCACTTCAAAATTTAATGCACCACCTGCGGCTCCAAACTCCTGGTCTTCAGCTTGCCCCAGCTGGATGCCGCGTCCAAAACAAACTAACCGTTTAAGTGTCACACACCATCATAGTGCGCTTTATGATGTTGTGTGTTTTGGTTGTTTGGTTTATTCGCAATTGTTTTACTGAAATTCGACTAAATGTCGTGCACAAAGCTAAAATTCTATAGATTTAAGTTTTCAATCATTTTCATTCACTTAACTGTGCCATTGTGAACCAATCTGTACGTTTTTTCGATGCAGGGTATAATAACTTCCGGCAAATAAAGCGAGCTGTCCATTAAATTCAATATGCGCTGCTAATGCAGCAAATTGGCATCAGGCAGCTATAAATTGGGGAGAGAGAAGCTATAAATATATAAATAAAACTTAAATAAAATGCCAATAAAACGAGCGGCAGCTCTTACGCTTATGCTACTAATGCATGGACAAACATGTACACACAAATACAATATAATACGAGTATATATTACAATGAAATAGGAAGCGGAAATGCGATTTTGGTTTTGTTTCTCGTTCGTCGTCGTCGTCGTCGTCGTCGTCGTCGCTTGACTTTAGCCGTTTGGCGTTTGCCGCATAGCAATTCGAAATCCCCCAAATACAATAAATTGTACATTTCATTTAATTCCATTTCATTTGCAAAGCGAAACCAAATTCTACCAAACAAAAGGGCGCCATTGAGGGGGTGCTGCCAAATGGCGGCCAGCTAAAGAACAAGAGGAAGCAGCAAAGAGTCACTGAACAATAAAAGAAGCAAAGAACGTCAAGGAAAACATAATAAATATACATAACATTTAAACAGAAATGAATGAAACAAAATGAAGCTCATGAACTGCTATCGGATAGTGGGTCAGCGATTCAAATACTTGCCGCAATGCAGCTAACAAGGCATACGGCGTACTGGATTGAGGATACGGCAACAGCTGCTTCTCGTATACTCAATGTTCATTGTTCCCTGATAACATTGATATATAACATTGGCATATAAGTATGGTGACAGCCTTAGTACTTGTTCTGCCCACCTACTTTTATCATAAAGAACACTCAGTCGAATATGTCGAATATACAATGTGCTCAGATGCTTTTCATGCACATATCATTCTCTTTATCTGTCTTTCTGAATAATATTTTCTCTGTTGCATTTGGTATGCTGTAAATTTGCAGCAAATGTCTGAAAAAAGTAAGGATTTGCAGCAATCGAAACTTTATTCAAGTTAATGTTCTACCGAAATCCCTTTGAGGCCTGTCAACGTTGTGCTTCTTTATACACAATAAAGTTACTGAATTGTTTTTCCGCTTTTCTTTTAATACAGCTTAAGCTGTCGCTGTGTTTGATATGTTTTACAACTTTACACACATGCCCAACTTCTCGATTGAAAACAAAGTTATAGAAGTTTTGTTTTCACAAACTTTAAGCACTATTCAATAATTTCCGCTTACCAACACAATTCGAGTTTTTTGTTAAATGGTTTCTAAGTTTCACTTGATGATATTTGACAAACATTAAAGCTTCTCTCTTAATTAGTACATTTTAATTAATGTTTTTGTACAAATTGGTGTATTTGCAGTGACACTTCGATATCAACACGGGTGGACATGCTTACGCCTGCTATTGAAGTATATAAGCCGCCTCTCTGACACAAAGATGACACTGTGGAGAGCAATTTAGGGAATCCATCGACGAGTAGTGATTTCTAGCAGAAGCTAATCATCACTGCGGAACTAACTACGGATAATCTATTTGTTCTTCCATCATAGTGTCAATCAAGTCTAGCTAACTGAAAATCTAAAATCCCATTGGCCATGGCGGCCACACAACTTCTCAGGCGCCCAAAAGCCAGGGCCAAGGCCGCCGTGAACTACAGTGGATGCAACACCTAAAAAGTTTTAGCAAAACAAAACACACATATACACACACACACACACACACACACACATATACAAACTAAAAGCAACAAAAAATGAACAAACACATACATAAATAATAATCACAATTGATCCAACTGAATAATTCCTAAGATTGATTATATTTAGTTACTTTTTAGCGTTAATGATTTTTAAACCTGGCTGAGTGGCAGCAAACCAATTGCTGCAAGAGAAGCAAATCCAAATGGAATCTAGTCTTAAGCTCTAGGGTATTCAATAAACATACGTTCATACACACATAGTTAAACGGATGACAATGCAGCATCGCATATTTTCGTATAAGAGTGATGAAGGCAAGATCCATAAGAGTTGCGTTTGTATTGGCAACAAATTGAATACTTATGCCAGAAGCGAGAACAAGAAGCGAGAACAAGAACGAGAAAGTTAGCAATGTGTATCGAAAATGTAAATTTAGTTATGTACAATTAAATGACAAGTATGAGATAAAAACAACAACTAATAATACAACCATATTTGTGAGCATAATTAAATGCAATGAATAATTTTTGTACTGCTGAAAAGATTTAAATGTTTAAATATAAAATCAAGATTTAACATTAGATGTACAATTTTGCATAGTTTATAAATAAGTTTGTAATGCATTAGTAATAAAAAAAAAGAAATAAAAACGAAACAATGGCAAATGTTCAGCTAAAATTAGTAAATTAAAAGCAACAACAATTCAAAACCCTTCACAACTTAAACTCTTTTCATCTCGTTACCACATTTAATTATGCAGGCACACTCAAAGTTTGTAAAATATAAGCAAAAAATTATTTGTTGTTTATTTGGCAAATCTTTGACTTTGTCTGAGCCGATGATAATGTTAATGAGAGCCCTTCACAAAGTGCCCCAAGCTAGTATATTTGGTAAAATCATAATTTTGAATATTTGTACGTTTTGTTCTAGGAATAAATAGAAATTGTTTATGTTCTACACCAAAGTTTGTTCAATGAAGAAAGCAAAAACACCTTTTGTATATAACTGCATATTAAAATGCTTTCAGACATAGTTCGTTATTGTTTTTGACTGTGATCAAATTAATATTATAAACAATAAATATATTGTTACATTAATAACGTATAAACAATTGACATATTTTAATAAAATCAAACAATCATAAGCAATTTAATTCACAGTCTTGCTTCAATATTAAATATAATATCTAATTTAAAACTTATCTGAAAAGTTTTTCACTAAGTCTCAATGAGAATATTTAAGCAATAAAAACCATAAATTTTAACAGTTTTTTAAATCAATTCTAATTTTTCAATGGTACCAATATCAAATATTATGTACTGTTTTGTTTCTGCCCAAAACTGAATTCGTATTTGAATTTTGTGCTTGACAATATAATTTCTATAGAACATTACTCCATTATTTGGCTTCTTTGTCTTTGCTTATTGTTTTTAATCATTTCACACAATCGCTCACAAAACCACTTACTAGATAACGCTAAAGCTGCTAAAAAGCTATTTATGCTGTTCATGTTGAGCCTAAATTGGATATTGAATGTTAACATTTAGTGTATAGTGAGTGGTGGAAAAATGGTTGGATTTTGGCAATGGCATTGATTTTATATTCATGTAGTTAAATGTATATGCCACTCGCGTATGTTAAGAATATGAAATATTGCAAAACGCAGATATAATTACGTTAACATCAAAATGTTCATAGTTAAGAAACAACAATAAGGATAAAAAAAGCAAACAATAACTGTAAATATGTTGAGATGACATGCATACCATAGTACATACATACAGATGTAGATGGGAAACGCATATAATTTTGATAGTTAAGCGAATTGAAATCATTTTTGAAATCACGAGTAATAAACTAAGCGTTTGCATTGCTAAAGAATATGCCTCAAAGAAGCAGCAGTTAAATATGAAAAGAGAAAAATATATTACAAAATATGCATTTTATATACACACGCTTCATGTTGAACATGCTCGTTATTTATTTTGTTGTTACATTAATACATTAATACATATACAAACAAACATACACACATACATACGCAATGCAACCATGGTATGAATAATGAAAAAATAACAAATTTTACACTTGCACACAACACTTTTTTACAATTGAAAGCTTGAAAGCGACTATGGTTTATAAATTTGATAAGAATTTCGTTTACAAGCAATTTGAATGTGCAGTAGCAAAAAAAAACAAAAACAATTCATAAAAAACAAATGGTAAGCATTGAAATGAAAACGCAATGAACAATAACAGTTATTTATATATATATGTATAATGAATGACAAAAATATAATCGAAATAAATATATATAATAATACAATTACTAATAATAAAAAAAAATAGAACTAGGCGCATATTGAAAAATAAACAAGAAATATTATTGAAAAACCATTTTAATAGCCGAGTTATTCTTGTCTACACTTCTTACATCTAATTGAAGTTATTATAAAAATGGTAAGTTTCTTCTTCAATCGATACAATAATAATCAAATATCAAAAGCTCACAAGAATAAAAACAAACCAGGGCATGACAATATCAAATAAAATCAAGCGTGAGCAGCGGAGTAATAACAACAGCATTAGCACCAACTACCGTGAAGTGAATTACCGAAATCCCATGCATTTTCCATGTAACAAAATGGCGTACACTTAAGTAACACCAGTCTTGACACCAGCAACAACTACATGAACAGCTACAAGTCGCGCTGACTAAAACAACAGCTACAAGCACAACACGGCAACAAAATGTATATCGTTGTAGTCGTCGTCGACGTTTTCAGCAATTCCGGGTCGTCGATTCCGTTGAATTGTGGGTGGCAGCCCACATGACTTGCCACAAAGCAGCGCCGCAGTCGCGAGTTTGCTCCCTCGACATCGGAATGAAATGAAGTGAAATGAAATCAAAGGCATCCATCGGCGCTGTCGGCATCAGAAAGCAACGCATGGCAGGCATGGAGGAGACAGTCGCCGGGGATCGACGAGTAGGCAAGCATCCAGTTGCCAGTTCCGGGTCACAATGCTGCACCAGCCACACCAGCCGCACCAGCAGCACGAGCAATGATGATGTCAACAGTTGAGCTGCAGCGCGAGGCGTAGCAATACAAGAGCCACCTTTCCAACTAACTGGTTTATATGTAATGCGTTCATGTGTGCACACCTCTACATGCTCTTATCCGAGGTTTTTGTGCGCAGCGTTGAAAGTTGTTTGCTTGGGGCTTGTATTCAAATTTTAAAGTGAGTTTGCCTGACTTTGTGGTAGCACTTTGTGTATGATATACTCAAAACAAGATAGTGAGGTTGTGGTTATTGCGTTTTAGCGAAAGCAAAGAACGTAACAAGTTTCCTCCAAAATTTAATATTACCACATATGCAGAACCCAAATGGAAAGCTTTTATTATCTGACAGGCAACAAATTTTCATTCAAATTGGTACGATTAACATCATTATAAAAGATGCATTTTTGTACTTCATATATATTTTTTTTCATTTATTTAGCTTCAGATATATAAAACCAAGATTGCTATATTCTATTCAAAATTCGAAAACTTGCGCTAACTGCGCGCACATTTGGCAGATGTTTGTTTGATTTTTAGAAAACAACCAGATGGAAGCCAAATCAAGCCGCTTTTCACAGGCTGTGAATGAACTGGAGGTACGGCCAGTAATCGTGCAAATCATGCTCAACATGACTGCTGTGCTACAACCTGCTGCTCGTACAAATCGAAAACTGCCCTGAGGCGTGGTACTACACATCTCAACAGGTATCCAAATGCCGCCCACTTGCAAAACGCTCGCCAGCCCATACAAATGGGAAATTGCTTGTTAGGATTTCGAGCAGTGAGTGGTAGCTGGTAGTTGGTAGATTGTGATGTGTTAGTAAAGTACGGGGATAGGTGTGCTGATTCGAGTGAAACGCCACTAAAGGGCGCAATTGGGAGAACAACAAGCTTAACAAGTTGCCTTTTTGGCAGCAACACACTTTGTTTCCAGCTAACGCTAAGAAATTCGCACGATTATTTGGACGGTGTTTTAGGTTGAGCACTTTGGAATACTTGGAACTCAGTAATGTGTCATTTTTGTCCATTTTGTGTGTGGCTTTAATTGTGCATGTTAATCATAAATCAACAGTTGATTAATTTCTCTGTAAATAAAGCGCCACAGTTGACGAGTAAAACGGGTGCGAGCTATTATCGATTGGTTGGGTAGCCTTGAAAATGGCACTTCAATGACGAAACCCTAGCAACAACCCAAAACCATTTATCGGCTGTCAAACTGAAGTAGAGGGTAAGAATAAGAGCTAAAACAATGGCCAAAAGCGTCCACTACGACTGCATTTGGTTGTATGACTCTTTAAACTTATGAACTTGACTTTTGGTTAGCTTGCCGAAAACCCGACATCACCTTCTGTTTTTTCCATCTGATCAGACACGAAATGGGGCGCTAAAGGTTTGCATGACTACAGGAAATTACCATAATTTCAATTTAAGAAATTAAACGAATTTCGCTAAAACGAAAAGAGCCACGCAGTTGCTACAGCGTGGCATGCTAACAGCGTTAGGCAAACCACCAGAAAACCGCGAAACAGCAAGTAGCGAAGGCTTTAATAATAAAATTAATTCGCAAAACCAGAAAGCCAACACCAAAAGTAACATTTATCCAGCCCCAAAAGTTCTTCTTTTGCACTCACTATATATACATCATAAAATGTACTACAGTTGAAATAAAACTTTAAATTTTAGTCTTTTGTTAATGCGAAATATACTGACCTGGTTAGACATTTTAATTTCCCCTCGCAGGCTTTACAAATCATTGTTGGTTTGGCGGTAGTGCCGATGCTTTCAAATTGCATTTCTATATTGTGCAATACAAAGTCACTTTTCGATTAATAACATTTGAATTGTAGCCCTAATTATCGGTATATTGTGCAATACTGATTTTTACTTTGCTATGGTTGCGTTCAGCAGCTGTATTGTAAACTAACAAAGGCTAACCAAGGCTCCCGTTCTAAACTTTATAGTAAGAAGATATCCTCTCATATTCAATTGCAATATAAATAGCAGTGATTTTGTATGGATTGCGAAAAATCACTAAAAACGAAGCGCAATTATTTGCTGAACGCACTCTAGCACATGGAAAGTTTTCACACGAAGTAAACATAACCCCACTGTTCATGAGTTGTCAGTAAAATTTGTATACAAGCCATAGAAAAAAGGTAGAATGGGCAATAAAAAGAGCAATCCCATGTGGTGCATGCCCAAATGTGAAAAGTGTTCCGAAAAGGTCACCAATTTCGTTACCGGTCTCTGCGAGCAGTGCAATATTATTTGGACACGAACTAGCGGCATGGCGCTAATGCGCACAACGATAGAGAATGTTGAGGCGGTTCTTGTGAGAATAAGCCGAAATGATAATAACTTTGAAAACATGGATGCCACATTTCAAGTCGCTATTCAGGAGGAGCAATGCCGACGCATGCACAAAGTCCAAAAGTTTGTGAAGTGCCGCGAAATGTATCATGCTTACCTGATTCAAATTGGCTTTAATCCATCATGGTTGTGGACATCGCAATAGATTCACGCGTATATATAGAAAGAGGAGACAAATAAGACTTTTGGGTAATAACCCTAGCTCAAGAAATTAACCTTAAGTGCGCTTAAAGCTCTTATGCAATGTTAATTATGATGAATATTGCAAATGTGATTTTTTTTATTAAACGATAAAAATAATATAAAATATATTAAAAAAAAACAAAGGTTACCAAACGTTTAGATACGTATTTGTTGATTCTGTTGATGGTGGCACATGCGACGTGTTTGCTTCAGTTGCGTGTTGCATTTGCTGTTGTGGTTGGTGTTGTTGTTTCTGTTGCAGTTGCTGTTGTGATCAGCTGCTGCGGCTGCCTTTTGCTTGGCCTGAACAGCAGCACAGGCTGCCTCATAGGCCGCCTCTTTGACCATTCGGAATTCTTCACGCGCGCAGGATATCTCCTTCTTAATCCGTTCGCTACGCTCCTTGGCCGCTATTAGCATTTGCTTTTTCTCATTCAAGTCGTTTTGCGCCAGTTCAGTCAACGCTTCCACATCAGCCTGATTATTACCCACAAGTTGAACAACATCGTTTAGACGACCTAAATGTGCTTCAACAGAGTTTGCAGCCAATTCAGCTTTTTTTGCATTTGATTCGCTGACTTCAAGCGAAGCACACAACTTGTTTACTGCATCCTGGCCATCGCTTAACTCCCGCTGTATTCTGTCGAGCAGGGCCTGCTTGCCCGCGAGCACAGCTTGAGCGGCGCGAGACGCTTGCTGCGCCTTTCCGGCAAGCTGAATACGCACCTCCTTGGCAGCCTGCTCGGCAGCACAGGATTGAGCCTCGTTCGCTGCTGTGGCCACTTGAGCAGCCTTTGCTGCAATGTTTGCTGCCACTTGGGAGCAGTTTTGGGCAATCGACTGATTTTCTCCAGCCATGGTATCACACTCATCATCCGTCTGAACAGTACAGCCATTGTCGTTGCTGCAGCTAGCAGTGCTGATCAGCAGTAGTAAAACAAAATTATTCCATTTTAACATCATTGTTCGGTTGATTTTCGTGACAAATTAAAAGGTTTTAACTAGTATAAGTCAGAAATCATAGAATCTTAAAACCAACGCCACTATGATCACTTACTGGTCTCCCATTTGTAACTTTTGTCACTTAGTAAAGACTTAGGCGCTTTTCAATAAGAATTACTACCGAACCCAGAGGTTATAATATTTTTGTTATGGCTGTTCGTTCATACGCATGTGTCTAACTGTGTAAACAAACTTTAGCCACAAATCAATCATTTAGTAATTAACATTTCCAGAGCCATTATCATTAGCCTCGAATAACAAACCCATTTGAGCTTCTGGTACGTATGTTTTTATACATACAAATGTATTCAGCTGATGCCATAAATAAAAGTACTCGAACTATTCGAGGATGATGACCAGTCGAAAACCAATTGAAGCAAAGGGATTGCTTTCCGAGTCCTTTGGGGCTCGTGTACATTTTGGGTAATGAAAATGTTTATTCTAATTTGCAACAATGCTTATGTTTATCACAAATAAATATCAATCTGCATAAATAAGTGCTAGCAAGTACATATGTATGGTATATGTACCAACACATAGAGTATGTACATGCCCATTGAACCTGTTATTGCTCGACAATTGGTTTAATGGCAAAACTAATAAATCAAATGCTTTGTCTGTCCATTACATACAATTTGGTCAATGCTATGATTACACCAGCCAAATCTGACGTCATTAGCTTAATATGTATTTGTAATGGCATTCACCAAAGGGAGATGGGCCGCTAATTCCATCGATAGCCAAATGATTATACTATCCATGGCTTCCTAGTTAAAAAATTCTTTAAAATAAAAGATTCTTTAACAATATGAAACTGCAGCCACTTTTAAGAGCATGCGGTGCCAATTTATAGCGTTTGACAGGTTATAAATAAGCACGAGCAGCTGGAGCACAGAATTTTCCTCGAATTGCCATCCACTGTTGGTCAACAAGTTATGTGTATGTAACGGGAATCCGTTTAAGGCGCCTTACACATGGAGTATGGCAACAAAAAAGGCTTTCAAATGAACATAAATTGATGCATGTAGCAAGTGGAAACAATGCAAAAATGTCGGTTAAGTTGCAAGGACACAGTTGCTAGCTGGCTGTCTAGGATCGTAATTAAAGCCAACTTGGGTTAACGAAGAGAAATGTTGCAGCTATGGCAACAAACAAGAACAACAAGAAAACAACTTCTCCTGCCACTGCGACTGTGGTGTGGCAGTTGCAGACACTTTTCTGTTTTCCTCACTTGACTTTTATTTGAACTTGCATAGATATGTGTACACAAGTCACAGTCGGGCAACGAAAGCGTTGGGAAGCGGGGAAATTGAGCAGAACTCGCAGTCTGCAGTTGTCTAGCATTTGGGCCACGCTTTTGGTTACCTTTGTAAAAGTTTCATGTGCGCCTTTTTTGGTTTTTTTTAAGGGCATAATGCCAAATTGGCCTAATGGCGTTAATGCGAATACGAGTCCTGACTAAACCAGCATGCAACGGCAGCAACGGCAACAACAGCTTGCTGACTTCAAAGGTCATTACACGGGCCATCAGTGGATGCCAAGTTACTTAACCATTTTTCAAAAACTCTGCACAGTTATAACACAAACAAACGTTTTTAGGTAAAATGCAAATGTATGCACTTGGAAATTCAACCAATTTGGCAAAGGTAAACAAATAAAATGCGTTACGTTACTTTGCCTCTTACACACACATACATGCATGCACACATCTGCACGATAGTGATGCAAAAACCAGACTTGAAAAGATCGATAGGTTTCAAATATCGCACTTTTGCCACCATTTGCGATATGTACCCAGTACTTGGTTATTAGATCAAGATGTATTTAGATATCTTATTGAATCAAACGATCATAAAAGATGTGATAAAATTATTTATTGCAATAAACTTAAATGTTTCTTCTAAATGGCATTGAACTATCGAAAAACTAATGGATACCCAATATCTTTGAACTACCATCGATATTATCGATAGAGCCTTAATCTTTTTCCCATCTCTAAAGCACAAAACACATATTTTGTCGGGCTTTGATCAAAATGGCACCGTTTTCAATTTGTTCAATATGCACGGCAAGAACCCGTAAAGTCATCAAAGATCCGAAAACTTTAAAGAATATCTATGTTTGTCCGGTAAACTGCACCTGCTTGCGTATCTATGAAATAAATTAATTTGTTTTTTCCACTTATAGAATTGCTTTTTGGCTAACAAGGTAGAGAAAAAAAACATTACGAAAGCGCCGGGCAACGAAAATCAAATCCTGAACATTGTACAAAACTTGCCAAATGAGCAGCCCAAACAGCCGAGATTAGTGGCTCCTTCCAAACCTGGCCCAAAGGTAACACCACCAGTTATGCAGGTTGTGTATATCAACAATCGCAAGTATGTTGCAATCAGCGCAACAGCCGCGGACAAGTAGACGCTAGCAAGGGACTAGCTGTTGCTGGTTTGTGTCCATGCTACGGTTTGCGTTCTATCTAAAAACACCAACTGATGTTTGATCCGCAAAGGAGCCGATAAACTTGTAAATAAATCTGTGGCTGATGGAAAAGTTACTCTTCTTCTATGAAATAAAATATATAACAAATATTAATTACAGGTATTAACACTTATTAATTTAATTTTTATAATCATTTATATTGTTTACTTTTAAATGCTGCGACATGTAAACAAATTGTACATAATTTAGGTAATGAAAAAAAACATTCAACGCCTTTTCTGCCTCAATATAATTAACAATTTGCATGTTCTAATTAAAACGTAATGCGTGATACAAAGAAAACAAAATGTAACAAAAATAGCAAAAGGCAACTGCAACAACATTTTGGCCAAAACTGTGTGTTAAAAATTTGTGTAAACTCCATAGCATGCTGCAAAATTGTAACTTTTATTTCATCTTTTGTTGTTGTTTTTGCTGTTATTGCTGGCGTTAGATGTGCGTGCCACGGCGGTATTTATTTACGTCACATTTCCGCTTCCGTTTTGGCTGCAACTGCACCTCGCGTCAGACGACCCCGCCCTTCAACTAACTCGATTTCCGTCCCACTTTAGCTGGGTGCGTGATTTTCTAACATTTCCCCATTGCCCGTAAAAGTTTTAATGGAATTTCCATAATCAGATTTCAAGGCTGTGGAAGCCCTAAGAACCCAGAGACTTACAACGCCTACTAAAACATTCCAAAACTTTCAATTCGAATTTGACTTATTTCTGAGTACATTCATTTGATATTTCACTTTTTTCCTTTTGGTGACATTCACTCATTCATAAGCACTTCATAAGCTGCATAAACTTGAATAACAATAGGTATGTATGTATATTGCCCCAAATGAAAGATTTGACTTTTTAGTTTTCGTCATGCTTTCGAAAGTTGTCAGCAGCAACGAAATGTTTTCAAGTCCTTCAAAGTTGAAATGTCAGTGCCACATGTGGCACATACATATGAACATATGTAATTTTGTACGTACCACAACACACATACGCGTATTGGCAACTTTTTGTATTGTCAAAATCAAAATCAATGTTAAGACCTTGTAACCTTCATCGGGCATTACAGTCAACGGGTATTTTTTCGGGGCTTTTGCGATATGACATTCGATTTTGGACGACCTACAAAGTTGAACCCCTGGAAGTATGCAGCGAGTAATGTTAAAGTGCAACTGCCAGCCAATAAAATAGCAAAAAAAAAAATAAAAACAAAAAAAGTCAGGCCAATCAACCAACAACATGCAAGCAAGGTCCCTTTCATACCTGGCTGCCTGGCTACAATTAAGGTCGTGCGGCAACCCCAACCCCCCCTCAACTAGATACATATATACGACTGGTTTTTGCCTCAGCTGTTAGCTGTTAGTCGTTGTCGTTGTCATTGTCATTGTTTTGCCCATGTTTTGACTACTTTATTAAATTTCAGGCACGCGATGGTGATGGATATTTAAGGCCCAAATCGAACTGGTCAGAGACCAGCAACATTTTTACAACAGATTTGCGACTAAATGCAAACTCTCGTGTCAGTTTTATAAGCCATTTGGCATAATTGAATTGTTTCACGCGATACAGTCTGTTTGGCTTAACTAGCCTAGTGGTCAGTGTCAGTGGTCTGTGTCCTGCCACGTTCCTCCTTTATGTATGTACTTACCAGGTCAATCCTAGTCCCATTCCCAATGCCTAGTCCCAATGACAGCTGTTCAAACATCAAACATTGTCCATTAGGCGCCTGCAGATTGCATGCTCATTAGACTCAACACCAGCATTGTTTTTGGTTTTTTTTTTTTTTTTTGTTTGATACCATTATCCAGACAGACAGAGGGAGAGAGAGAAAGTGTATAATATAATATATCTAAAAGTGCCCTGTAGATCAAGATTAAGGGGTATATCGATCAAGTTTCTTCAAACACAGAGTAGCAAGATTTAAAGTGTACGCTTGATTCTTTTATTCTGTGTTTATTGCGCAACGCCTTCGCCGCTGTAGCATGAATGATAATGACGTACGCATCCTTTTGGCACGCCTGTCATGCTCAGAAGTAGTAGCAGCAAATTGCCGGATGAGTACTCAACGCCACCCACTGGCACTGGCCATATGTTCTGTGCAGTACACCCATCTCTCTCCATACTTACTTACTTACTTACTGGCATCCACTGACTGTCGGGTGACCTCAATAATAATTTCGTCTAATTGCTTCGTAATTATGTCGCGCACATGCTTTTCTCGATTTGTCCGCAGTTGCTCATTGTTGTTGGTGTTGTTGTTAATTCATTTCATTCAGCTCACTTTAGCTCCTTTGAGAGTTCTACTAGTTGTTTGTTCTCTCGCTCACGCACACACGCACACGAACAGTGCGTGCTTGAAGCTTGACCAGCCCGACGGTCTGCCACGGTCAGCCCAACTGGTCGGCCATTTTGCTATATTATTATTATTTTGTCTCTTTTGTTTTGCGCAATTTTTCGTCATTTGCTTCATTTTCTGTCATTAGAAGCATTTAACTTTTTGTTGTTTGCCGATTTGCTTCCATTATTCATGTGCCTGCCATTCGCAATTTGGGCCAACCAACAAATTGGCCATGTGGCTAAAAGAAACAAAAAAGCAAAAATCCTTTGGCTCTAAAGAGTGTTGTTTAAATGCCAGAAGGCATACGGAAATTATTATGTGCTATTTCTATTCTTCTCTCTTTTGCGCGAGACTAAAGCAAATTCCTGATGAAACAGAAAAAAAAC
The DNA here is from genome assembly GCA_035044725.1 of Scaptomyza caliginosa. Lineage (NCBI taxonomy): Eukaryota > Metazoa > Arthropoda > Insecta > Diptera > Drosophilidae > Scaptomyza > Scaptomyza caliginosa. Next base: position 735,921 of record JAWNNR010000989.1, on the reverse strand, counting down.
ACAATGGATTATTTCATAAATAATTAACTCAATCATTTATCAAGCTAATGTAAAAGTGGCTAACTGAAGAAGAATCTAAAATTAAAGAATTAAGGTCTTTCTATCTTATATGAAGCAACTAAATAGCGTATCAATGTGTGTCAATGGCTTGTTACTTCCAATTGAGGAGTCTCCTTGGCAGCCCGGAGGCCTCAACACGTGTCACACACACACACACACACACACACACACATGAGAGAACTGGTTGTGTTCTCTCGAGAAAGACACATTCGAGCTGTTGGTGCCGTGTCAAGTCAATGTCATTTAGATATATTGCAACCATTTTTAATGACAACTAAATGCGAATGTCATTTGGTTTTCTCTGCCCATTTGCAAAAGCATTGACAATGCTTGCTAAATTGCATACTAGCGGCATAAAAGGGGGCGTTGTAGGCGTGTTGTTGGTTTCATCAACGTGTCACAACGTTGTGCCACAAGTTTATCTAATACGCAAACTTTTAATTGAGTTTAAATTTGTATGAGTCAAGCTTATGTTCGTATTTGTATGAAGAAAACGGGGTGGCAACTCTTCCACGCCGCTTTTCACTCGCTCACATTTATGTGGCAGCAAGTTATGAAGAATGAATGAATTTGAGTGCCCAAATGCCAATGCATGTGTGTGTGCGTGTGTGTGTAGTATACACAATTTTTTGAAGTGTGTCGGTTTCAATCCTGGCAAATTGCCCATGAAATATTAAATTTACCATAATGAGATGCCTCGTAATTTTCTCAAACTTTATGTGCGTATTTTCGTATGGTGTATGTGTGATTTTGTGCTTATTAACGCTTCTCACCTTTCACGAATCCCAAAGAATAAACCACAAAATGTGCAGAGTAATGTAATATACGACGAAGGGTCGGTCATATACTCTACACACTTATGTACATATTATATGGTAAACACAACGGTTGCCGACTTACATTTCGCTTACCATTATGAAATTATTCTATTTTTTATGAGCAATGGCAGCTCGATTTATTTATGTATTCCGTGCACAATCTTTATATAATATTAAATTATTAAAAGACAAAAAAGGAAAGAAAAGAAAAAAAAGAAAACTGCATTTATTTTGATCACAATTTGCAACTTCAAGTTATGGCCATGTACTAACTGTTAGAATACAAAACTTGTTCCGCCAGCGATCTGGCAACATTTTATTTGTTCGCATGATTGCCTTGCGGCAAAATTCTGCAGCTTTCAATTTAATTAAAGTTTTATGGTTTAAATATTCATTTGTCTACTTATCTTAAGTGCTATTTAGTGTTTTTGAGAACATTCTCCATAAGCTTAAGTGACCCAGATAAGTAAAACACATATTTACTTGCATAATTAATAAGGCATAAGCATAAATGTGTCGTAAACATTGTTATTGGCTTAAGTTCTTTTTACTACACATATGCAAGTAGTTGAAGAGAGAGAGAGAAAGAGAGAGAGTAACAGTTCAATTTGTTAATGGTTCAAGTAAGCAACGAAATTGTGACATATTGAGGGCAAAATAATACCACCATCACCATTACTATAAACTCCCCCTTCGGTTTTGCCACTATCCATTAATTTGAGCTTGAAATGAAAAATGACTCAATTGGCAATCGCTTGCACCCTTTACCTGACCCCTACCCCCCTTCCCGTTTTATATGTACATAAGTCGTGAGGTGCTTTGTTGCCTTTAAATAGTTACTGAAAATGACTTTGCTTATAAACTGTCTTGCAATTCTGCATTGACAAAATGAGTTTCGGCTTTGTGGCACGTACGCTGGCAACAACAGCAACAACAAACACAACAATTGCGCCTTTTTGTTGTGTTGTTGTTGGCAGCAGTGAAAAATGCGATTTCCAGCGGCGCCTGAGCAAAAAACAAAATCGTAATGAGCAGCAACAAAATAAATAAAAAATATCAAGTAAATAACAAATACATAAACAGTAAAAAAAATAGAGGCCACAAACTGCACGATGCGCGTTTAATGTCATTTAAAGCTGCAATTACTCAGCACGCTCTCGAGTTTTGTCTGTGGAACCGGCGTAAAAAGGAAACCAAACCATAAAGCTAGTTCCAGTTTAAGTTGTTGGCACAAAACACACCACATGAAACACAGCACTTGACTGTGACTTCGCTTTAATGTCATTGTGTGACCGCAATTATTCTAAATGTGACCGACCGACCGACCGACCGGCCCATTGTCGCTGCATGCAATTCCTATGCAAATGCAGTGGCAACGCTGGCAAGGCGACTTCTTCCGATGCAATAAATCGCCGGCCTCGTGCAGGCCCTTTATTTAATAATTAAGTGAAAGGCGCAAGGGATTAAAGAATGTGTCCAAGCGCACACACGTACAGGGCCGTGCAAGCGTGTGAAACATTATACAAAAAATAGTAGAGAGTTAAAGAGACTCACATGAAGATACATGATATTGTTGTAAAATTTAAAAAATTCGAATAAAAAACTTTAAGCGGGCTCAACCGGGATTTGAACCCGGGACCTCTCGCACCCAAAGCGAGAATCATACCCCTAGACCATTGAGCCATCTGTTCTGACGTGCAGCAAATATTGCTCTAACGCTTCGGTCTTTGCATGTGATGTGCCACAACTGACATAGCAATCAGTTCTGAAGCGTTAGCAATATCACACGCAATCGACTACAATAAATCGATACTCTTACAATAAAATGTTATATGCTGCTTTTTTTTTACATTTGCACAAGTTTTAATTTTATTATTAGATCTTTTCATTTTGTTTATTTGCAACCTTCTATTTTAGATGGCCAATATACTTTCATACAGAAATACAGACTTTTTGCCATTATTTGCTAATCGGTTCGATATATCAATATCGAAACTACATCGAATACAACTTCTCCCGCCAAAACTACACGCCAATCTCTGTGTACATCTGCCGTGGTAGTAACAATTGAAACAACATAACAAACGCGAGGAGCACTAGCAAGATCTATTAAAATTGTTTAAATCCTTCACAAACAAGTCTTGCGCGGACACACACATACACAAAATGGTAAGTTTTGACTAATTAAATTGTTTGCGTTTATGGTAAAAAGCAATGCTTTTGTGTAGGACAATCCGAGTTCACCGCCACCAAACACACCAAGCGATGCCAGCGAGCGTCGAGATTTGCGAGCAGCAATGACTTCGCCGGTGGGCGACTTTGAACCTTTCGAGAACGAGGATGAGATTCTTGGTGACCAAACGGTGCGTGACGAGGAAGAGGAGGATGGCGAGGAACTGTTTGGCGACAACATGGAAAATGGTTAGTGTTACAAAGAGATAGAAAGGCGGCCAAAACTAATTAAAAATGCATATATAACTAGATTATCGTGAGATGCCTGAATTGGATCACTATGATCCAGCCATGTTGGACGATGAGGATGACTTCTCGGAGATGTCGCAAGGCGAACGCTTTGCTGCCGAGTCAGAGATGCGACGTCGCGACCGTGCCGCTGGCATTCATCGTGACGACCGCGATCTAGGCTTTGGTCAGTCTGACGACGACGAGGATGATGTGGGTCCACGGGCCAAGCGACGTGCTGGCGAAAAGGCTGCCGTCGGCGAGGTTGAAGACACTGAAATGATTGAGTCCATTGAGAACTTGGAGGACACTAAAGGCCACTCAACGAAGGAGTGGGTAAGCATGCTTGGTCCACGTACCGAGATCGCCAATCGTTTTCAGTCATTCCTGCGCACATTCGTGGATGAACGTGGCGCTTATACGTATCGCGATCGCATACGTCGCATGTGCGAGCAGAACAAATCCTCGTTTGTGGTCTCTTACACAGATTTGGCAAACAAGGAGCATGTGCTTGCATACTTTTTGCCCGAGGCTCCCTTCCAAATGCTTGAAATATTCGATAAAGTCGCCAAAGACATGGTGTTGTCAATTTTTCCCACCTACGAGCGCGTCACCACCGAGATTCATGTGCGCATTTCGGAGCTGCCATTAATCGAGGAGTTGCGCACGTTCCGCAAGCTACATCTTAATCAGTTGGTGCGCACTCTGGGCGTAGTCACATCAACCACTGGCGTATTGCCGCAGCTTTCCGTGATTAAATACGATTGTGTCAAATGCGGCTATGTTTTGGGTCCCTTTGTGCAGTCACAAAACACCGAGGTGAAGCCGGGCTCTTGTCCGGAATGCCAGAGCACAGGACCGTTCTCGATAAACATGGAGCAGACACTGTATCGCAACTATCAGAAGATAACGCTACAGGAATCTCCGGGACGCATACCTGCTGGTCGTATTCCACGCAGCAAGGATGTCATTCTGCTGTCTGATCTGTGTGATCAATGCAAACCGGGTGATGAATTGGAGGTCACTGGCATTTATACCAACAACTATGATGGTTCATTAAATACAGATCAAGGCTTTCCTGTCTTTGCCACGGTCATTATTGCCAACCATGTGGTTGTGAAAGATTCCAAGCAGGTGGTGCAATCGCTGACTGATGAAGACATCGCCACCATACAAAAGCTGAGCAAAGATCCTCGCATCGCTGAGCGTATTGTCGCTTCCATGGCGCCATCCATCTACGGGCATGATTATATTAAGCGCGCTCTAGCACTGGCTCTGTTTGGTGGCGAATCAAAAAATCCCGGTGAAAAACATAAAGTGCGTGGTGACATCAACATGCTTATCTGCGGTGATCCTGGCACGGCAAAGTCGCAGTTCTTAAAATACACAGAGAAAATTGCACCACGAGCTGTGTTCACCACTGGTCAAGGAGCCAGCGCAGTGGGCTTAACCGCCTATGTCCGTCGCAATCCCGTGTCCAAGGAATGGACCTTGGAGGCTGGTGCCCTTGTGCTGGCAGATCAGGGCGTGTGCCTGATTGATGAGTTCGACAAAATGAACGATCAGGATCGCACATCCATACACGAAGCTATGGAACAGCAGTCGATATCTATATCCAAGGCAGGCATTGTAACCTCCCTGCAGGCACGCTGCACGGTGATTGCCGCCTCCAATCCCATTGGTGGTCGCTATGATCCCTCGATGACATTTTCGGAGAATGTGAATCTCTCGGAACCGATTCTGTCGCGTTTTGATATACTATGCGTGGTCAAAGATGAGTTTGATCCCATGCAGGATCAGCAGTTGGCCAAATTCGTGGTGCACTCACACATGAAGCATCATCCCAGCGAAGAGGAGCAGCCAGAATTGGAGGAGCTGCAGCATAAAACTGTCGATGAGATTCCACAGGATCTGCTGCGACAGTATATCGTCTATGCCAAGGAAAATGTTCGACCCAAACTAACGGTAATTTAGTCATCGAATTAAGCCATCTCTTATTTAAACAATATTAATTTTGTAATCAAATCTTTTTAGAACATAGACGAGGACAAGATTGCGAAAATGTACGCACAATTGCGTCAGGAATCATTTGCGACTGGCTCGTTACCCATAACAGTGCGTCATATCGAAAGTGTCATCCGCATGTCGGAGGCTCATGCTCGTCTGCATCTGCGCGAGAATGTCCGGGAAGAGGATGTAAGCATGGCCGTACGCATGATGTTGGAGAGTTTCATTGAAGCCCAAAAGTTCAGTGTAATGAAAAAGATGCGCAACACATTCCAAAAGTATTTGGCCTTCCAAAAGGATCACTCAGAGCTACTGTTCTTTATACTGCGTCAACTTACGCTCGATCAGCTAGCATATATACGCTGCAAGGATGGTCCCAGTGCCACCCATGTGGAAATCATGGAGCGCGACTTAATTGAACGTGCCAAGCAACTTGATATTAGCAATCTAAAAACATTTTACGAATCGGAACTGTTTCGAAGCAATGGTTTCTCATACGATCCCAAGCGTCGTACTATTCTACAGATTGTGGTCGATGGCGCTGCTTAAAACCTTATTAAACACTCATTCTGTATGTTTACGTTATTCATTTCATCTTAATTAAGTTTCGCTCATGTTTTGTTTCCATTTTAACTGTATGTCAAATAAAGAAATCGTAATATAATTTATGTTTTTTGAAGATTCTAATGCAATATACAATTGTTATCTTGTTGTTAAATATTTATTACTTGCAAGCGTTGTTTAAATTAAAATCTCTCTGATTCAGAGAGAATTGTTAGGTCAAGTTGGTTTATACTACACTACCATAAGGAGTGTGTCCAAATGAAGGGTATGTTTCTTTTGATGAATTCATCAATATAACAATCTTCAAGCACCAGCTTTGTACCTTCTGAAAATGCGGGTTCATTCATCATACCATCATAGGCCTGTTCAATTTGTTTGTCAGTGAATTCCAACGGCTTAACCTCCTCACAACCATTCATATCGCCGCATGCAATGTATGGCACAAGTCGTTTATTGACCTCTGATCCAGTTTTCAAAGCGATTTCTCTGATATTATCACGCAGCGGATTAATAATCTGAGGAATATAGCCAGGAGGTAGGTGGAATTCATCGCACACGACAAACGCTTCATAGCTTGAAGGACGTGAGCTGGGCGGCTTATAGATGTGAAAGTGTTTGAAAAAAATGCGCATTTGCGTTTCGAGTAACTCGTTCTCCGAGAAATTAAATATTTTTGCCACAAACTTGCCACCTGGTTCCAGCACACAGGTTGCCAGACTGAGCGCCGAGACAATCAACTGATTCTGCATGTACTCATCCATTTCATGGAGCCCTGTGACATCCGGCGCGCCATCGCAGACAACTAGCTGTGCTTTTTGACCGTCCCCCTTGCCAAAGTGCGAAATTATTGCCTCGGCTGTGCTCTCCTGTGTTATGTCGCCCTGTATCTGCACAACTCCAGGAATGGGTGCCATTGCTTGCAAGTCAACTGCAATGATTTTCACTGCCAATTTTTCATCATCAGTGCGGCAGGGTTCGTAGAGCTGACGCGAGAGCACCTGGGACCAGCTGCCTGGAGCCGCGCACAGATCAACAGCTCGTTTAACGCCTGAAAATTATTTCAGTTGGGTATAACATGTCAATGTAAAACTTCAACGCAATACTTACCATTTAATATTAAGAACTGATCGTGAATTTGTAATAGCTTAAATGCACTACGTGCACGCCAGCCTTCCTCCTTGGCCTGACGATAGTATACGTCGCGTTTGTCCTTTGATGTTTTTCCCATCTCACAAAACTTTCGTTCAGCTACTTTGACCCAAGATCTGCTAAACCTTATTTATCTTGCTCTTACCAACTATTAACTTCGCACAAAATTGTTATTTATTACAGTTCTTGCTCCACCACAACTTATCGATAAGCACACCGTCTATGACAATAACAAAATGTGACAAACGTGCACAAAGTATCAGCGTGACAGTGACTGGGAAGCTGAGGTTTTAATTTTTTGTATTATAGGTTTGCATATCCGTATTCTATTAAGGAAGCTTAGAAGTTTTAACACGCATTCCCATACCCATATATTTGACAATTATGAGTAACAAAAAAGAAATACATCTCTAATGTCAGAATCGATTAACACATTTCACTAACTATCGATAACCTTGTTGACTTATTAAATATAGAAAAAGTAAGTAATTCGTTTTCAATTCCTTTCAAAAAATTATTTACTATATAAAATTTTGTTTTAAATAAATTTTGCAGGCAACTAATACAAAATATTAATAATGTTTTTCAAAATGAGCTACATGGGAATCGTTTTGCTATGCTTGCTATCAAGTGCATGGGGCTTTCTGGAGCACGATAGCTGGGTGACAATTGATTTGCACCACGCAGTGTCCACATCAAAGCCAGATTACTTCTCTCACCGTGGCAACATCTCAATACCAAGCTTAAACGCGGGGCTATCAACTGCAGTGCAAAATCCATTAACGGAAACTGAACTAGAAAATATAAAGACCCTGGCCAAACAGAATGGCTTCTATCGCTTGAGGGCAACGGTCACCTACCCCAATGGCAACACTCAACGCTTTTTGACCTCCAGCAAGGCGTGCAGCTTGCTAATGGCTCAGTTTAACGATGTTCTATGGATATCTCTCGATCCTTATGGCTACGTGACTGGAGTAACAGCCTCACAGGATCTTGCGCCAAAGAGCTCCGAATGCTCAACCGACGAAATACAACAAGTTAAGGAAAACACATTCAGCTCTGATGTCATAATTCGTCATGCTGAATTGGCCCCACTCCCGGATACAGGTAGTTTCATACAGAAATTCGAACGCGAGCGTGAGGCCAGAGAGCGAGGCGAGGTGCGCGATACTCGAGGCTTCTTTGCCAAATACTGGATGTATATTGTGCCCGTTGTGCTATTAGTTTTCATTTCGGGAGCTACAAATCAGGATGCAGCCAAATAATCAAATCCAGTATTTTAGTACAATTTTCTTGTAATTGCAAAAAAATAAGAACACACAAAAGGTGTTTATCTTTATCCTAACACAAATATTGAGTCTTAAATTTTAATTTTAATAAACAAACTTGATAGCAAAACTGTTTAATTAACAATACAATTTCTTTCATATGTACACATAAGATAGATCGAAAGTTAGTTTCTGTGTCAATCATCGTCATCATCAATGCCCATCGCCTTTTCATAGTCTTCTTCGGTGATTTTCTTCTTTTTGAGCCGTTTAAAGAGTCGAATATCGCTGGCAAGCTCATCCAGTTCATCCTGTGTGTATTGTTGCTTTCGCTTGCGCTGTGCGCCATTCTCGCCCGCATCTGCCAGAGCTTGACGCTTTCGCTCCTTTTTGGCCTTGCGCAGCTCCTTCTTGGTCTTGGCATCCACTTTGGCCTTCTTTGTTTGATCCCACGACTCGGTGCGCTTCATGTGCGGCTTATGTTTACCAGGCCAACTACCTGTCTGCTCGTAGGTCTGCAGCTTCTGTTTGCGAACCTGCTCCTTTTGTGTGTTCTTGTACGTCAGCTTAGCAAGATCAACCTCAAAGCCGGGCGCAATAAAGCCAGACCCTTGATAGTTTTTTAGCTCCGGCATGCGTGGCAGCTGCAGCAGCCCATATGCAGTGGCCATTTTGCCCAGATCCAGATCCTTGAGACGCAAAATGGCGCTGCACTCATGCTTGGTATAGGCACGCACATGGGACACAAATGCCCGCATGCCCTTGTCGTAGATGCCTTTGTCAGTTTTCTGCAGTTGATGTACTTTTTCCAATGTGCGTTTCAGCTGCACTTCAGTTGTATCATTATCCTCCTGCTGCGGTTCATCTTGCAGTGCGCTAAGCTCAACTTTTTGATTTAGTTTTAGAAACTGAACGTACGCATCTTCGCTGGGCAGCAGCAACACCAGTGCGTTTCCTTCATTGCCCTGCCGCGCTGTGCGTCCCACGCGGTGTACAAAGCTGGATGCATTCGATGGTGGACCCCATTGCACTACCCAATCAATTTCCGGCACATCAAGACCTCGGGCCAGTACATCCGTGCAGAGCAGCACTGACTGCTGCTCGCTACGAAAACGTTCCACGACGCTGGCACGCTTGTTTTTCATTTTTCCATGTATGCCCAGAACTGTGCGCTCGGGCAGAAGCGGGGGCAGCACCTCAGCCCAGTACTCAACACTGGCGCAGGTGGGAAAGAAGACCATTACCTTGCCGGAAGTGGAGGTGGGTGAGCGTAGAAACTGCAAAAGCGCCAGAAACTTTTGCTCAGGCTCCACGATTTTATAAAAGTTTTGCAGTCTCGCCGGAGTGTTTACCGAAGCCTTTTCTTTAACAGTGACCAGTACAGGATTACGCAGACCAGCGCGTATCAAATCTGTCACTTCTGTTGTCTGTGTGGCTGAGAAAAGCCCCGTGCGGCGCTGACGTGGCAGATAGCCTAGTATGTTGTTAACGCTTGTTTTGAAACCCAAGTCTAGCAATCGATCCGCCTCATCGAGTACTAGAAACTCAAGGCTTTTGACGCGTGCCGCCAAATTTAGATCGTCACCCTTGCGCTGGAAGAGATCCTCAAGGCGGCCTGGAGTGCACACTAGGATGCATGGTGTTTGCTGCCTGAGCACAGCTATGTCCTCCTCAATGCTTTTGCCACCGACTATAAGCTGTTGTTTAAGGTGTTGTAGCTCCTTGTGAGCCAGAAACTGGGATAACACCTCGCTGATTTGGCGTGCTAGCTCACGTGTGGGCGAAATTATAAGTGCACCGATTTCCTTTGGACCCCAAGGTGTCTCCTTGTGCCTACGCTGCAGGATTTCGAGCAGGGGTACAAGAAAGGCCAACGTCTTACCGCTGCCTGTAACTGCCTCGGCGGAAACGTCTTTGCGTGCTAGCAGTAGTGGAATTGCTGCTGTCTGTACGGGAGTCATTTGCTGAAAGCCAAACTCCTGTAGGACTTCCAGCACGGGCACGGATAGCGGCGGTTTGTCCAGCGATCTCCATGTTTTTCGTGACATCTTATTATTTTGGTAAACAAATACACGTGCTGCGTAGTTGCCACCTAACTCAATAAACTTAACACACAATTATTGCTATCGATATCTATCGTTTCACTGAAAACAGCTGATTGTAAACTATGCGCCATTTTCAAATCTAACTTTTTTAATAAAACAAAAACAAAATTGGTTCAAATATAAAAATAAAACACATTTCACACTTCGAGCTTTAATGTTTAATTTAAAATACTGTAAAATATATATATATGCAGTTTATGTAAATACACATTTAAATGTAATTTCATTAGACACTGAATACAACTTGCCGTTTCCTGTTTATCTTGAACTACACATTCACTTAATTAATTGGTTAAATACACATGCATGTGTAACACATATGTATGTATGAATGGATTTAGTACATATATATATGCACATCTGGCCCCACGTACAGCTGGCGCTAAATAGGGCGATTTAAACAAAAAATGCAATTTAAATGTATAAAAATAAAATTTTGTCGACATTTTTAATTTTGGACGTTTTTTTTTCTTTTTATCAAACTGCTGTGTCGACTGTTGTTAATTTTGAACGGCGAATTTAGATTTGTATTTTTGCTTATTCATCTAGGTTATTGATTGTGTTCAAATGCCTGCTCCATTTGGCTTTGCTCCCAGAGTCTTGTAGGGCCTGCCACCATTGCGCTCCCATTCGCGATTGAATTCATGGTCCAGTATTTCGGCACCACGCTTTCGCGTTAGTCCCGTCTCCTCCAGGCTTAGCTCGCACATCTGCATATCGTCCGTGCCAGCAACAAGTAAAATTGGCGGCTTGTCCGCATGCAGCTCCATTTGCCGTGCAATCCATTGTCCATCGAAGTGAGCATACCACAGGCCGCGCTTAGCTAGTGTTAGGTAAACAACGGAAAAAAAGAGTTAATGTTTAATGCAATGCAATGTTTATGTAGGTTGAGTTTACTATTATCTGGCGCATTGGCACGCATAAAGGGTATGCGGAAGTAACGATGCTGAGCCGACACAATCTCCTGTATGGGCTGCACAATGGGTGGCTGTTTGAAAGCTGCAGATATAAAAAAAAAAGAAGTTATACGCAGGTCATTAGGGACTGTTAACACACATACCAGCTTCCATGACGCTTCTTGGCGCACGCTCATTTTCATCCATGGTGGTGCGCTTGCGGTTCTTTGCCTTCCAAGCGTGATACACCTTCAAGCGACGATGGAATTCTTGGCGACAAGCCTGCAATAAATACAACACATGTATGAAGAATTTGCTATGAGCTGACAAAACCAAAAAAACACAATGATTACCTCAAGCAGTTCAATATCGCAGGACGTGTTAATAGCATCGCGCAGTTCCGAGTACTTCCATTTGGATAAGTCATACTTCTGTTTACCCAGTGCCTGTTGCTGTGCACGCACGTTCTCCGATCTAAGTTATAAATCATTAGTGCATGAGTAAGGAATACATAACAAATGTTTGAATACAAAGCATGGGAGGTTTCGAAATGCAAATGCAAATGTGAGTTATTGATAGGTTTCAATAAACTTGTTATGTTTAAGATTTAGTTAAATAAATTTGGAATGCAACTAATAGCAAATCTGGGATATTACACTATTAAAGATGGTTGTATTAGTATGAATAATGATTTAACTAGTATTAAGTTAGAATAAGACGATTTCAGAACCAGCACCAACTCACTTATTTAAATATCGCGAAGCAATGTTTGACACAACTTGTGAAAAACTTTGTAAAAAGAAAAGTAAAGTAGGAGTAAATAGGTATTTGTTTTTTTTTTTTTTTTTTTGTAAATATATAGTCCAATTAGTTTGTGTAAAAGCGTTATAGAGAAAGCAAGAAAACGATTTTAATTTTATACAAGATCAAAGAAAATAATAAATTATAAAGCGTGCTATACCTGATCAGTTTGTTGGAACCCATGGGAGACGCGTCATTCAGACCACCACTGTGTTGGTTGTTGTTTGGTTTGTTGTGTTTTTTTTTTATGTGTGTGTTGTGTGGGGTGTAGTTGTGTGGTGTAGATAAAGAAGTGTAAGGGAAGGGAAATAGTTGGTGAGTTTTCTTTTTTTTTGTTTTCTTTCTTGTTTTCAATATAGTACAAACACATTCAAATATCATATATACTAGCTAACAAAACTGAAATGTACAATTGAAATACAGAATAATCTAGCTAAACCAATTGTTTGAATACCCTAAGGTATTATTCTCTCAAGCTGCTCTCTTTTTTTACTAACGATCCGCTGTTCACCTGCACCAGTTTATTTACTAGTAAGTTCAGCAATAGATTATTCCTGTACAATGTTTAACCTATCTTCTCTATCTGTGCATTTTTGTAATGGATAACATACTTGCGTATGACTGGTGGACTATCCTCCACCTGTCCGTTAGATTCGCTGGCCAAACGCATGGCCAACTCGTGATCACGACGTTCCTGTTCCAGCTGCTGGCGATACTTGGCATCATCCTTTGCTTCTTTCTCCAGCTGTGCCTGCAGCACTAACGCAGCACGTCGATCCTCCTCTTCTTGACGCAAACGCTGAATTTCGGCTGCCTTGCGTCTGGTTTCCATCTCGGCTTTTCTGTGCATGGAAAGATGGGGTAAGTGGGTCAAAGATATGGTAAGAATCGCTGCATAACAATACTAACAGTCGCTTGTTTTCAACATCCTCGCGTAAGCGTTGTTCTTCTGCCTCCTTGGCACGACGCTCAGCCTCCAAGGCTTCTTGGATTTTGCGCAAGCGTTCCTGTTCCTCGGCTTGCTGCTGCTCCTTCAGTTTGCCGTTCAAATCAACAGTAAGCTTATTCATGTTTGCCATGACCACCGTGTACATGGAATCGATTTCGCGTTGGGTAATGCGGGGATTATGCTGTAAGCAAAGTATAAATACAGTTAATAAGTGAAAATAATATCAAATTGAAAAACATACCTTTATCTTATTGATGGCATCATCGATCTGCTTGTAAATATCATTGACACCGCCAATAATTTCATCACGCCCCAGTTTAAGACCGTTTGCAATTTCAATGGTCTTCGACGTGTTAATACGTAATTTGTTGATCTTGGCTATGCCCTGGTACCTTGGACGATGATGTTTCCTTGCCAAAAAGCCACGTGCCATTCGCTGCGCGGTCAACACGCATTTGTTGCGATAGATAATGCGATTGCGTACTAATAAAAACAAAAAATTTTATAGCCTTGTGCAGGTTTTTGAGGTTGATGAGAGAATTAACAACTTACATTTTATGACGCAAAGAGCGCCAAGCGCAGACTTAACCCAACGAGAGCGTATCAACCACTTTTTAACCTTGGCTACGATGGCCAGCATGTTTTCTGGATCAGATCTCATAATGCGATCAAACTCCACAAACTTTCCAGGCCTAAAGAAAACCTTGGTGATGCCAAACTTAAAGTCCTTAGCGCTAAGGTTAAGCGATTGGAACATCGCCTCGCAGAAGGTGCGCGCCGGTAGCGAAACCAGCTCCGGCGGCAGCACCGACTTGTACATGCTGTAGAGATCAGCAAAGAGCACACGCGATGGATAGCCGTGCTCCATAAGCTCAAGCACCGATATTGTGCCAGAGCACTTGAGTTGCGCCAGCGCCAGAGAGCCCTCGAATTGACGATCAATCATTTTGCTGTTGGGCTTGATGCAACGTATGAAATTGGTGCCCTGAAGAATTGTTATATTGAGTTCATTGTGAAATTCGATGTTAAATTATCACTTACATTTTGTTCGAGCTTCTCCATGAGCTCACCAAGCTGCGTCTTAAACTTCGAGCCGACGGATATAAAGGTTAGCTTGCCACGCACAGATGTGTTGCTACCCGATGGGAAAAGCAGCTTCAGCAGCGGATTTTCACACTCTTGCACTAGACCCTCAAGCGAGGCGTGCAACGCATCGTTGTTTTTCTCAATAAACTGTTCCGTATTGTAGCAAACGGCGCCAGCAAAATGACGCACCAGAAAACCCTCCTCGTCGCGCAGAGTGCGATGTGCCTTGAGGCGCGAAGATCGCGGCAAACCTAGACGATAGTGATTCGCCCAGGATTTATGCACCTCTGCTGTAAAATGCGCTGGCGACGACTTGGGCAGCTTCGATTCTTCGTCCAGCAGCGTAAAGATGCCATTTGATTTGGCTTCAATCAGGTCAATTATGTCTTGATTATCCGTGAATGTAATCTCCGGCACATTAAGACCCTCGCGCTTGTACAGCTCCTGTTCGTTCTTCAAGATGTTGTCGTTGAAAAACTTTTGAAGTTTCTCATTGCAATAGTTGATGCAAAACTGCTCGAACGAGTTAACGGTGAAGTACTCAAAGCCAGCTATGTCCAGCACGCCAATATAGAAATTGGATGCCTGAAACGGAATGCTCTGATTGATTAAAGCCACAATGCGATCGAAAAGACGACTGTAAATTGCTTTAGCTAATGCATCGCGCGCATTGCTCGCCTCATAGATCTTCAGTGGAACCCTTTATGAGAAAATAGCAAATGTTATGAAAATACGAAACAATTTAAAATCGCATTAACTCACATGATAACCGTGCCCTTAAAGCCACCACCCTTGCTCTGCATGACGCGCGACACCAGAGCAGTACGCAGTTCGGTCTGATCCACGCCCAGCAGGCCACTTGTAATGGTCAATGAATGCTCTGACGCCTCCGACACCTGACAACCGCCACGGACATCATCAGGTATCTCCTCAAAGGTTATGTTGCCCAAATGCAGCACGGCGGCTACCAGTGTATATATGCCCATTTTGTCTGTGGCCGAGAGACCTAAGCGGCCCAATGCCTCATCAAGATTCTGAAAGTGCTGGTAGTCATCAATAATGGGATCCTTGAGCGGACCCTTCTTCTGATGACTCTTTGACTTCTGGGTATCGGGTATAAGCTGCTCAGTCTTTGTATTGGAAAAGTACTGCGTGCAACCGGATAAATACTGCAAGTAAGAGCATTTAGTTTAGTAACGTTTTTAACAGTGAAACATGAGCGATTGCTTACGCGATAGTCATCAGGTTTGCCCAAGCTTAGCTTGTCACGCAGCTGCTGTGGTGCACCAGCCAGGAGCATATAAAACACATGATAGTTGCGCTCCTCGGCGCTCTGCGTGCAAATGCGACTTTTCTCCAGCAAATAGTGGGATATGTAGCCACCAACCACCTGACACTTGGCATCATAATGCACCTCAATGAATTTGCCAAACCGCGACGAGTTGTTGTTGCGCGTTGTCTTTGCATTGCCAAAGGCCTCCAGCACAGGATTGGCTAAATGAAATTACAAGTCAGTCAATTGGAAATGGGCGCATAATCGTAATTTTTAGCTCTTACCATCTAGTATTTTGGCCTCAATGGGACCGGCGCTGTCGTGCGAGTAACATAAATATTTGAGCAAATATTTCGTGGACTCAGTTTTGCCCGCACCCGATTCACCTGAAACAATGATGGATTGCGATAACTTGTAGACGCGCATATCGCGAATAGCTTTGTCCGCTGTAAAGCAAAGGAACATTTTATAAAGTTAAGTCTTAGAATCCTGGGATAATCACTTACCAATGGCAAAAACATGCGGTGGCAGTTCACCCAACGAACGTCCATTGTATTTCTTGATGGTGTCTGGTGCATAGAGTTCCTTAATCTCACGATAAGGATTAACGGCAATGAGTATATTAGCCACATATGTCTACAAGTAAAAAAAAAAACTCGTTATATGCCATTTGGTTAATGGGGCTTTGATCAACTTACGTAGATCTTGTCTTTGTAGTAACGTGTTTTCAGATTGTCCAGAAATGTGGCCTCGTTAAGGAGCATAAGCTCACCTGGAAATTAGATTAAGTACGCAAGTCGTTTAATTCTTTGTACATGCATTAAATTATGTGCTTTTTTATGTTGCAAGTTAACTTTCACTCGACTCGGGTCGGAGGTTATGTTTAAGTGGTTTATCGCTCAACTGTTTCACGCAAGCGTAGCTAACGATCATGCTGTTTAAAAACAAGAAACAAAAGTAGCGCTACAATCCGGACGGTTTACGACGTTTAAACAAAGTAGAGCATCAAACAGCACGTGAGATTCTACATAGCAGGGAGTTGGACAATTACATGGAACAAAAGATCTTATATTAACAGCAATCACATAAGTTTACGATTCGTTGGAAAACCGTACGGTTTATCTCGTTCTGCTCCGTATATTTAGAAAAGTTTGTTATTTCTTATACACAATGCAGATAACAGTTTAACTACTAACACAAGCATATGTATGTATATAAAAGTTGCAACTTTTGCCTCTGATATTATCTATCTAAACATTTTAGCCGTTCTAGGTCTAGTTGGGTAGATGAGATTTCAGATTAACAGCGGACAGGAAATTGTTGACAGTTTCTAAACATTTGCCTCACAGTTGCGTTGAGTTCCCCTAGAGAGAATATCTACTTTTTTTCTATACTTTACATAACCACGTTCTATTCACAAAAAAATAAAAGCTAAACAAAAGATAAAGCCCAAGAGCAATAAATACAAAACGCACATAATTAATGTGTATGTCATTATGTGTCTATATGCGTTAACGTTTGTGTCTTGCTTCTACTTACAGTTGTCATCGTGATCCTGGGGTCCATCACATGAGGAATGGATGTCGTCACAGTGACATGTCCGCTTGGGGAACTTGCGATCGGTGGGAGTGACCTCAAACTCCTTGGCGCCGATCTCCGTTATGCGACCCTGTATATATCCATCCACAGGATCCCTCACCCAAACTAGTTGGGTGTCCTCCAACATTTTTCGCACTGCAAACAAATAAATGTAAGTAATCAGTTTTTATAACGAAATAGTTGGGGATTTTGATACATAGTAATCAAAACGAAAAATCTTATCAACTACCGTCAACACTAACACAGCCAAACAACAGTTAACAGACCAACTCAACGCTCTGACAATGAGCCGCGTCGTCAGAGTTCACAAAAGCAACTGAGCAACGGAGCGGGCGATCACAACCAGGTAAGCTACAATTGATAGAGATGAGTGCGAAATCGTATCGTGACTTCGTGTCACGAGAGCATGTACAAATTAGCTAGCGGCGTGATTTTATACACGTCTCTAGGTAGCACTGATCGGTTCGGTTGTTAAACCTCTCTCACTCTTCCAATTTCTTTCCCACTCTCTTTCTCTGAGCAACAGTCATTTAGGCCGCTTTGCCGCTCTGCTGCCAGTGACTAGAGTCGTAGTCGCGTCGTGCCGGTGTTTTATGGCAGTTCTTGTTGAGCATTTCTCAGCTATTTAAACTTTACCTGACTAACTGTGTGAGTGAGAGAGAGAAACTAATACACACCTTCCCCTCTCTCTGTCTTTCTTTTTTGTTTGTTACACTTGGCTATTGTTCTTTCTTTATTCGCTGACGTTGTCGCCTTGTGGCAATTTCTGTTTATTTTCCTTTTTTTTTTTAGTTTTATTTGTGTCTATTTGTTGGTTACCATTCTTGGTCATTCGTTGACTCACGGGCGTTGTGCTGTTGATAAGCACAGCTCCGCCAACCGTGTAGGTGTTGACAAATCAAGAGAACCGACCCATGGTAATGTTGACCTTGTTGTTGCTGTTGTAGTTACTGTTGTCAGGGCACCCAGTTGCTTGACAATTCGCATATAAACATAAAAAAAAATACTGTGTAAAAACCGCAAGCTCTCGTTTACAGCAACCTCTCTCTTAACCTCTACGGTCATTATAATTTATACCTCTTTCATGTTGTGTTATAGTGTGGGGGGTAACTAAGACAATGACGTTGAGAATTATCAAGGTGAAATTCATTTACTTATTCAGTTTGCTGGGTTAATGCTGCCCAGCTTGGTTCGGCTCTGTTCGGCTCTTATAGATCGGCTACACACTCAATTAGACTCAGCTTTTTTTGTGAGTCGCATTTCCCTCATTTCACTAGTGGGCTTCTGTGGAACAATGCGAAACGATTTTGCGGGTTTGCGAAGAGCGAAAACAATGAGATCTCTCTTCCCGTACAAATTTACATGACATTTGCAAAAGTGCTAAATTATTAAATGATTGTTAAGCGAGTTTTATTTTGTACATTGTTCGCTTGTGCGGGAGATGTGTATTTATGTATGTAGCTGATGAGAATTATTATGCTGAATGGATCGTGGGTGTTATTTTGAGCAACAACTAGACTTTGACAGAGGTTTTATTGTTGTGTTGCATACAATGCCTTAAATATTAACCGTTAACTATTTTGATTATATACATTTCTTTAAGAATGCTGCTTTGAATATGAATGCGTCACGATTTTTTCTCATTCTCCTATATGTCCCTTAAGACCACTCAGCATGGGCATTAAGATATCATAGAGTGTCCATTCCCATTTTTGTTTTCTTTTTCAAACTAATTGACAGACACTTTTATGCTGATAGCGAATCGAAATAATGGAGAAGGCTCATTAACTGCAATGTATCTATCACAATTAGCCCAGTTCGGGAAAGGAAAGTGGAACTTAGCTTTAGCATATGACTGAAATCGCTTTATAATGTGCATGGCAAATTAACAACAATTTTTCAGACAATTTAACATAATCTTGATTATGCAGAAAGTGAGAGAAGAAAAAAAACCGCTGCACAATTGCCATATGCAGTTTGAAATACCCTATAAAATGTTGATGGTGATGCATATTACTGCAAAGCGAACATCTGTCAACTTCACTTACAAGCATACCATTATAACTCTGCACAGGGTGTTCATGTAGTCGCGCTGCCGTTCTCAACTGCAACTGCGATGACGACGGCATGAATTTGTCTGTCTCTATGCACTGGAGACGTGCGCAAAAATTACAAACAACAAAAAAAAAACACAAATGAAGTTTGCCTATGATGAACAACAGCAAGGAGGCAGGTGTGTGAGAGAGAGAGACAGATGATTGCCAGAAAAGTAGCAAAGTTGCCTGGCTGCATTCTAAGGAAGAGAGGCAGAGGAAGAGAGATATTGCATTGCATAGTCAGGGCATTGGAAATGCAAAATGCAAGACAATCTTTGTGCAAAGTCTCAGAGCAATCAAGTCTCAGGGCAGGCAGCCAAGTGTGGCAGCAGCAGCAAAAAGCATAAATGACTTGATGACATAGGAAATGCTTAAGGGCGCGACATTGACTATGCAGAAGGCATGGCGGCCAGGCGGCAAGGCGTCATAAACACACATCGAACGCTTTTTCTTCTTGATATGTCGACGTGTCGACAGACAAACAGGAAAACAGCAAAGTCATGTCAAGTCAAAACGGTAGACGACGTCTGAAAGGAGGCAAAAAAGGGCTTATGAAATGTGAAGCCGCGGCCTTTGTGTGTGCTCAGTAAATGGATGGCACCTGCATCTGGTTAGCCTAGCACGTAGAAAGCGGCTTATCGTGGTCATGATTTCTTGACCAGGTCGTTTTGCGTAACCCGAGCAGCCCCAAAGGTCCACTCAAAACTGAGACGAAGCAGACGCTTCGCTGTCTCTCTGTGATATGTGTGCTTGTGTAGCGCAATGTGGGTGGTGATATCATCGCTTTTTTCAGCCACAATTTCAGGGTTGCGTACTAGTCATTACTTGTTACTGTAATTGAAGTTTCGGTCTTTTGTTTATGTATTAGCCAAAGTTCTGCGCACATCACCATGCGATTTGCGTATATACAGACTGTTTCTTTATCGGTTATGGCCAAGATGAGGGTCGGTAAACTTGGGCGTCAAACCTTTCGTTTACCTTTACTCAGGTGTTATCTGTCAGCTACCAAATTGCATTGTTTTTTTCTGTTTGAAAAGACGATTGCCAAACAAGCGCCTTATCGCTTTTAACGATTATTGCAGCCATAAATATTTTAATACATAAAAACATGTTTGTTAAAAAAAAAATATTAATTGAAATGCATTTTGCTCTTCAAAGTTGTTGAACTTTCAATTATTAACTAGCCAAAATATAATTGCAACATATTCGCAAAATTTGTAACCAATTGGTGTAAGATAAGATAACGTTCAATAAAGAATTGCGACAATTAATCTATTTTATTTATTGAACTCACCAGAGTTGGGATTATGACCCTCTTTGTTATTCGTATAGAAATCCATATTGTTCTTGTCTATATTTCCAAGTGTTTGACTGTGTGTGTGTGTCCTAATGAGTTAATTGCAGTGCAATGCACTAAGGCCAAAGGGTTGAGTCAACGAGGAGTGCAAGGAGTTGCACAAAAAGGGTGCTGCAACGCTGCAGTTGAGTGCACTTTGACTAAAGACTTAAATCGTATGTGTGTATATGAGGAGGTTGACCTGGGTCTGAAACCGTTCTGTGTGTGTGTGTTGTTATTATTATTATGTTTTGGGCTTGGCAGCTGCTTCCTTGTTCGATTTTCACTATCGATTAAACACTTTTCACTTGCTCACAAACCAATTACACTTTCGTACGCTTGGGGCCCGCTCGTTTTGGTTTGGCTTAGCTTAGCTTGGCTGTTGGATAATTTCAAGCGAGAATTCGTTTTCGCTTTTCGATTTAGCGATTTTCACAACTACTGCAGCACATATGTACATATGTGCATTAATTAAATTTTCCTCTTGTTTAGAAACTTTATTGCACAATTTGCTGCATTTGCTGCATTTGCTGCATATGCTGACCTACATTACGCGCCAACATATCATCTCATCGACAACAGATTAGCTGGAGATTGAGAAATGAAGATTTGCTGCCGCTATATGCGCATTATATATACATGTATCTCTTTCTCTCTCTTTCTCCGTGTATGTGTGTGTGTGTATAATCGGCGTAGCTGGCAAACTTTTGTGTGTACGTTTTTTGACTGCATTCGATGAATATGTAAGTTTGTTGCTGTTTTCACCCAGTAACCGAGTTCTCTGACACCCCTCCCCGAACGGACAAACGAACGATTCGACCCGCTAGCGTGAACCGAACGTGCGATGCAATTGTACGACTGCAATCAACGAGCTCACAAATTGCACTGATGCGTTTCTGTCTGGATTCTGTGGCTCAACAAACAGAGCGCACAGGATGTTTTGGGGTTGTTGTTGCGCGCCGCATATCGTAAACGATATACGACAGCATTGACTGCGTCGAATCGAGTCACAATGTCTGTGTGTGTGTGTGTGTGGGTGGCACAGTAATAATTCGATTTGCGTGTCAGTGGCGGGTAGGTAAATTGCCATTGCTTGGGCCCTTTGCATCTGCAACATTCAGTGTTTATGCTCCAGTTCAAGCCAAACCAAAACAAAAGCTGAAATTGTAACACTTCGCTGAAGTGCGGCTGGAGTCACCACCAGGAGGCAATGGAGACGCACAATGAACGCACAGACACAACAATATATATATATGCATACATTTATATTGCAATGGAACTCGGCGTGACATAACAACTTCCGGTATAATTGATGCCCGGCTCCAGCTGTGCGTGTTTCTTTTATTTCATTTCAAATTGCTTAAATTGGGTACTCCACAGTTCAAAGGCGCAACAGCTGATTGAGGGACAGAGAGAGAGAGAGCTTTAGTGCAAGCTTTTTTCAAGTGCAAGTGAAGCATTTATAGCAAATGATAAATTAGCATAAGATCCCACACAAATGCAGGTAGGCAAAAGCATTGGCAAAAGCTTTTGCAAAGCTCTTCGTATGTAAAACAGCCGATAGAATAAACATAGGGCAATCGCTGATGCAGCGATAGAGACGAAGCAAGGTAAAAGGGAATAATCATTTGCGGTGTGTGGTAGAAGGAGACAAAATCGTCAGCTGTCTGACCTAGCATTGTGTTTGGTATTGTTGTTCCTTTTCTATTTCAACAACAAATTAGCAAAAACGCTTTTGCTGACGATATATAAATATCCGTATATTGCGATTCGTGTATAATTTAATTTGAAATATTCTTTTAACTAACAACACATAAAACCCACCCGCCTATATCCATAAAAACATAACCAAACAACAACAATGCGATGCATGCTCGCTCTCACACAAACAATAGAACACGCACCCTCTGCGAGCAACATATGTGCGTGCATGTGTGTGAGGGAGAGAAAAGAACATACAACATATACCTGAGAACTGTTGTCAATGCTGAATGTGTTGGTTATGTAGCACGTTTAGACAGTCTCGCTCAACAAGTCAGGTTGGCCGAGCGGTCTAAGGCGCCAGATTTAAGCTCTGGTTCTCGAGAGAGAGCGTGGGTTCGAACCCCACACCTGACAAGTCGGTAAAATTTATTTTTCGTTCTTTTTTATTTTATTCTTAAAATAAGCCATTTGCACTGGCAACCACAAGTATTTGGTGGCCGTAACTAATATTTTTTTTTCATTATGTTAAATTACAAATTTACATATAAGAACACATTTTAAATATAACTGATAAAATGATTCATAATAAAATTTGTTATGGCATGACTGCAGTTGCGACATTGCTGATAGCACAAACATTCTACACCTTCCGGTTGACCATTAACAAGGGCCAAAACCCGAGGCTTGAGCTTAACAAAGGGCCAGGCCAGCAAGTGCCGTTGACTCTGAATAATTAATAATCATGTTGGTTGTTTGTCTGTTCGTTATGTGTCTATTGTTTTGGCCTGTGCTTTGTTAGCTATTCTGTTGCATTGCGCAACGTTAAAAACGAAAAACGAAAAACGAGAAAAAAGACAATAACGGAACGGGCCAACAGGTTGAGCTAACCTAAATGAAAATTATTGGCGCAAACGGGAAATCAATTTGTCTATAGATAATTATTATTCGTCGTCTTTTTCTGTTCAAGCATCGATGCAGCTATTAATCTTTAAATAATGAACGTTTGTTTTGCTTTTTGTTACTACAATGCACAATAAAAGCGCTTGATTAGACTTTTGATTTGGTATAGAAAATAGTCATTTGTTAGACTTTGATTTGACCCCAAAGGTTAATCGATTTGCCATAACACGTGACATTTGTTTTCTTCTTCCTCTTTTGCTTTACACTGCCTTTTGGCCCATTTCTTCTTATTATGTACACGTATATAGACAGACTGAAAAGATTACATGTAGACTTCGAAAAAGCCAAACAAAAGCTAAATAATTTCATAACCCCGAGCTAAGCAAACTAGCTTGCCATTCTTTAACGATGGATGGGAAAAAAAAACAATTTAAATTGCCACTGGCAGCAAAGAAATAAGACGAAGAAATATTATGCAATAGTTGCGACATTTTCCATAGATAAAGTTAATAAAATGACGCCAGAAAAGGGTAAAAAAGAGATTATAGGAACGGCAAAGTGAAGAATTCGAATGGAATTTCTGCAAAGATGTTTGTAAAAAGAAGAATCTTAAAACGAGAACGCTTCTAACTATGGTAATGGCAAAGTGTAGCAATGAACTGAAACTCGTTTCGTTTACATATACATATATAGTTGGTCAGATCTTTCAATATCAAGTTCAACCAGTCAAGCGCAGCAGGCTGGTATCGACTTGACTCAAGTTAGGAACGCTAACGGTGGTCTGTTGCAAGTCCATGTGGCAGGCAGGTTAACAATGCGAATGCAACGCAGCAATCCAAACCACATGCAACTGCAACTTGCGCTTATATATCAGTTGCACGGATTTCTACCAATGCCAAGTGGCAAGTGACTGAACAACCAGTTCAACTTGTTTTCCCAACCGTTTTGCAGCAGCAGCTGCCCAGAACTTTACTCTGGACGCAAGCTAGTACAAACCAACAAGCCAACAAGACAACAAAAAACAAAACAAAAATTATAATATTCAACAAAATACGCGCTGTCCATCCAGCTAAATCTAGTCGCCCAGTTTTGGGTTGGAAAACAAAAACAAAATAAAAAAAAATCCACACAAAAGCAGAGGAAATGCTCAAATAGCAATTACGTTGCGTTTGTAACAGCAACAATAAAGAGACTCGGGGGCATGCAGCAGCTGTAATGTTTATGGCCCAAACGTCACAGGAAAATGATTTTAGATGGCCAAAGGGGGTTTAGGGTAAAGTTCAGTGTACCGTAAAGCGGCTAACAAAACGCTGCGCATGCCCAAAACAAGTTCGTTTTTTTCTTTTCCGTTTTTTTTCTTCTTTATTGTATTTAAGTTTTGGTTTTATTCGGCCAACAATGCAGGTCGCATTATTAGCAACAACGAATAAATCAAAATTTTTATTTAGTTTTAGCTGCATTTTATCCAGCTTTTGACGCTTTTTGCTGGGTTCAATGACTCACAGATTGATGAAAAATTTGCTGTCTGTTGATAGTTAAACGTCGGGCAAGTGGAACCAATTAATTCAGACGCCAAGTGTTGAAAACAAAACAAAAACAAAAACGAAAACAGGAAAACAACCAACATTAAAACAATTGCAAAACTAAAACAACTAACGTTTGCCATTTCCCCTTCGTTTACAGTTAAAAGGAGGCATATAAAAACAACAACTAAAACAGCCGACAGGCATCAGTTGGCGTCAAATCCGTTTGTTGAATTCACTGGGGTACCATAACTTAGGCATTTCTTCACTTGCCACATACAGAGGCATGTTTACAGACTCTGCGTTTTCCATATGTTGCACAACAGTGTTTCCCTCCGCCCTCCCACGCGGTAGAGTGTGAAAAGCTTGATGCATTTGCCTGTCACCAATGTGATGTACACAAGAAGAATAACAAAGTGCACATTTTTTTTACCACTAAGTGAAGAGCAAGTAAACAAACATTTTCTTTCTTTTTCCCCAGCTGTGTTCAGATGTTAATTCTTGTACTAATTGTTAAAGTGTTAACACAAAACAATATATAGTTTTTTTTTTTGTTTTTGTATAAAAAGTTTGTCAAAACTGTGCATTTGTGTTATCAATTGTATTTAATCTTATCTTGTTATCTATTATGGTGCAGCTGACAGTCTGAAAAAATACTTAACACTTGTGCAAAAGCTTACAACAAATCGAAATTCAATTTTGTTTGTATACATTACTACTAATAAGCTTTTTTTTTACCACGCTATATGAAAAGACTACTTATTTTTCATACGTGAATTCATTCATTCGCACTCATACTTCAGGCTGTACCGTTATATTACCGTTATATGTGACATAACAATGTGCGACTGCATTTGGGTTGGAATTTGATGTAATCTTCAAGAAAACGAAACGAAACGCAGGCAAGATGCAATAACATATACACGATAAGATGTTTATGCTAATCGAAAACTCTTAGAAAACAATGGCAGCAATTAATCCACGAACTTTCACTTTATAGCTCTTTCTCACTTTATGATTATATGCAAATTATAACGAACGTTGGCACTTTAAATGGGCTTGGCGTGAATTAAACTAACCAAATGGGGCGGTCTTGGGTTAACGAGCATCACACGCATCTCAAAACTCTATTGTTGTTTGACCAACATTTGTTGTTGTTTTTTTTTTTCGTTTTTGGCAGGCAGAGGAAGTTCGGGCAGCTGTTGGACGCGCATGACAAGGGACAAAGGATGTATGACAACAACATTTGAGGATCGCTTTGCGAACGAGTCGCACTGTCAGCTGTGGCGCGTGCAGCAGCAATCTCTCCTCTATTCCTACCCTTCACTCCACCACTGAGACGAGGGCGTACTGCTGTTGTTCGCAGGGTGACAGAGGCACAACAATAAAGTTTAATACCAAAAAAACAAAAAAAAGATGTCTTTTTTTTTCATCGTTTGCTGAATAGCTAAACCCGTTAATTGGCTTCAAAATGCACGTTCTTAAAATCTGTTTACACTTAACAGACTCTGTGTGTGTGTATGTTTGTGTGTGTGTGTATTATGGTAGGTTTTGCAATTGTTGGTGTGGCCACATGCTGAGCAGCATTCACAAATGAAGATTGGACCGAAGAGTGTTGCCAGTGTCGACTTTTTACCACAGATTTTGGGATATGTGAACAACAAATATACTTTTTTTTAGTTTCAACGTGAACTTTATAATATAAGCTAGTAATAAAAACTAGTTTCTTTATAGTTTATCAAAGTAAGTTGGCAACACTGCTGGCCAATGACTTGATATTGTTGAAAAAAACTACCATAAAAGGAAAATGCAAGCGCAAGGAGTTTGTCACGTATTCCCTTTTTTGCCAACATTTTCATGGAACGTATACAATTAACAAAATGTGCCTGGCTTTAATAATGAGCTATGTATGTTTGGCTGCGAGAATACAACAAAAAATATCTATATTTTAGCTGCTTGTACTTCTTTTTCTTCTTCTTGACTGCCTTTTGACATTCAACTCTATATATAGCACCTATGTGTGTGTGTGGGTGAGACAGCTGCTAATGCGGCTGGTGGTGAATTTTTGTCTGTTGGGGGTGAATACGAGGAAACGAGGATGTCGCGACTGCGCCCATTTCATGCTCACGTTTTGTGCTCTTTTGTCACTCAGTGTCTCTCTCTCTCTCACTCTCGTATCGATTCTTTTTGCTTATTGCAACGTGAAACGCCAACGCAGCAGAACACAAGTACGAATACAAATATGAACACGAAAGGGGGCCGAAACGGAGCAAACAAAACTCACACACAGGTTGAAAGCGTACCAAAAGGGCAAATACACGAAATGTTGATTTTGTTTTGTTGTAAGTCCGTTGCGCTTACCTGTTGCTGCTGCTGCTATTGTTGTTGCCGCTGCTTCCGCTAGAGTGAGTTGCCGGGTGTTTATGCTTCGATTTCAGGGTCACTCGTTGTTTAGTGATGTTTTTTCTCGTCCGCCCTTGCCGTTTTGGCAAATAGTTTAGCAAAAACCACAACCGGGCCGAATGTTTAGCAACAGAATTTAGTTTGAACACGCACACACCATAGATATGATATTTTTTTGCCAGTTGGCAGTTTTATGTGTTGCAGAAGGCGAAATTGCCCCCGAACACAATAAACACAATTCGTAGCCTGACGTATTTTAATAAAGTGTTTTGCTTATCAACTGAAATATGATGTGATCTTGTTGTTAATAGCGCTAAGTGCGCGCACCGACCAACGCGTTCGATGTTTTTATTTCGACTGCGCGCGATGTCCAATTTGACATATCGTCATCGCGTTCGCAAACTCAAAATGGCCTACCAAACAACATCGATAACTTGTAAAGAGTGTTGTACAATGTCACAATTGTTGCTTGACATGTTAGCAGCATATATGATGTTTAGAAACATGTAACCTATGCTTAATTGTAAACATGTTGCAGTGTTTATAAACGTTAATAGCAATAAAAAAGCTAATGAAAAAGAAAACACAGTTCAATAAAGCGGCTAATTGCACTTCCAGAGCAACCCCCCCTGAGTTAACATTCATACAAACCATATTCGGCTTTCGCTTCAATTTGCCACAGCAGCAATGAAAAAATCAAGATATTGAGATACGCTGACTAATTGAGTCTAATTGAGATTGCTCGAATCTATGTATTTACATACATACAAGACATACATATATATGGTGCGATTCACAATTTGATTTCGACTCAATTGATTTTCCATCAAAAAATAACGACGATTGACACGATCCAATTGAAATTTGAATGTAAATGAACTCCAATATCCAATATCAAACGATCGTCGATTAAATTAACAAATCCAGATCGAAATTGATATTTAAGACCTGTAATGCAAACGACTCCAAAACGATTTGAACCCTTCTCCACAGTTCGTTCAGTTAATCGATGCATCATTATACATATATTATTTTTGGGAAATAAAATATGCGTTTTAAGACTTAATTTAATGCATTATTATTGCTTTAGTTAACGGCTGATGGTTGTTACAAACTCATAATATTATGGTCGAGAAAAACAAATTCTATTTATACAGTTAAGTAAACAGCCGTCTTAAGTAAATAATAATACAATTTACTTAGATATATAAAAGGAAAACAATATACAGTACACAAACCGTACTGCATAAATATCTAAATATCGCATGTGATAATTGTTTGTATTTTTCAGTTATGCGTCATCGCACGCAAGTTGGCTAGTCGAAAAGACCGTTAACGCATTGGAAACCCTCTTTAATATTCTTACCCCAAATGTTGCTTTCGGGGTTGCTTGGTGTATTGCTCTCACTCTCTTTCTCTCTCGTTTTCACTAATATGCTGGATATAATTTCTCCCATATGTGTGAGGCGAAGAGAGAGCGAAAAAGTGTGTGTGTGTGCAAAAGCAGCTGCCTGGCAATATGCATGATGGATACTCGTTTAATTTGGACATACATACATATGTGTAGACACAGTGTATATGGGACAGCTATCGTAAGGTATCGTCAGCATTATTGTTTTCAGTCTTTGCCTGGCCATCAATCGTGCAGCTTATGTTTTATTCCGTTTGCCGATACCAAATGCCGGTTGAGTTTATCTTTTGCCTGCCGCCGACAAACGACTAAGACGAATCATTTCGTTAGTTGCGTCAGATCCACACCGGCTTGCATTAGAACTGTTTTTGGCAACACGTGTTGCTCATTGTTGTGTTGTTCAGCATAATTACGCCTCTCTCTCTCTCTCTCGCTCTCTCTCTGTCGCTCAACGCTCTCAGTGTGTGTGTGTGTGTGTGTGTGTGAGAGGCCAGAGTACAAAGTACACGTCATAATTTGCTCACTCGCGAAACATCACGAGATACGCACCCGAAGAAAGCACACGCAAAAGCGCAAAACTACGAACATAAAAAAAAACCTTCAGTGATTCACTGGCTGCGTTGCAAGCAAGTGCAAAACACGGACGAAAGCCAAACTCGAGTCGGAATTTAAACGAAAAGTAAACAGTTCAGTTATTCATTTAGCTGAAATGGGCTACGATGAGGTTATCGTGCAGCTGGGCGATTTCGGTCGCTACCAAAAGATTATCTACATACTGATCTGTCTCACATCCATGCCAGTGGCATTCCACAAGCTCGCCGGCGTTTTTCTGCTAGCCAAACCGGACTTTCGCTGTGCTCTGCCCACAGATCCGGACAATGGTAGCAGCAGCTATGAGTTACCTGCGCAGCTTAAACAGCTTGCCTATCCGCCGGAGCACAGCTGCGTCTACTACGAGCTGGACTACGTCAACGGCAGCTATCATCGTCTGAGCAATGAAACCCAGAGCTGCACTCGATACATCTACGATCGGTCCCGTTATGAGAACAGTGCTGTGACTGAATTTGATTTGGTTTGTGGTCGTGGATTTTTGGCTGCCACCAGCGATTCGATGTTCATGCTGGGCGTGCTGCTGGGCAGCATTATCTTTGGCCAGCTGAGCGACAAGTATGGAAGAAGGCCCATATTTTTCGCCTCCCTGGTCATCCAGGTCATCTTTGGCGTTATGGCAGGAATTGCACCGGAGTACTTTAGCTATACGCTAGCTAGACTTGTTGTTGGAGCAACTACAACGGGTGTATTCCTGGTGGCGTATGTTATAGCTATGGAAATGGTTGGTCCCTCCAAGCGTCTGTATGCGGGCATCTTTGTCATGATGTTCTTTTCCTTAGGCTACATGCTGACAGCGGCTTTTGCCTACTACATTCACGATTGGCGCTGGCTACAGATTGCCCTGACACTGCCTGGTTTGCTCTTCATGTGCTACTATTGGATAATACCCGAATCTGTGCGCTGGCTGCTCTCCAAGGGACGCAGGGATCAAGCCATTGAAGTTATCCAGAAGGCGGCGCGATTCAATCGTGTCGATATAACCAAGGAGGCTCTCAAGGCGCTGCTGGACGAGGGTGTTAGCTGCAACCAGGAGCTCAAGGTCGAACAGGAACAGGAACAGGAGCAGGACTCAAAGCCCGCCTCTGTCTGGGATCTGCTACACTATTCAAATCTGCGCCGCAAGACTTTGGTCATCTTCTATGACTGGCTGGTGTGCAACGGTGTCTACTATGGCCTTTCCTGGAGCACCAACAATCTCGGTGGCAATGTCCTACTCAACTTTGTAATCTCTGGCGCCGTGGAGATTCCCGCCTATTGCTTTCTATTGCTCACTCTCAACCGTTGGGGTCGTCGCTCGATTCTCTGCGGCTGCATGCTGGTTGCTGGTGCCAGCCTGCTCCTAACCATTGCCGTGCCACGCGAGATGCACTGGCTAACTGTGACCTGTGCCATGGTTGGCAAACTGGCCATCACCGGCTCCTACGGTACCATCTATCTCTTCTCCAGCGAACAGTTTCCCACTGTGGTGCGCACAGTGGGAATGGGCGCTGCCTCTATGGTCTCCCGCCTGACGGGCATGCTGGCACCCTATTTGAACGCATTGGCCGTCATCTGGCCACCGCTGCCATTGGTCATCTATGGCACACTCTCGCTGGCCGCTGGCTTTCTGTCGCTGATGCTGCCGGAGACGCACAATAAGCCAACGCTGGAGACGATTGCCGATGGCGAACGCTTTGGTAAGCGGCAGTCGGCGGATACATACACTGTGGAGGCGGGCAAGGAGCTGGAGACGCAGCCACTTAACGCCGTCTTGACCAGTCCCAAATCCTAGGCATTTTGATTAGTTAGAGACAATTAAGTTCCAGAAAAAAAACCGATACAAAAAAAAGACAAAGTATTATATTTCAGAAATCTCAAATGCAAGCCAAAAAATAAAACAAACAAAGAAAAAACAGGAAAAAAACACGAAAAAAAAGACGAAAATCAGTTTAAGCATTTAGCTTTGGGCACAGTGGAGTCTTACATAAAGGAGGAGGAGAAGATCTGCTATGATTATGATAATAAATAAATTGAATTATTCCAAACCCATTTAACTAGAGTCAATACCAAGTATAAGTAAAACAAAATAATGCCAACTTCCGTTTCGTTTACTTTTGAGATTCTTCTTTATGCTATCAACACAACACGAGATTCTCATTTCCAGAGCACTAAGCAAAATTAAATACAAAGCAAATGAGAATATTTGCCATTGTCTCAAGTATTCGACTGCTGCATACTCTGTTTCCAGGGGTTTTAGTATATGGTTATTAAGATTTAAATCGACAAAACGAAGATAATGATAGGTTCAAATCAAATATACCTCATCTTTTTCTGTTTACATATGTATATATATAAGTTTACGAGAACTCAAAGTGCTTGCTAGACTCAAAGAAAAGAATGTTATTTGGCTAATGAATTGAACTTGAAAACGTTGAAATAATCATAGAATTGTTTATGCAAAGCGACGCATTCTAAACTAAACTATTATTATGAATGTAAAATGCCCAAGGTAGGCTGACACAACAAATTAAAATGACATAAATGAATTATCGCAAATTGTTTATTTACACATTGTTAGACATTGCCCTTAAAAGCAATGCGCTCAGCTCATTCAATATGTTTTGTTTATTTGCATATACGTATACTTATTCATTAGCTATTTAGTTGTCGCGTGTTGTTAATATTGTTTAGATGCTTGAAAAAACTTGTAAATCTATAAAGAAAAGGCTAACTGAAAGGCAAAAGAGCTCAACCTTACCGATAACACAGAGAGAGAGAGGGAGAGCGAATGAGAGAGCGTTTGTGGATAATTGACAACTGAGAGAGTGCAATTATGTTGCATGTTGCACATGTTCTTGATCAATAACGATCGATTCTAAGCGACCCTGAATCTTTCGAGCAGCTGTCAAGCAACCCTCAGTAGGGCATTCAATATGCGTATATGTTTTATATACCTGAGCAATTCGTCGTTTTTGTAACGTTCAGGGTGCAAATGTTGAGCGTCGTTGTAGTAGATAGTCATTGTTGTTGTTGTGGTTGTTGTTGTTGTTGTTGGTTGTGATTGCGATTGTGATTGCGTTTCTGTTGTTCTTGAGAGATTGGAAATTGGGACTGCATGCTTTTAGTCGCTTGCTGACACAGATTGAGAGCGGTTGTTTCGAGCGCTTTAACTTTGTTTTCGGTTTTTTGTTTTTTGCGCCAAAACTTTATCAGTGCGACACGCCGCGTATACGTTATAAAGCTACACTGTTTAAGTGAACCCTGCTCCAAATCGTACGACCGTGACAGGCAATCGAATCAGTTATCAATGGGCTACGACGATGTGATTACACACCTGGGCGAATTTGGTCGATACCAGAAACGCATCTATCTGCTGCTCTGTTTGCCAGCCATTGTCTGCGCCTTCCACAAGCTAGCCGGCGTCTTTCTGCTCGCCCGACCCGACTACAGATGCCTGCTGCCACACGAGGATGCAGCCACAGCACGCTTCGAGTCGCTGCCAAAGCCACAATGGATACTGGCATATCCCAATGACAGTGTGAGTGGCAAGCCCAATACCTGTGAGTACTACAACGTTGACTATACGGAGCAGTATCTGAGTGGCAATCAGGCAGACACACTGAATGGAACGCTGCAGTGCAGCAGCTATGTCTACGATCAGTCCAAGTATCTGAACAGTGCCGTCACGGAATGGCACATGGTTTGCAGTCGCAGCTTGTTGAGTGCCACAAGCGATTCGCTGTTCATGGTTGGTGTGCT
Organism: Scaptomyza caliginosa; assembly: GCA_035044725.1. Lineage (NCBI taxonomy): Eukaryota > Metazoa > Arthropoda > Insecta > Diptera > Drosophilidae > Scaptomyza > Scaptomyza caliginosa. The sequence continues at coordinate 703,163 of JAWNNR010000989.1, read as the reverse complement.
TTTGGGCAGCTTCATTTTTGGCCAGATGTCCGACAAGCTGGGTCGCAAGCCCACTTTCTTTGCCTCGCTGGTCATACAGCTGATCTTTGGTGTTGTTGCTGGCGTGGCGCCCGACTACTTTAGCTACACCATATCGCGTCTGATTGTGGGCGCCACTACATCCGGCGTGTTCCTGGTGGCCTATGTCATAGCCATGGAAATGGTGGGTGCCACATATCGTCTCTTTGCCGGCGTTGCTGTGCAAATGTTTTTCTCGCTTGGCTTTATGCTGACAGCAGGATTTGCTTACTTTATTCACGATTGGCGCTGGCTGCAGATTGCTCTGACGCTGCCTGGAGTGCTCTTCATGTGCTACTATTGGATTATACCCGAGTCCGCACGCTGGCTGCTATCCAAGGGACGCAAGGATGAGGCTTTTGTGATCATTGAGCAGGCGGCCAAAGTCAACCGTGTGCAAATACCCAGCGAGATCTATGAGCAGCTCATTGAGGAGGAGGCGGAGAAGAAGCGCAAGGAGCAGTTAGCTGCCACACAGCCAACCGCATCTGTGTTTGACCTGCTGCGTTATCCGAATTTGCGTCGCAAGACGCTGCTCATCTTTTTCGATTGGTTTGTGAACAGCGGCGTCTACTATGGTCTCTCATGGAACACCAATAACTTGGGCGGCAATCAATTGCTCAACTTTGTGATCTCCGGCGCAGTGGAGATACCAGCCTATTCCCTGCTCCTGTTCACCCTTAACCGTTGGGGTCGTCGCACCATACTCTGTGGCGCCATGCTTGTGGCTGGGATCAGCCTGCTGGCAACCGTTATTGTGCCCAGCGATATGAACTGGCTGCTGATAGCCTGTGCCATGATTGGCAAGTTGGCCATTACTTCCTCCTATGGCACTGTGTACATCTTTACGGCTGAACAGTTTCCCACTGTGGTGCGCAATGTTGGCTTGGGCGCCTCCTCTATGGTCGCTCGCATGGGTGGCATTCTGGCACCCTATCTTAATCTACTGGGTGAGATCTGGAGACCCTTGCCGCTTGTTATTTGTGGTGGACTCTCGCTGACTGCTGGCTTGTTGTCGCTGCTGTTGCCGGAGACTTTGAATAAACCAATGCTGGAGACTATTGAGGATGGCGAGAACTTTGGCAAGAAGCAAAACACACTGGACGCCCAGGAGCTTAAGGCTATGCTCAATGGCAAATACACTGATAAGGCGCAATGCTGAGAAATAGAGAGAGGGAGAGGGACACAAAGAATTCTCAACGAATTTAGGCAATTCGCATTTATTCTCTCGATGAAAAAGTATTCCAACTCATATATGTATATGTATACAATTCACTCCAGCGACGAGAGAAACTCAATTATTATTTTATTTATATTAATTATTGTCTATTAAAAACAAAGCACAATATTAAATCAATGCTTTTTGAAGTTCTGTTTTTATATTTCTGTCTGACACACAATGAACTTTAAAGCCAGTTTCTATATACGATTAGCTGTGAGCCTATCTGGAAATTGGGTCTCTAGGTGCAGCAATGGAACGGATTCGTCAGACGCCGCAACAGCTGATAACGATAAGAGACCTAAAACAACTTCAACTTGACGTTCAGTTCATTGTACGCTCTCTAATGCGTGCTTATCAGTTAAATTAAAGAACAATTCGTATAATTATTTATCGACAACTTAGAAAATATACTTATCCATTGTGTTAGCAATGTGATAACGAAATATCCGCTTCACAACGTAGCTCCAATTTATTGCAGCATACTTTTAGGGTCACACAATATTCAGACTTCAATATCGATCACCGGTTGTTGCATAGGATAGCAAAGAAACGCACCACTTAAGAGCATAGTTGGATATTTTTCTTGGTTTTTTTTTAGATATATGAAAGAACGTTAGGTAATAATGTCTTGAAATGCTATGCTTTTTCTATCAGTTCTCATTTTAAACTTAATATGCTCAAGCAGCTTTTATGGATTTACCGTTTGGCAACGAATTACCAGAGCTCGATATACTCATTGTGGGCGCAGGGCTGTCAGGACTAACATCTGCCATAAAAGTACTGTCCAAAGAGCATTCGCTCAATGTGCGGATTATCGACGAGAACCAGAAGCCTGGCGGACAGCTGGGTCATGGCACTCGTTATCTTAACAAGGAACAAACCGAGCTTATTACCTTCCTTACCCAATTAAATGTGCCTCTGCGTCAAGGAAACTTGAACACTAGTCAACTAAATCGCTGCTGGGATCTAGATCGTGGCCTTACCTCAAGTCTGGCTAACTTTGAGCTATGGCGCTACGTCAATATGCTGAACTTGCGTATGAATAAATTTAGCTCCCTCAAATTTCAGTAGGTTAATCCTTCGGCGTAAGAGTCGAGTACTACTAAAGTTGGCTTTTTTTTTTGTTTTGTAGGTTTCGAAAACGAGTTCCAACGATGGAGCGTCACATTTGCACGAATCTATTCTTTAGTCTCTCGCGCCAGTTTATGTTCAGTCTGGTGCAATTGGCCTCTGGTATGCCGGCCAGTGAGATTAACTACGATGAGTTCATGTGCCTGTGCAGCAGCTCAGGTGGACTCAATGTGCTAATCGATCTGTAAGTCATCAAACACTTTCGTCTTAGTCCTAGTAAAGAACAACTTCAACTGCAGCTATGTAAAAATGCCGCCGACTGTGATGAATGTGTCGTGTGAGAGGTTGCTAGACACTCTGCTCAACAAGTTGGACCATACTGAGATCCTGAGCGGAGTAAAGGCCGTTACGGTGGAGCATTTCAAGAACTATGTGCAGGTAACAGACTCGATAGGCAAACGGCATACAGCACAAGCGGTTATCATGGCCATACCCTGGCACAAGGTTAACGAGCTTAAGTTTCGGCCACATCTGCCAAAAGAATATCCAACACCTACAAGGATCAGTCGCAGGCCAAAGTGTGTGATTACCCAGTTCAAGATGCGCTACGAAAAATCGCACTGGCATACCCAAGGGTATTCCGGTAACTTTCTAAACATGCAACCTCTAGTGGTTGGGCATGAGCACCAGCCAACCGAGTATAGCGGCTTTATGCTGCACGATGCCAAAATGGAGTCGGATAATGTACGAAAACAGTTGTTGGATCTGCTGTCCGAGCACTTTGGCGACGAGATGCTGCATCCGCTTGAGTACAAAGAGGAGATCTGTGAGCTAAATATTGCACTGCACAAGCCGCTAACCAAGCCTTGGCATCGCATTGTTTGGTCAAGTTCATCGGCGGTCGCCACCACCAATCGCAATTTAATGGGTGGTGCCGTGGAGAGTGGATTAAGGGCGGCAGTCAATGCGCTCTTTGTCATACGGCCTCAGGTTGTGAGCTGGAGGGATTTGCTTGATGCCCAAGATAAGGATCGTTATGCTGGGATCAGTTCGGGCTATGTGACAAGCCTGCTTAGCCGCCTTAATCTTTATAATATCACCTTCTATAGTGTGTTTGTGCTTGGTGTTATCTGTTTGCTTAACTTTGGCTATGCTTAAGTGTATTGTGCTAAATTAAAAGTATACTACTTCCCCTCTCCCTCTCTTTCTCTCTCTGTATCTGTTTGATTAACTGTTCTAATTCTTTTGACATTGCAAATGCCAGGGGGCACTTTGGCACTTAATAACACCTCCAAGTCTAATCATAGACACTGGATACAAGACGCTTGCCTAAGTGTTTTACTGCTAGTCGCAGTTGCTCGTTCGCATTCAAGCTTTAAGCTTTCGTCTTGTGGGTAATCATTCACTTAAGCAACCCCCTCGACAAGACGAGGCGAGAGACGACGCCTTAAGAGAGTCACCCACGCCTGCAACAACAAATTGAGTTTCATAAATTTCAATCATTTACCGAGTTTACCTCTCATTTAAAATAGTGATGAGCAAGACGGGCAAGCAAATTGCACAAAGCTTAGGTGCACATTATCTAATATTGGTATTATTTTGCACAAAGCTGATTTATAATTTATATCACATTTGCATAGTTGAATAATCAACATATTGTTATTTTAGGTCAATTTTGTTTTTGATTGAATTAGCTCACATTTATTAGATAAGTGCCAAATTAGCCTGACAACCGTAATAAATGGGCGGTCTGCTAAGCACTGAGCAGATTGAGAGTGAAAGTGTGGGCGTGGCCATTGGACGTCAGAGGCTTAAACATACGTGTATTGGATGTACGATCATTTCTACGATATTTATTAGGAGTGTATGTATTAGTGTGAGTGTCAGTGTGAATGCGTGAGAGGCACTGGGGCATTTACTGTATATTGTCACTAAAAACGGACAACAAAAGCTGCACGTGCGACGACAACAACAACAACAACAACAGTTAAATCAAAACTGAAGACCAACCCACCGAAAAACAATCAAACTGTACACGCCCAAGTGCATTACAAATTCAATAATTGAACGAAAACCACAACAAAAATAAGAGCTTCCAATATAAGCTCTGTTTACGGCCTCTCAGAGGATCGACCGCCAGAGTATTCAACATTGTTATTGTAATAGTACCGCTAGAATCGCGCTGCGCTTTGCAATTTCGCAGATGAATAGAATGTGAGCAGAGTATGATTACATGCATGAGAGAAGCTACACAATAATTAACGCAGAAAGCTTGCATAAGGCTTAACTAAAAGACACCCTGTAGCAGCAACTCCAGTGTATTAAACTGATCTTGAATTAACTCACTCAAAACATAATACTTCATGGTTGTTGCTTACGTATTTTGTATTGTTATCGGTTATTGATCAATTGAGACATAGTTAAGAGCTCTTTACATAAAAGGTACATATGTACGTACGTATATGGTCTAACCGTTAATACCGTTAACCTCAATTGGTATCTCTCAATGGGGTCAATTTGAAAAAATCTGGTTCGAGTTTGCAATATTCCACATAGTAAGGTTGTCGATCTCATCAAATCGATTGACAATATTAAAGCTCAAAAGCCCCTTCTGGGTAACGATAAGAATTGCTCAAGCGTAAACATTTTCCCACATACATTTAAACATGCATATGCCAAACATTCATACATACATAGTTATGTATTCCAATGCAACATTGTTTTTCAAACAAAAAGTCTCGGCACTTTTAAGAGGCAATGTAAATTCAAATGTCTTCCGCTTTCTTGGTTCAATTTACAATTTACATTTGCTAGTGTTGTTGTATTTGGCGCTTGCTCTGTGAATTTAAAAGAGTCACAATGTAAGAGCATGACTCTTAGTCACTTACATACTTCTTCTTCCGAATAACGGAATTCAAATGTAAACAGAGACGGCGCTCGATTATCGCCCATTCGAATGTAAATTGTAATGAAACAGAGACAAAAATGAAAATTATACGAATTGCGGCTAAGCGTCATGTAAATGAATGCCTAAGTGCTCATGCACTCAAGTACATACAAAGTATTTACATGCTAAATTATATACTGATTTTTTGTAGAGAGCACCCGTTTATAGGCTTGTTTGGGTATATGTTTGCATTTGTATAAGAGATCCTGGTTGTAATGGATAAGGACTCGTTCGGCTTTGCGGGAAAATACATTGGAATGTTCATACCTGAAAATGCACATTGACAGCTGCAAGGGAAGAGAATGTGTGCTAAGTTGTGTCCGTGCTGTATTTATAGTAAATAAACCAAAAGATGAATGATTATGTTAGTCCTTAAAATGGATCAATCATCCTGGTTTGTAAATGAAAGTATTCTCTGCATATAATAATTGACACCTTATAATAGACTGCATCTCTCTCTCTCTCTCTCTCTCGTTTTAAACGCTCAAATGCTTTCGAAAATGGACTGCAGCTCACACTAAACACAAATCCCAAGCATAAGTAAATGGAACGGGAAGAGCCGAAGCCGAAGTCGAATGAACCCGAATCCAAATCCGAGCAAAAACGCAGAGAATCAGAGACGAAGACAGCAGTGAACAGTGAAACAGATTTGTGTTTTTGTAATGAGAGTGCGTATGTATTACTTATTATGGGTGAGTGTATTTATCTGTCCCTGTCCGCCTGTCTGACCGCCAGTACAAAATGTTGCGATCGACCTCCCGTGGGCTTAGTTTGTGAGACGCCTTCGAAGCGGCAAGTAGTTGGTAGTAGCATTAAACAGCGACTGCATTGTGCATTGTGCAGACGCTACACGCGCTCGAGAGTTCATTCAAAATTAGAAAAAAAGAACAGCAGCAGCAAAACAGAATTTAATTCAATTCATTTTTATTTCGTATGTTTATTTTAACATACATATACGAAAAATAAAATAAAAACAGAAATATTTGACGAGCGAGAGTAAAAACAAACGTGTCACCGAAAAACGTAGGCATAAAGCAAATTTCGGAAAATAGAACAAAAAGATAAACTGAATCAAAAAGGCCGCTGCCCGAAGAACATTCAAAAACACAAAAAAAAACGTGAAAGTGAAAACCAAAATACATAAAAATTCAAGAAAAATAAAATATATACTTGCAGTTGCTTTCGCTTTGTAATAGCTATTGCATTTGTTGCTTATTATTTTGGGGCTTGTATATATATTTCGTGTTATCAGCTACAACCACACTGGATAGACAATAGAAGTAGACGAAGAAGAAGAAGAAGAGCTGTGTCAGAGGCTATACGCCCGTGTTAATGCACTCGTAATCGCTCGGCAATTGACTGCAATAGAATATATATACTTGCATACATGTATATATGTATATCTGTGTGCCAAAAAGTATATAGAAAAATCGGAATCGCGACTTTTGTTATTGCAATTTCAATTGAGCGATTGATTGGCATAGATTATAAATAGAATCGTAATCGAGAATCTGGTTTCAAAACCAAGTTCAGTGTCAAAATGTGCACAGCATAAACTTATTCTAGCATACGGAAAAGTGAACGACCCATACAACTCGTATACATACATAGATATCAATTTTTTGTCAAATCTGTAAAACAGATTGTGTATTCAAAGTGGCATCGAATATAACCTCCGCTGTTCCGCTGTTGGAAGTTCTGACAAATATAAACTGTGATAAAATGACCAAGTCCAAGGAGAACCTGGAGAAAACGCGAGAGCTCATCAGTGAGCAGGGCATGAAGGATTTGCTTACAAAGCAACTGGAAATTGTTGGCAGTGGCGGCGCCTTTGTGTGGTATGTCCTTTACTTTAGATGTATAGAAAGTAACGATAGGAAATGAAAGTTTATATCAATACAAATCAATAATTCACATCTATAATAAAATGACCTATAGCACATAATAAAAACAAGTTATTGTTCTGAAAGTTCAAGTTCGTTTCCTATCTAGCGAAATGCGATTTGTGCAAAAACTCAAACAAGAGCAGTTGAATCTAGTTAAGTTAAGCGAAACTATGCTATGAGTCAGGGTAATTAACTATTAGAACAGTCAGGCACGAACTACAGCAATGTTATATAATTAGGATTAGCTAGCTATCTACACGTAGCGACAATATACGAAGGGTAATTAATAGTTAAAATGTTTCCTGATGCTGCTGTTTTGGGTCACGCGACGTGATTGGCATGTACATAGAGGTATACGAGTATGTTAGTATTATAGTTGTAGTTGATAAAGTAGTATTATTTATTTATAGCCCACTGTCAAATCAGCCGACACAATTTCATTAAGAAAAAAATGAAATTGTGCCTGAAACACATAGACCCTGATAACAGCATTCAAATGATTCGTGTAACTAATCTACGTTCTCACATTTGAAACCGGTACCAAAACACATATTTGAACCTACTACTTAGTGGCATTGCAATGCCAGGAGTCATTGAGAAAGGAGAGTTGAATATAAATTGGGGGTGTCATTGGACGAAGGACGCCGAATTGCCGTACAAGTCATTAAACTGCTTAAAATTACTCAAAATTATTTGCAATACGTGTCAGTGCCAAAAGAGAACAAAGGTTGAAAACAAAACCTAAGTGCTTTGAATATTGACGATCTTTACTCAGATTTTTTTTTTCGGTTGTTATTAAGCAAAAAGTTTGGAATATGTAAATACTGCGCATTGCGTTCCGGTTGCCTGGTTTGATTAACGATCGTTTGGTATAACCGTTGTGTGGCCGTTTACATTGAAAATGTTTTCAATATATGTATGTATATCGAACTATGACGTATGTACATCATGCGGATGGGGTATGATATCATAATCAGAGCAAGTGCTGATTTCTCAATAGCCAAATGTGTATGCTCCCGTCTCCATGGTTTTTAGAATGTGTCACTTACTCTAAACAACTTTTGTGTTTTGCGCAATTATCAGTTTTGCGTTCATATTTTAATCGCTGATCATTGTTGTTAATGTTATTATTGGCGCTTAAAACTTCGTGCTAACGTGTGAAAGATTAAATTTGCGTGTCGAAAAACAAGCGACAAATAAAAGGCTGTAGTTACCATATCTGTTGAGTTACACAAATATATCAAATAAATTTTAATTAACGCCAGGTGAAACTTTTCCCCGAATAGCCTATTTATGTGAACAGTTTGAACATAAGCTTATCACATTCGAACTATTTGCATTTCCGTTTAAAGGGCCATCTTTTTCCTCTGCGTCACGCCCAATATCTTGAACGGCTTCCACGTATCCTCGTACACACTGCTGGGACATCTGCCCGATGATCAGTGGTGCGGCATTGAGGATCTGCGGGAAACCAACTGGACACTTGCACAGAAGCGCAGCATTAGCGAACGCGACCTCAACACGGGAGGCTGCACAATTTGGGATTGGGATTACCAGCAACTGGGTCGCATGTCCTACGATGCGGCTCTTAACTACACAAGTCGCATGTCCCAGATCAATCAGCCTGCAGTGGTGTCCTGCAAGGCTAAGGGCAACTATGAGTATGCACATCCGGAAACAACATTTGTCGCCGACTGGGAGCTGACCTGTGAACGGAGTATTCAACGCACTTCAGCACAGGTGTCTATATCGTTGGGCAAGTTCTGTGGCTCCTTCTCGTTCGGCATTCTTGCTGACAAGTAAGTTTTACCACTAAACCAAAATATTTAAAACACTAAATCATTGTTATTCTTCAGATTTGGCCGCAAGTCTTCGTTTTCCCTCGGAGCTGCTTTCTTCATTGTGGGCAGCATCTTCTGCAGCTTCTCGCCCTGGTACAGTCTCTTTCTAATTGGTCGCTTCGCTTTGGGAGCTGCCTCATCCGGATTGTTCTATCCTGCATTTACCATGAGTAAGCATTACCTTCCCGTATGACTATCTAATTCTGATGCTTATGTATATTACCATTGCTTTAGTTGTTGAGAACATTTGCTTGAAGCATCGCTCCTGGATGTCAATTGCCTTCTCTGCTTCGTATCCCGTGGGCATGATCCTGCTGGCCGTCACAGGCTATCTAATACAGCCCTGGCGCTATTTGCAGCTCGCCCTTACAATTCCATCGCTGCTATTAATCCTCAACTGCTAGTAGGTTTACTTAAATACCTTTTTGTCAAAGAACATTGATAATAAAATACTTGTACTATGTCCAGCCTGATGAATGAATCACCACGTTGGCTTATAACACAACAGCGCTACGATCGTGTCTATCAAATACTCTTCAAGCAGCCCAGTCACTATGATGTCCAGACAGCCGTGTCCCCATCCACCGAAATCGTTAGCGATAAGAAAACGGTGAGTATATTTTACAATCTCGACGTTGTCAAGCAATTAAATTAAAATCTCATTAAATTGTTGCAGTTGGAGCCGATCGCAAATGTTTCGCTTGGCCAGAAGCTTAAAAATGGTCCGCTGAAGTCAATCATTGAGCTCTTTGCGAATCCCAAAGTGCGCAAACTGCTCTTTACCTCGTACTTTATGTTCTGTGTTACCTCATTAAGTTACTATGTGTCAGGTAGAATAAATACAATCAAACGAAGTAATACAACAATCATAAATTACAATATTTCTGTATATTTTTAGCTTTGAACGCTGCCAATTTATCGGTTAGTCGCTATCTCTATATTATAGCCACTGGAGTTGTGGATATTCCGTCATATCTGGTGCCCGTGATTATGTTGCGCTTTACGGGTCGTCGCATTACGACAATGTTTCTGTTTATGTGGACAGGAATCTCGCTGCTGTTGGTTCTCTCAGTGCCTGCCGGCAGCACCACATGGATCGTTTCGTTTGCCATGCTGGGTCGCTTTGGCATAAGCGCCACCTACTCCGTGGTGACGTTGTACACAGCGGAGCTATATCCGACGGAGATAAGGAACTCGGCGCTGGGCACCTGCTCGACATGGGCACATGTGGGCTCGATTTCGGCACCGTATGTGGTCGATGTGCTGGGTGCCTTTGGCTGGTACATTCCAACAACGATTTGCGGCTGCTGCGTTCTAGTAGCAGGCCTGCTAACGCTTACCCTGCCCGAGACGGGCAAGAGCAACCTGTCCGATAAAGTGGTACAGGAGACGCCCACTTATGCCCTCGACGATGATACCAAGACAAGCAAGAAGCCTGAGAAGCAGTAAGATTGAACCTGCAATGTTTTGGTTCCGCAGCTAGTTAAGTTTAGTATTAGACTATCCCATGCTACTTTGTACTATATTGTATCTTTCGTACAATGCTACTTCGTTTTTAAACCACCTACAACCAGTACTACTTTAGGCCTAAGTTTTGTCTATGCGTATTTGTTGTTATATTTTAATAGTATATTCCTTTGCATTGTCGTATCAATGTTATTGCTTTTTTTTGTGTCACATATATAGTATAATTAATAAATTATATACATACATACGAATATAGAAAAATGTCTTTTACGTTTTCTGTGCTACTAGTAACTGCACCCAGTCGTAGTAGGGTCTAGTAACGGTATATATGCTAGGCATACCCGGAATGCCACAGGTCAAGCCATGTGATACCAATCCGTAAATGAATTCTTGGCCTTTAGTTCCATACTTACATAGCAAAGGACCACCAGAGTCACCCTGACAGGAGTCCTGATTGTTGCCCAATGCACATACCGTATTGGCCCCATTCTTGGGTGCCCAAACATGACCAATAATGTGCCGACACTGTTGATTGCCAATTACACGTACCTCGGCTTCATACAGCTGCTTTTGAGATGGACCCGCATGCAGAGTAGCTCCGTATCCAATAATTCGACAGGATTCTGAAAAGGAAATGCATTAGTGGAATTTGAAAAATAAGACATTTATTATAGAAGAATTACAAACCATTACTTTTTGGCTTCATGCCTAGTGGAGGCAATTGGGCAAATTGCATTTCCATTCCTAGTTGCGGTTTATACGGACGACTCAAATAGAGTAAAGCGATATCGTTTCGATAGTTAGATCTATATGGCAACACTTTAATTCTTATCGATTTCTTGGAGACAAAAATAATTGATGCTTACGGTTGAAAGTATATGTACTCGACACTTTTCACATGATACGGCTCGAGACTATAAATATTTTCTATATTCTCATAACCAATAAAAGCCACAATCTTTCCTATATTCCTAATAATAGTAAGAATTAGACATATTCACAAATGTTTATTAGAATATACATATATACTCACTTTCTCCAAACACAATGGGCTGCAGTCAATACCCAGCGATCACTAATCAAACTTCCACCGCAAAAGTGTTGAAATTGACGCTTTTGTGTGTTATTTTTGCCGATTCCATTGCCAGAAGAGAGGTCCTGCAGTGATACCATAAATGGATACTTTGGGTAACCATCTGCAATATGAATATTATACTTAGAAATTTTCAAAATTCAAAGGTTTTTTAATACTGCCCACGGTAGAAACAATGCGTCCGCCAACAATGGGAACTGCATTACAGTCTTGATATTCAAGGATTTTAATGAGCGCAAATGGTATAAGACATATTTGATGGTAACTAAGACCAGCCCTCATGCTGGAACTTTGACACGATACTAAAATACGACCGTCAGCGTTATGGGTAGAAAACAGTTAGTAAAAAAAAGTTATAATCAACAAACAAGCTTAAGCGCCAACAATGGCACAAGCTGTGCAAATAATTCAATATGAATGTTTTGAAATCTCGTCTACGAGGGCGTCAGCAACCTTTTAAAAATGAAAGCCTGGTATAATGCAGAAAGGTTTGACACTTTAAGTATCTGTTAATGTAAATATGCAAATATATGTTTCCTAACGATTTTAAAATTTAAACAGCTTTAACGTACATAGTGGCACAATATCCATCATTCAACGATCTGGTAGCGCTGAAGTGTTAACGTTACTCTTACGTTGTTCTCTACCGTTGTTATGGCAGCCATATATCTGGTCATACTGAATGTGTGGAACAGCTGGTTAGTTGTGCGCGAAATCTGTGAATGGTCAGACGCCATTGTGTACACGTTACGTGCATTGCGAATTGTAAGTGTAATTTGTTAAATATTTTAAACAATTATATCAATTTAACATACATTTAGATTGCTTATTGAGATTAAAGCTTAGAACTTTGACCTTGTGTGTATGTTGGTCTCTATTTTGCACAGTAAAGTAAAGAATAAGTCTTCTTTTGATTCTTGTTGTTGTTGCATTTCTGTGTTTTGTGAAAAGTGATATTGAAATAATAAACTTAAAAGTCGCTAACATAAATGCTTGCAATCAAAAAACTTGTTAAAGCTATCAGTATGCGTGACAAAGGAGCTTTGTCCACAACCCCACCCAATCACTTTTCACCCCTCACATCGGTCCCCTTTTTGTGTTGATGAAAAGGAAAAGCTGTCTGTGTCAAAATTTGTTTTGTGTTTATAAAGAATTTAGTTTTTGTTGTTCGATTGCAATGTATCGTGTGCTGAAAATAAAACAAATAAACGCCAAATGGCAATTTTACAGAAAAAGAATAATGTCACAAGGCGGTGGCACCCCTTCAGCATCTGGTGGCAATCCAACCATTTTGCACGGCGGCAAGGTCTTCATACAGCGGGACTACAGCGATGGAACTTCCGTCAAATTCCATACAAGATTGCCCGCAGAGCTAGATGGCATGGTAAGTAACAGCCATACATACATCTTACATATTCACACTATTTCACATTCAATTTGTTTACAGATTGAACGGCAGGTGTTTGAGGCAACGATTAACAGGCTAAATGAATTTTATGCCGAGGCAGAGGAAGGCTCCTGCGGCACTTACTGTGAGGGCTGCATAGGTTGTATTACGGCGTACTTGATCTACATGTGCTCCGAGACACATTATGAAAAGGTGAGCATGTCTCTTTCATCATAATTTGAGCAGTTGTGTTAAAAGCGATATTCCTTGCAGACGCTGCGCAAGATTTCCAAATTTGTTGCTTCCCAAAATGAGCGCATTTACAATCCAAAGGGTCTGCAATTGATTGATCCAACATTTCGTGGTCTTCGCGTCATAGAAATTACCATATTCGATCGTCCGGGGCGAACGTGACTTCCGCTTTCCCATTCAGCCAATGAGTTTTTTATGTGAGACGACAAAAGTAACAACATACCATAATGAACAGCAACCAGTCAAAGCCATTTCGTGTGTTCCCCCCCTATATAAGCTGTGCAGCTTTAGCTTTATAAACATTTCAATGTACAAGATCGATACTTACCCCCAGGATGTATCCATATCCATGTCCATATAGATATAGCATGGCAGAGCCGGATAGCGCCGGACAGCGCCTTTTTGTGGAGCACGTGAATTAGTCATAAGTATATGCTGTCTGTAATGATGTCACAGTTGCAGCTAAAAGCGGTACGTTCAAAAGGTCTGTGTAGTTGTTAGCCAAGGCATAAAGTTAACCCTTAACGTGTTAGTTAGTACGAGTATTTATGCGTTATCAAGCTATTTAATTAAGTGAAAAAGCTATCGAAACTGCATTTCCGCTAAAAATAAACTATATATATATATAGTAATATCCATTAACTTATACAAACACATACAGAAACACACTTACACACACATATGTTATTGTTTTTACTAACTTGATAATGTTTTGCAATAATCTGATTAAAGTGTCGTTGTTATTGCACCTATTTTGAGCTTGATCTTAGACATTTGGCTTTAATACAAATACAAATGTATAAATGTAGCACATACAAAAATGGAAACTTAAGTAACTTGAATAGTTAAAAAAAAACATATGCATAAAGTAAAATAAACAAGAGTCTTCAACGATTTCAAATAGCGCCAAATGAACTTACATACATTTATTATACATATATATATACAATTTATAACCAAGTGAAGAATTGTTCATTTGTAATAAAAATCAACAATATTTGAATTTGTTTAAATATTTGTTTAAAAACTACGCAAAACGGTAGAAGTATGCTCTCCTTACCATTATACCAAACAAAACAAACAAACCAAAAAGACTTTTTGTTAATCAAACTACAACATTCAAAACTTGACTTAATCAGTTTATTATTTGAGCAGCCACAAACTAATTTATAGATACGAATACTTAGAAAAGATTCTATAGTTTCAAAAACTAGATAATAGGCAATTGGCGAATTATTTGAGAGTCATTTGTGATAAAAATGAAAAAGGTAACAGTTAAAATGAAAAATATATGCGATTTTGTGTTTTAGTATACACGTTCATTTAATTATATTAGATTATATAATAGTAGTATGTACTTCTTAAGCGATATATGCATGTACTCGTATTTGCTCTCTTTCCTCTCTAGTCAGTAGGTTTTATACTAAACTGTGTGTCTGTATGGTCGTCAGCAATCAATTTCAATCCAAGATCCAGACAGCTCGTCACTTGCCTGCTTCGTTCATGTTTTTGGGCAAACTGAGCAGAGAGTTAATCAGTTCGGAGTTGCGCTTAGGCATACGCATGTTGCTGCCCAGGGAGTTGCCCAAAAAGTATGGATACTTGCAGGGTGGTCCAGAAGATGCTTGCACGGCGGGTGCATAGCGAGCCGCATTGAACCAATCAAAGAGATCCCGGTTGTAATCCTTTTCCACATAGCGCTCCTCATCGGGCGCGGCCAAAACAGCCGAGCAGCTGGCCACCACCAGGAGAGACAATGCTAGAGCGTAACGTGCCATTTGATATTAATATACGTTCAGGAACCGAATCAGCAACAGGACCCAAGCACTTGAAACTTGCGAATGAGCAACTGTATGTTGCCGTCAATGTTTTATATAGGTCTCGCTGTCACCAGAATGTTGCCCAACAAGCTCTGAAGCTTAGGTAAATCACAGCTGGAAATCGCAGCACGGGTACTCGGCGCATCCGTGTCGGTTTCAGGACAAATATGTCAGGCGCAGGCAAATAAGCAAAATGTGATTGGCTGACTGGCTGCGAGTCAACAGCTAATATTTGATTATGCACCACTTTATGTGCGTGCCACAAAACCAACAGACTCGGCATCATCATCATTCAGACAAATAGAAAGACAAGACGGTTGGAGGGACAAAAGAGTTGTGCTATTAGATTACGCGGAGCATCCTGGGGAATGTGTTTGGCGACGTATATGTATGTGCTGCATGTAGGCGACATCGAATGATTAATTTTAGACAAAGCATCAATATAAATAAATAAATGTCTCAGCAATTGGTTTTATGACGTATGGAACATATTTTTATTGCCCTTTAGTTGTAAGAAATCTGAAAGCATAGCTTAAATATTTACACAACAATCTCAAAACGAATAAAAGCATAAAAGTTTGTTAGCGCAACAACCTACGAAATTTCTACAAGGTTAAAGTATACGTTCACGGTTTAAGCATAGCTAGTTTTAGGTCTATATGCATGCCTATGTAGAGTTCTTGAAATTTTTCAATACCTAAGGTACACAGAAAAAGTTGTTATTGTTAAACTTTTCGGCTGCTCCCAAACCACATAAGGAAAGCAACATTTTTTGCACATTGTGGAAAAAACATGCAAACAAATAGAAATGAATGGGTGGCAAATATTGAAAAAAAAACCATCTGTGTAAATTCGCAAAAAATTTGAAAAATACAAAGTTGGGCAAGTATAAAAGCAGAACCGTGAGAGAAATTTGAACACAAGCACCAGTGGATTCACTCAGATTAGCATTGATAAATCGAAAATGCGTTCTTTCACATTACTTTTTGGCTATGCTGTCCTTGCTCTGTGCATGATTGAAGGCATTACGGCTCAGGTCTGTGACGCTGATGGCCTACCGGAAGGTTGCACGAACTGCGCCGATTCTGAAAACTCGGAGAATGACCTTTGCACTACAACAACAACAACGACCACAACAACCACAACGACAGCAGCGCCCACAGTAGTAAGGAGGCCAAGACGCCGAGTTGTACGTATCTCAAATTTTAGATACACAACTGTCCGTCGGGTAAAGATGCCCAACGCTAACCAAAGAAGACGAAATCGTGTAAATGTTAGAGTTCCAAACAACAATGCAAACAACGCTCGTGCAAATAACGCTCGTGTTATAGTCGTGGGCTAACGCTTGTTAATTAATAAAAGTAAAATTAAAAATCAAAAATTTCTGTTTTCGAAATGCTTACTGCCAAATTAAAGAACGCTTAGAGTTTCGCCAATATCGATTAGCTCCTAAAAGTACGCTACACTATTCGAGGTTAAAGTTAATTTAGCCAAGGCGCAAACCGATAACAGTTTGTTGAACAGCAAAGTGTGGAATGTTCAGGGGTGTGATTTATTTTTGATTTAATTGCATTCTTTAACATAGTAACACATAAATTAATAATTATGTTTGGTAATTCAAGCAAACTTATAGTATTAAGATATACAGGCATTCAATAAACATGCCAAGTAATGGGCTATTTCTTGTTTTATTGTTAAAGAGACCAACGCAAGATATCGTATGTACATATTTAAAGAAAAGAGCTGTTTGTAACGAATACATGAAAATCTTTTTTAACTTGTAGCAATTAAGAAACATTCAAAAACAAGTTCATCTTAGGCATGTTTGTTTGTAAAGTTGTCTGGATTTTGATTTTGAGTTGTTTTCATAGAATAGCTTGAGACATAGTTTCCGAATTAAAGTGCATTTAATTTACATCGAAGCTGTACCATTAAAGTTATATTAATACATCTATATATGTTTCAATGTAATTCGCTATACGCTTATTCCCTTTATACACACATAAAGTAAATTTGAATATGCTAATCATACATTAGTTAAGTAGATGCTTATAGTGTTCACTAAGCAGTTGCTTATTTGCCATTTAGATTTAAGTTGAATTTAAAAATTGACTTTGTATTCCATATACACAATATTTTCTTTTGCTGAACATTCGATTCATTTTTGTTTTCATTAAGTAGTTGCATAGTTTCGAATATATATCCTTAATTAATTGGTTATGTTTTGTTATCCATGCACCTTGCATATGTTGCTGTGCGTTACATAAATAACTTATTCAATTTCTAGTTTATCAACCGTGTGCAATGCTTTAAGTGTGTGTTCTTTGATATTTGTACATATATAGAATGTTTTATTGAATGCGTGTATGTATGCATATGTTAGGTAGCTATTCTAAAAATATCATATAATATTGCTATTTGTTTGTATACTTCACATATTCTCTTGTAAACTACATAGCTACGATCATGTGCTAAGCTATAGCTTGCTATTTACGTGCATATTTTGTTATTATATGTATGTATAATGTTTGTATTAAGCTAGGACATCTAGATCTTGAAGAGCTTTAACCACAAGTACAACAGTATAGAGTTATCACATGCGGACTAGCTGTGTATTGGGTAAAAGGTGTAGTATTGGGTACATCAACCTCGTAAGCAGTTATAGCCTCACAATATGCTATGTTGGTTAAACAACTACAAGGTAATATTTTGGTATTTAATTGGTATTTTATACGTTTTGACTAGCACTGTTCGGCTTACGAAAGAAAACTACTTAGCACAATTGTATTGATAATCTAATTAGTAAGTTAATTATTTGTATTTTTCTCTTGTTTTTTTTTATTTTTTTTTTTTGTTTCTAGCTGTAAATGGTTGCGAGCACCTAAGAGCTTATAGGTAAGATTTAAAGAGAGAGAGAGACAGCAAGAGAGAATGAAAGAAAGAGAGATTATACCAAAAGGCTTAACGCAAAATGCGCCTTGGCCTTTAGGACCTTAAATAGATCACATGATTTGACATTCACTTAGGTATAATATTGCAATTATCTATGCTGTTTGGGTGTGTTTGTGTGTGTGTGTGTGTTCTCTACTTATAGGCATATACACGTAGAGAAGGCAACCCCAGTTTATTGGAATGCCATTAAACAGCAAACAAAAAAAAAAATATGTTCATTCAAACTTCTCAACTGGTTAGTAGCACATTTAGAGTATATACTGTATTAGCTAATATAGACATGTTGGTTACTTTAAGGATTTGGTTTCGCTGGCATTCCGTTGCTTTGCACACTGTCCAGTTGGTTTGATTTAGTTTTTGAACCTAATTAGAAGTCCGTCAGCCCCCCTCCGCTTTTGTCAGTTTCACTGCCAGCAGCTGTTGAGGGAGTCACCAAACTCTAATTAGAAGGCTTTCGTCATAAGAGAGCACACAGCTTAGATCGCTTCTTGGTCTTGTCGACGGTGCCAGCGGATGATGTGGATGAGGAGGCTGACATGCGTCCCACGCTGCCCGAATGCGGTTGGGATGGGCTGGTGGGACTCTTGTCGTCCATATCCTCGCTGACATGCGATTCGAGGAGCTTGAGCGATGTCTTTGGTTTCGAGCCATCCATGCTATTGTACAGTGTCTTTGACAGCTTGGAGCGCACCACTTTTCCCAAAGCGCCTGTCTTTTTAATACTCAATCTCGATCCGCTGCGCTGATGCTCTGGTGTGTGGCTATCGTCGCCACCATGGGACTGTGACTGTGACTGCGACTGCGACTGCTGATTGCAATTGAGCGTTGTCACTGTGAACTCAATGTCCTTGATCTCCTCATCCGCACAGCCGGCAAACTCTTCGACGGGCTTGTCAATCGTATCATGATCGATCCAGGTCAGACCCATCTCCACTTTCTCCGCCAAATCCTGCCAGTTACGTCGATTCTCCAGTGTTCCCTCGTACAGCGGCGTTATCCAAGGGAACGTATCGCACAGTACTCGATAGAGCGGCAAACAAATGACATCAATGAAGCCCACCTGCATTTTGGGCAGCTCATCTTTGCGTTCCCTGTTTTCGAATAATGCCGATTCCAGCCGATTACTTATACAACTAAGTTATAAATTCATTTCTCATACCTGTCCATCATGGCAACGGGTTGCGTGTTTAGTTGCAGCTTTTCCAAATCTCCCTGATCGAAGAACTCATCCGCAACCAGTTTGGCAACACGATGTTGCACCTCCCATGGCTTTGCTATGGCACTAACATCGCATGCCGTCATCATCATTCCACACAGCACTGTATAAGGGAAAGTGGGAATTTATTTTGGCATTAAGTTTATATAACATGCAGCTAGTGTTTTATTTGATTACTTACAATCCTTTTTCTCCTCGCCCTGCCAATCGAATTCACCGTTCTCTACAAGCTCGAGAAAAGCATTGCGCTTCTTAAAGTACATGGCCAAATCGGTGGAAAGTATTGCGCTCTCAACAGTCTTCATAACAGACCGATAATCCTCGGGCGAAAGAGCCTTTGAAAAAAATTGTATTCAGAAAAATACTTCCTCCTCTAGCAAGGCCCAAAAAAAGGGTCCCCTTTAATTTAATTTAGTTACCTGAAAAATGTTGTTGCCTTCGGAGTTGAGTATCATTACACACTGATCGAAATGATGATGCTCCATGGTGCTGGTTGTGTAGAGTATGGCCAAAGGTGATTCGGTTTTGGTTTGAAAGGCATTGTTGGTACCGCGATGATCCAGATCGTGACACAGACACGCCACCAGCAGTCCCAGAATTTCCAAATCTGTCATAAACCGCTCCATTTTGCCCGTCTTCAACATGGCAAACATTGTCTGAGCCACGTTCAAGGCATGCCGCCAGTTGTGATACTTGACAGGTCGATAATTCTTGCGTACGCTCAGCACCCAACGACAGAGCACCTGCATAATTTATTTGATTCGTTTACATTTGTTTTTGGCGTCGGGGTCAGTTTACTTACATCGTAGGGTATATGAAATTGTGAGACCAGATTGCATTGCATAAACATGCGCAACACAGCGCGACAAGTATCATCATCTACCAGATCAAAGTCTAAAGGGAAGTTGTTAAAAAGTTTTACACAACTCATTGATCATTTTGTCGATTTTGACTTGCCTGTAAATGTGAAGCTATAGAGGTTATAGGATTCAGCTTCAGCAATGGGATCCTGGGTAAGTTTCTCCGTTTGATCCTGAGCGGCCGTCGCATGATAGCTGAGACACTCTAGCGCCACCTTTTGCTTGGCCATCAGCTTGCAGGCGTTCTCATACATCTGCGTATTGTGGATGCCCAGTCCACAGAATATGGCGAATGCCTCGAATATGGATGCATCCGATTCGGAAAAGGGCAAACCGTTCGCCTGCACAGAAATAGCATTTAGCAAAGTACTTTGCAGTTAGTGTGACTCGAGCCGATTTTTACCCACCTTGTTTATTAGCTGTGCCACACCAATCACCGTCTTCTGAGCATTCACAATGGGCATACAGAGTATGGCATGCGTGCTATCGATCTCGCTCTCCGCCCGGATCTGATTGTGATCCCTCACCCACTCATGGACATCGCATATGTTGACCGTCTGACCCGTGGTGGACACAAACTGTGCTATTTGCGCCAGTGTTGAGTGGCTCAGCTCATTGATTGAGGGCCGCGAAACGTTGGCAGCTTGATATTCACCACCCAGTTCGAAAAGCACGGTAAAACGATTTCGCATCTTTTGCTACATGTTTTAAGGATTAACCAAGTCTTAAGGACTATACTCAAATGCGCATAAGAGACCGTTTGAGCTCACCTGCTCCTCAAAGCTATCGCCTCCTTTAATAGCGCGCATGGGGCGCTGCTCCTGCTGATGAGGCTTCTCGATTATCTTCTCCAAATGGCTCTGCAACATAGCATGCAAAGTACAACGGATGTTAAGTGGCTGCCACTAATGGAGCATCAACGGCTTCCAGAGCAGCACTGATAAATTGCCATTGCTTGCGCCGCAGCTACTTATCAATTTTTTTTTATCCACCCGCACAGCCATACACCCACACACCCAAACAGCAGACACACGTGTATTTGCTGCGCATAATTAAATGGATATGCTGCACATGACTTGGCATATTTTTTTTAACAAGTTTTGCAAGCTTTTGCCGACTGAACTAAAGTGGCCAAAGACCATTGTAGATAGATATGTACATGTGTATAGCACATTTTCACTATCGGACCTCAGATAATTGGCTATTTGTACGGTATTTAAATGCAGAGACCAATGAATAAATTATAAACAGCAATCAGCATTTAATTTAGCTGAACCAAAAAAAAAAAAAAAAAACAATTTAATAAACCTCACACGCACACAAGAACTAAACAAATTTGAATGAATGGATAACCAATTCAATATTAACATTATTTATTTTTACGCTTGACCTAGTTAACTATAATTAGTAAACATGTGTTTTCTTCCAACGATTGTTGACAACAATAACATATTTATTGCTGCAAGCCTATATCTATATATTGATAGAATATATATTAAACTAACCAACAATGACCAACAATTTAAAGTAACAATTTTTCTGTGTGTTGCCGTATTAATGGCCTTACATGGTGAGGAAAGATTTATTATTTCAGAGAAATGCATCTTTTGGGAATAATCTACTCTCTTTTAAATATTAATCAGTTGTTATTGCTTTGTTTTACCAAATTTTTAATGCTTTTTTTTGTGTGAATACATATAAAGCAGCTGATTTAAATGAACTTTTTTTAATGCTGTATTTAAGCTGTTTCATTTGTGTTATGGGTTTTTCTGAAAGCCACACACAATGATTGAATACACCAGAGGCCAAAGAAAAGTGCTCAACGATAATGATGATAATAATGATTTTAATTTAAACTTGACATTATGATAAAAATAAATATATTCCGCAATGAGAGTCGTTGCTTAGTAGCTGAATTGACTTGGTAACTTTTTAATTTGGTCGACGAAAAGAACTTAATGTTAATTGAACATTTTAATTTCCTAAGGGTGCGTCAGCTGTCAACTTAAAAAACAAAAAACAAAAAAAAAATACACAAGCAAAATGGCCCACTGCGTTGGCGTTTAAGCCATTTTAATTTTACAATTTGACAAGAGCACAACTACAACCAAAAATTAACCGGGCAATCAAGTAAAATAAAAAGCGAAAAACTTTTCATTTTAGTCAATAACGGCATATTATTGCAAGCGTATTTATGAAAGACCCACCTCCTCACAGCAATCCAGATCGACCAAAAAAACCGAGCAACGTTCACATTTGAGCAACTCTCGAGCCTCGGTCATGATTTTGGTAACAAGGCATTCAAGATTGTTTTGCTCCTCGAATATGCTGCGCGCCAGATTCAAAAGGATTTGATTGCGTCTGTATTCCTGGACGGACATTTCAAAAAGTTGCGCGTTCTGTATGCCAATGCCGCAAAATGTCAAATAGCGTCGAAAGATTTCCACATCGTGCTCATCGAACTCCATGCAGCCTATTGAATAAGAAAATAAAATCAATTTTTAACAATGAATGCTAATAAATATAAGTAGCTTTTGAGTATGTACCATTGGTCTTATTGATGATTTGGGCCACGCCTATGATGTCGCCCTCGTAGTTGCAAATGGGCATGCAAAGTATGGCGTTTGTCTTGTAGCCGGTCTTCTGATCAATTTCGCAATTGAAGCGCGCATCCTGGTACGCCTGCTTAATGTTAATCATCTCCTTTGTCTGCGCCACCATGCCGGCAATGCCAATGCCAAATGGTATAATAATCTCCTCGGCTCGCGCCCTCGTCACCGCATCCTTGAGAGCTGCAAGAGATGATGGTCTAGTCATTTAATTTAAAGCTATGCTAAGTCATAAGATAAAACATCAGACATGGTAAAAAGCTAAAAAACAAAAACAAAAAAAATAAAATACCACTCCCAAATCTAGGCCAAAGGCGCTCAAAAGCCAAATGTGGCTGTGCCTTTGGATCGGGGAATAGCTGCCTCGAGACTCCCAAATGTATTTGCATGGCCAACTCATGTGTGTATGTGTAATTGAATGTGCATGTTTAGGTGTGTATCTGTGTGTGTGTGTGTGTGTGTCAGAAAGTGCTTTAGCTCTAATCTGTGTGTTCTTTTTTTCTTCCTGTTTTTCTTGCTTTGTGCCATCTGAATTATGTAGCGGAAGAGGCGGATTTAATGCACGAAACACACACGGAGATTCATTCGAAAAGTTAGCAAAATATATGTATGAGTAAGTGTGTGTGTGTGTTTGTTTGTTTGTTTGAACACACGTTTAAGCCAGCATCTATTTTTCATTTGATGGCAACCTTTTGAGTTTAATGGCCTGGCCTGCCAAAAACTTTTAATGCCCACTTCCGCTTAGACTTAATTTGCTAATGCGTTTTCCCGTTTCCCCATGGACTAAGTGAAGCAAGCGTTTGGCCAAGCCTCTAATGAGCGCCAATTTGTGTGGGTTAACAAGTCGAGAATCTTATTGTCACTGGCCTTTTGCGTATTTACAATCAAATGAAGTCTAAAATTTACTCATATTTTGTACTCTCATTTCCATAATAATTTGTCTGTTCTAAATAATTAATCTGGAAAATGAAATGAATTTTGTATTTGCATAGAACTCAATTATTTTGCAGTTGTTTAATGAGTAATATCCACATTCAAAAGAGTTTTTGCATATTCACAGTTTTGTGCACATCTGCAATCATTTAAACAGCAGTCAGCATTGAATTGTTAGTTGGCATCCTTTTGTGTTGCTTTGGGTGCTCATTGAATTAAACTAGAGAGTGCCTCTTACTGTTCTGACCCAGCAGTGTTTTCAGTTTTGTCATTTTTGCCGTTGCTTGGCAACATTTGAACAATAGTCGTAAAACGAAATAAAAAAAAAAAAAGAAATTGAATTGGCATTTATTGCTTGCTTGCTTACCTGTCTTTTGTGTAACGTCAAAGAGTTTGGCCACCAGATACCTGTTGTTGGGTGTGCCCTTGGCCAGAAAGAGGGATCCACGATCCGCATGGGTAAGCAGGCCAACGTTGACCAATATCTTGTGACAGAGAACATCAATGTCCAGCTCATTGGCCACGTCTCGTATCAGCTCCATGAACAGGTCACCCTCTTCCATATCCATTAAATGTCGTCGACTCTCGGGCAGCGCCTGCACTGACGAATTGGACAGGCGGCGCGGTGACTTCTGTTTAATAATGAAAGAACCAAGCGCATGGACAATAAATAAATGAAAAGTCATACAGACCAAGGTTTAAACTGTGTACACTACACTACAAGCAGGTCGTAGCCATTAGAGCTGAGCCTCAAGTCTAAGAAATAATTAAATTCTAATGCTCGATGGATGGATTTGATTAACTGTTGTAGTTGCTATACCAGTCAGCATCGATATTAATAGAATCATAAGCTGTCCTTTATTAGAGGCGTCGCTATATACGTGCATATATAAGTTTCCCAACAATATTTTGATTCCGTTGACCATTTAGTTCATGCGATATGTCATGTGGTCAACGTTCCATTTCGAAACAAATGGGAGTCCGCCCACGACCCGGTTCAAAGGTGACCATTAACAGTTTGTTTCAAGCGGCCTGCTCTTCCAAACTGATAATTGAATATAAAATGGCCTTGGGCTGCGTGCGTGGGCCCAATTACGAGTCAGCCACAAGTTGGGTGACTATATATATTTATACATACATATAACAGATTGCGTGTTAAGCTCCTATTCACGAACACGACTTGAGCTTCGTTTTAGCCTTTGTCACTGTCCCCATAATTGCGTATATCTCTCTCTCTCTTTCTTTCTCTCTCTCTCTTACTAACAGCCTTCTCCAATAATTGTGTTGTGGCACAACTTCGGCAAATTAAGGCAATTTGTTATTGTTTTTAACTATTTAAATTGTGGTTGTTGTTTTTATTGTCCTTGTACTTGTTTTAATTTTGTGCCTGTCCACATACAATGTTTGTATTGCATACAGTAAATCAAAACAAATTCAACGTCTCAGTAGGAAAAAGTTAATAGAAAGTATGAATGAGAGTTAAAAGTGAGGATATGGCAAACTAAGTTTGGTTTTTCTTTAGCTACCTATTCTACTTAAAGGAACCCATTTAAAATAGTCAAACCGAAACGAGCCAACGCAGGAAACAACAGCAACAACAGCAACAACCGCATTAAGAAAACTTTTTAAAGCTTTTTCTCTAGATAAAAGCATACGAAAAAAAAAACAAATAAAAAACTAAAGCAAATAAAAAAAAAAACTGCACAACACATAAAACCAAACGAATTTTAATGCGATTTCGCTTTCGCTCGTCTGCAATTTAAGTGGAATCCCCACTTTGTAGCCTCTGATGAATAGTTAAGCCAGTCAATAAGACAACATAAACATCAACAACAATGGCAAAATCAACTCTCGATTGTCAACTATCTTTTGTAAAATGCAACGTGCACTTAAACAAATTGACAACACTGCGTAACACCAGTTGAAGCGGATAAGGTATGCAGGTTTTTAAAGTGTAACTGTCGTGCAATCAGTTGGGCAATAATTTAAAAATGTAGCACAGCAATGTTGCCTGTAAGCCACTTGACAGCCACTCCAGAAGTTTGACTTTACTCACACACAGAAATTGTAAAATCCTTATGTTGACATTGTTTAATTTTGCAAGTGCAAGGTTTGATAAGTCAAGTCGCGTATATCGCCATCCTACTCACATTTAATTTCTTTAGGTACCAAAACACTATTATAATTTTACACTGTTTTACCTAAAAAAAAGTGTTTCGATCCCTCTTTCCCATCAATGCTTATTATTGACTCAGTTGGAACTAAAATATCTTTGAATCTGTATGCTTAGTTGAATGTATTTTATTTATAATTTCAATTTGTTTTTTGCTGATACAATTACACAAGCAAATTAACTTTTGGCTAGTACAAACTAAACTAAATTTATGTGGCTCTTTAATAAGTTATTTGTTCTTAAACAAACTTTAAATGGAAAATATCAAACTAGAAGACTTTTCGCTATTAATTTAGCAAAAATAATTAAAAGAAGAAAACGCAGTACACTCTATCTGTCCGTGGGGCTGGGGAAAAAACTGCCACAGAAGAGAAGAAGGAGAGACCAATCGTCATTAACTTTGGATACATAAAGAAGAATTTTAAATAACTGTATATTTACTGATCCAACTTAAGACTACAATGCTGAGGGTGACAATTTCATACTTTATCCGTCATATCATGAAGGTTAAATTATCATAAGAGAGAAGATACAGACAGATATTCATTTACAAATGCAACTACTGACTAATAACAATATGATCCCTAAAAGAGTGCTTTGAATTTAAGAAATTCATATTTATTTCAAAATCGAACTGTTTGCTGGCACATGCCATTTGGGGGATATCTTGCTTTGTTTTTGTCACGCAAATGTCTAACCTATTATGCCAATTTGTGTTAAACAATTGTTTAAATATCAAATACGCATTATTATATTAATAAAGGTTTGACGTAGTATCAAATCTCAAGTGGCGTCTAAATATGTACCCTTTTTTTTAAGCTGTCATGAACGCGTGTGTTCAAAAACAGCTGTTAGCATAATTATTTGGAAAAGCAACGGAAGCACATATTTAATGCTCTTGCAAAGCCGTATGCAATCTGATTGAGGTGTAAGTAGGTAAAAAACCAAACTAAATCATTAAACTTGATTGGATTGCATTCAACCAGACTGATTTGATGCATTTAGAAATTTATTTAGAATTTGAACTTAAGACATACAGATCATTCTTAAGATTTAGTGAAAGTTTTCTTTGTTTGCTGAACAAAAAGTGGCACATGGGTTAACAAAGTGAAAACACCTTTTAATAAGCGAATACAAGTTGGTTAATAGTTAAATTACATTTTGGATCATATGTCAAAAATAGACAAAGTCGTCAGATTAATTTATTATTTTATATATCGTTTGTTGTCACAGCTGCGTTAAATTTAAACAAATGGCGTCTAAATAGGCAAACATCAAGCAGCAAATTCAAAATCGCTTTATAATATGCTGATGCGGCCACATGCCCATGTGCTACATTAGAAGCGGCGAAGCGGCTTGTGCTGATTCAACTGCCTGTACTCCGACAGAGTGCGCAGATTCTGCAAACCCTGCAGAAACAAATTGCCCAACAACAACAGCTGCAGCACCTACAACGACGCTAACAGCGGATGCAGACACTGCAGAAGCTGAAGACGACACAACGACGACAACAACGGCAACTGTGAGCACTGATACAACAACAAGTGCCGCTGAGGCTACCCTTGCTCGCCTGAGGATCAGGTTGCGTCGTTTGAGGAGACAGCGCAGGCAGAGACGTGCTGCCAGGCGTGCTGCTGCTGCAAAACGGCGTGCCGCAATGATGAATAACAGGCAAAGGAACAGGAACAGAATCGGCAATGGAGGGACCACTGAATACTGTTAGGTTATGTTAAGCTAAGCAGCCAAAAGATATGCTAAACAATTTTAGCATTAACTGTCGCACCTGAAAGTGCTTAATAAAATTTTGATTTTAAAGCCATGTCTACATGTTTAGCAGCAGATATTGTAGCATATAGCAAACTCAAAATAGCTTTAAGCTTCAATACTGTAAGACTTGTTTATTAAGGGTTTGGTTGAAGTGCAACAATTAAATTGTGACAAAACTAAACTTGTGTATTAGAGCTAGTGAATAGTTTAAACGAAAAGAAGAGATTTTATAAATTTCTTTTTTACCTTTTTGTGTGCTGTTAAACGGATTACAACTCATCTAGAATTTCAATCGTATTACCACACTTAAAATATGCATAGCACCAGAAAAGCTGAAAGTGAAATATAAAATAATTCTTTGCCTGCAAGATGATCTGCCTAATAAGGACCAGCGATACGCAATGTACCACTGTAGGTGCCTGATACTGATACAACTAGCTCGGACTACTCGTCAGCAAGTTCTAATACAAAATTAATCGGGAGGCGAAGGTTTATTGCTCGAAATCGCTGTCGAAATCGAAACCGGGGAGTGATACAAATAAGAATCCGTGGTAATATAAACATTAATTTGAGAACACCACGAAGCGGAAGGAGAGCTGCTTAGTAGCAGCCTATAATAGAATGTGCAGTTCTTGACAGCAAGATGTCAGACCAATAATTAATAAATTATTAATTTATTAATAAAAAGTCGTATGTAATAGAAAGATTTAGAGTATTTTGATATGCAATGTTTATATTTATTTGAATAAAAGCGGAACATAAGATTTGGTTATTTGAGTGTCTAACCACGAGCATTTTGCCTTTTCCTTGGAAGCCTTCGGGCAACACTAACGGGCACCTTTACTCTTCTTCCTTTGCTGTGCCTTCTTTTGTTTATCCGTTTATTCAAAGCACGATTTTGTTGGCGAAGTTTTCTAACTAACCTAGTTAAAACTCGCACACGTCTTCTTAATTTCGAACATGATGATGATCCCGAGCTAGCTGTTGTGTCAGATGTTGATGGAGCGGCTGTTGTTGCTTCACCATCCGTGGCTGATGCCGTCGTTTCTTCTGCAGCTGGTGCTGTTGTTTCCTCCGCAGGTGGTGCAGCTGTTGTTGGTGGGCAACTTGTTTCTGCAGCATTTGCAGGATCTGCACACTCTTCCGGAGTACAGGCAGTTGGATCGGCACAAGCCGCTTCGCCGCTTCTAATGTAGTACATGGCCAAAATGGCACAACCAAATATAACTGTTTGAATCTTCATCCCGTTGCTCGTTGCTTATTACTGAAGTAATAGTTGAACTATCGATTTGTTTTCGTGACAGCCCATTATATAGCGAAATTGTGTTTGCGAATTCTATTTGTATTCAAATATTTCAATTTGCGCAGCTGCGACAACAAAGGGTAGATCATAATATTTTTTAATGAGTTCTTTTTTATTTACAATATTGGGCTATTTATTTGAATGTTGTTTAACTATTTCAATATCAAAATTTGTATTTGATATATGCACAACTGTTCTTTAAAATAAAAAGACAATGTATCAAAATTAAACGTTGTTAAGTACTTGATGAAAACATAGCATTTCTTTTCAAATACAAATATATGTTCATACAAAGGTACATTTTATTTGAGTTGAACTTGTTGTTTGGCAACAGAAATGTTTTAAGTTTACCCGTGGACAAAATCGCATTGCTAACGTGTCATTATAATATAACATATCATAATAAATTGGATTACATTTCAGTTTTTTGTAACCAAAAGTTTAAAAAAGTATTCTAGAGATAAAACAAAAATATTTTTAAAGATAAACGAAAGCATTTTACTTAATCAAAATATATATTTTAAAATCAAGAATCAAACAGAATAGACAATCTAAAATTGTATTTCAAAATAGACAGGCACGCCTAAAATTATGCTTTATTATTTGTGTTGCCAGAATAGACATAAAAGATCCACACCGTTAGGGTGTTCCACAACAACAGCTTATTTGCTCACACTGGATAATGTCTTGGATAGTTGAAATTCAAGTTTGTAAGTATAATATAAGGTAGTATAAGTATTGGCTCTCGATTTATGTACACCGAAGATGAACTGCTTTTATAAAACAATTATTCTGAACAAAAAATTGGAATGAAAGTGTTTACGATTTTAGAGCATTACTGGCTTTCATAGCTATAAGCATTGTTTTGTAAACTTTCATCAACGTGAATGCAATATTTATAAATTTACCATCTCCTGTTTTCCAATTGATGTGTTATTGTCAAACACAAAAATTCATTTTCATATATATTTGTATTACCAAGTTGCGTCAAAAGTTTTTAAAACAGTTGTACACATATGAAATATTAATTTTTATATTAAAAATGTGATATTGAATTAAAATAAAGAACAGAATAACAATGCCAGATCTATTAGAAAACAAATGAGAAAAAAAATGTATAGAATTTATTGTGATGTACCATTTGTTCTGGCAGCTGCGTAAATTAAAATATTTTAAAGCAAATAATTTTTGCAAACCCAATTTTACTATAAAATGGGCTGTCACGAAAACAGATCAAGAGTCGAACTAACACGTCGTCAACGAGATGAAGATTCAAACAGTTATATTTGGCTGTGCCATTTTGGCCATGTGCTACATTAGAAGCGGCGAAGCGGCTTGTGCCGATCCAACTGCCTGTACTCCGGAAGAGTGTACAGATCCTGATAATTCTGCAGATCCAAGTTGCCCACCAACAACAGCTGCACCACCTCCGGAGGAATCTACAGCACCTGGAGAAGAAACGTCAGAAGGAGCAGCTGCAGAAAATTCGACGGTAGCAGCCACAAGCTCTGCCCCAAGTAGTTCAGATGCAGCTGCAGCAGCTGCAGCAGCGGCATTGGCCGCATCCCAGCTTCAGGTGACGACGCTAAGAGAAAGACTGAGGCGCATTAGAATGCGTCAGCAGCGTCGAAATAGGAGAAGGCGTCGTTTGGCTAGACGACAAGCCGCTGAAAGAAGAAGAGCCGCATTGATGGCAAATAACAGAAACAGGAACGTGAATAGAAACAGGAATAGGAACGCGAACACAAGACGTAACCGATTTGGTTAAGCTAAAAAACATATGTTTTTTGAAATCGGCACAGTAAAAAATGTTTTCGCCCCAGTAAAAAAGAATTACAAAAAAAAAAAAAATAATAATAAAAATTATCCTATGCACATTTGTCAACTAAACTCAATTAGGGATATCTAGTCTTCATTGCATAACATCCCAAACAAAATTCTTGGTAAACCCACACACCGAACAGTGAGAGTGCATCTAAAAAAAGCGTAAGGTCAAGAAAACTGATACGCAAGAGCGTCGCTTTCGCTTGGTAACTGTAACTGCTTACTCAAGTTAAAATGAGACTCTCAATTGCTAGTCCTGAATATACAAAATTATTTTTTTTTACACTGACCTGCTGCACTGTTGGCGAGGACATCCATTGCTGAAACAGATCTGATGTAACCGAGGGACGCTTGTGCATTTTGCGGTTCTCAATATACTCGTGCAATCGAGTTAATGCTTCGGGCGGTGCTCGTTCCGTTAGCCACTTCTCGAAGGCCTCGGGCTTCTCCTCAAAGAGTCGTGCCACCTCGTCAACATCTTGTTGTGTCGCCGCAGACTTGCTGCCGCTGTCTTTGACACAACTATGACTGGAACTTGGACCAGGACCTGGACTGGCCGCAGGTGTCGTGCACGTGTCGTTGTCCGAGGAAAGCTTTTGCTTTGCCAATGGCGATGCTTCTGCGGCTGCATGTTGATTGTTGTTGCTCTGCAAGTGACGCTCCAATTTGGTTTGATTGCTTGCGGTTGCAGTTGTTGCACTAACTGCCGCAGATGTTGCTGCTGTTGCTGCTGAAGTTAGTGGCGCCTTGTTCGCACCATTGGTTAGCGGTTTTGCTGAGGACATTGTTAAAGATGTTGTTGTTATGGACGCTGCCTCAACGCCTGGTGCCTCTGAGATCGGTGTTCGCGTACGTTCACAGGCGCCACCACCGGCGACGGCTGCTGCCGCTGACACATCTGTCATGATAGTTAGATAGACTTGGCTATACGTACTATTATATATGCATGGCAACCATTTACACATCGGCTTGTTAGTAGAGCCTCTTTCTTAGGTGAAGCGCTTGAGTTTTGCTCCTGCTGCGCGTACTGATTAAGTCACGTACTTGACCACTTATGTGTGGCTTGGGCTCACAGCGTTTTGGCTACCTGTTGCTATCTGTCTGTTTCTGTTGCTTTGGCTTTGATTTTAATGGCCAACGATTCGCAGGTGCCAACTGGTAGGGGTAATTGATAAGACTGACTTAAACACCACAAGGCAGTGTTGGTTGTGTATCATCTTAAGCCCTTGTTGCTGTTGCTGTAGCTTAGACTCGTTACATTAGCCTCTGGATTTAAGTTCTTGCACGTTCGATTCAGTTCTATTGGCGGCCTTAAATATCTGCTTGCTTAAGTTTTCGACAGGCATTTAACAGTTTATTTCTGTTTGGGATGTCGCCACGTTATCTTGAGTTGATTTAATTTAAGCTGTCCAGCTTTATGCGGTCTGTAACAAAAGAACAAATAAGAGTTAGATGAAAAATATAATAAGATACGCTCTTATAACAACCAGTTTTAGGCAGATTTATGTATCATATATTTTGAATAGTTGCCTTGTATTGAAGCTTTTCAATATTCAAAATGTCAAATATGCATTGAAGGTTCTTAAACGGCAATGTGCACAATATAATTTATTATTTGGGTAATAAATTTGCTTGCATTGACTACATACTAAACATGTCTTGAGAGTCTGGCCAATACAAAATGAAAATATATTTAAAAACTTCAATGAAGCAAAAGACCACAAGCTGCATTGCTCCAAAAGGAATACCGAAAGGCCAAAAAGTAAAGAGAGAGAGCGAGAAATCAAAAGAGAAACTTTGCTACACTAACGTTAAATGCAAATGGCCAAATAGGGCCCCCAACCAACGAATAACCACTTTGAACGCGGCCACATTTCACGGCAGACAAAAAAATATTTCAACGAAAATGGCGTGCGCTGTGGCGAAACAGAGTGGAGGAAGCAGATACGAAATTATAGGGAGAGAGGGGGGAAGTAGGATGGGTTCAACTGTTGCCATTTATGTGCATTTGCATTAAGATAGCTTTTGGGAATTTGCATAGAGAAATGGCTTTCGGCATTTGCCATGCGCTCTCGTCTAGCACTTCTGCCCACATTACCTTGACTTAAACTTTAACTAACAGTCGGTGCATAAAGTCCCTGCTTGTTGTTGGTCACCTTTTGCTTTTTGGCTACTTTTATTGCCCATTGAGATTGATTTTTAGCGTTTTCACAACATTTTTAATGTCTGCTGCGCGTGTATTGGCAATGTGTGTGTGTGCATTGTGTACATCGCTTTCCATTATCACATTCTGTTTGCTCACAAAAAACTGCCAGTTGTCCACCTTGACCAGCGGATTGACCTGCATTTGTTGTCTTTGCTTCTCACCCCGCTTTTGTGTGTTCTTTCGATTGTCATAAACAAAGTTGTTTTCAATGAAAAGAACATTGGCAAACAAAGAGCGCAAAGGTGTTGGCTATTGCTAAACAAACATATGTATACCATGCAGCTTGGTTAACTTGCAAGCAGATTTCCAGTCTTATATGCACTTCTAATTTCCAGCGGGGTATGCTGGGTATATGCAAACAGCAATGACAACAAAGACAAACTCGAAAGTTCAACACGCACTCGTTTGCAATTTTAAATTGGGTAATAAATTTTTGAACTCTGCGCTCGTAACTGACTCTACTGTTATGCTATATGTGCGTGTGCACCACTTTGCCATTCATGAGCGTGTAAAATTGCTTTGTTCTCTCAGTCGTTTTGTGGGACAGTCAAGTTACTGTTACTCTAGCATGGGTGTGGCTATTGCGCTCTTCAGGACTATGGTGTGCTTGAAAATTTAATGCCCACACTAAAGATTAAGATTTTCGTTTCTTTTTTTATAGCTACAGACACACCATGGCGTGGTTATATATGGCGATGGTCATACATAATACACTATTGTTAGTGCAATAGTAAAGTTATTTTTTTAAAATATTTATTCATATTTTCTATTGTTTATTGATACCTGTTGTTAAGTGGCATTCAAGAAGTCTCTAATTTGATGATTTAACTAATAGTATATTGCAGTATTATTGACCATTGCGCTTTAGGACAATTAAAGTTATGCAAATGAACAAAATTGGCTGTAGCGTATGCGGAAAATCTTTGCTAAGGCAGTTAATGTTTCCAGTGTTATCCTTGTGTGTCTGCTGTTTGTTCGCCTGCCTGTCATAATTTGTAAATTTGCATAACTTGAGAGAGCTTGCAACGTAGCTGCTGTTGCACAGCGACGTGCAACAATTATTGTGCAACAACTATGAACAAATTATGCAAATGTACAGCCTGTACAACATGGAAAAAAATGCAAGGGGCACGCATCAAAAAGCCAAATAGAGCCATTCAAACTGCTCCTTCTTACATAATATTATGCGAAAAATGTGGTCAAACTGCAAGTGCTGTTTAATGTAGCTCTTAAACATGAGAAAAAACGTTTAATTTGTAAATTGCAACAGCACACACAAACAGCCAACGTATTTTTTTAATATTTCCGTTAGTAAAAACGAATAAAAAAACATTCTTTACATTATAAGGCCAACGGTGGTGGAGTATAGCTACATTTTTACATCAACAATTTATTATCGTTAGAAGCAAATTACCATTTCATATTCTTATCAGGGCGCTACTAAGTCGTTCACGTACTACTTGTTGTAATTTCATTATATTTTTTGCAACTATTTTTAATTAAAATGCTCAGCAAGCATGTCGGCGACCGCAGCGACGTCATTAGTTGCAACTGCAACTGCAACTGCCACTGCCACTGCGTGCATGCATGCAAATGCTGGTAACGGCACCTGTCCCACGTGCACCACCATCAGCGTGCATCCATAAATAGCTAACACTATTCGCTTTGTAGTTGTTCATGTGCACATCTCGCAGCGGCAGCTCGAAATTAGTGAATTAGGGTGCAAGCGCCATTTTGCAAAAGGAAGTGCCCATTACGAGTAAATGACGTGCGTGTGATGGCAACTCTAGCAGCAGAGTGCACTGTGCAGTTGGCAGGCAAAGGAACCGTATTACGGGGCGGGATACACATGTACATGTTAATTAACTTTGCGGCTACTTTGTAGCGAGCGTCCTGCGTGCATTTTGGTTTTTTAGCTTTTCGCTTGGGCCGTTTACATTTTCGTGTTTTCAATTTGGCAAATTGCAACACTGCATTTTGGCTTGGGCCATCAATGGCGCTTAGCGTGACCAAAACGGCGCCAGCTGCTGCTTTGAATGTGGTTAGCTAGACGCATTGGCAGCACAGTCACGTAGTAATCACACACACACACACACACACACACACACACACACACACACACACACACACATACACATACACAGAGAGTAAGAGATGCACTTTATATAAGCTTGACAAGAGCAGCCAAGCCTGTTATTGTGCCTGCCTATTTGGCAGGGGCATAATAGTGGAAAATGCGTCCAAGGAGAGACTGATGGACAAAGAAAGCGAAGAAGAGAGAGGTTAGAAAGGCAGCGAGCGCAAGGCGGGGAGAAGAGGAGGAAGGCAGGAACAAAGTCAGCGTTGTGTGGCATGTACAACAATGGTGTTGACATGCACCACTCATCGCTCAGTAGCAGAAATCCCCTGTCGTCTTTCAGTTTAAGGGCATGTTTGTTTGTGGCTTTCCACTGCTGCTGCGGTAATTCTAATTCTGCATTCTGCCACAGCGATTTCCCACAGCAAATTCTCTGGCATACAAACACGTGCACATATGCACACACATGCATGTACACGGCATAAGCTGCTTGGTATTTCCCCAGACAATACTTGTTGCATAGTAATTGCAAAAATTCCTCTTGAGCCTCAACTGACACTTGCTGAAGAAAATGGTTGAAAAAGTAACTTAAACTTGGTTTGCCATTTGCAAAAATTTAAATAACAAATTTAACTTAAAATTATTCCTTATACTAAATACAAGTTTAATTTATTTTAAATAGTTTCAATAAAATATGCCCCTTTTAATTCCATCATCAACACTAGATATTGTGCCAAAAATAGTTTTTCAGCAAATGTTATGCATAAAAACATAGCATACTTTTGTGCTCAGTATACTTTATGAAAAAAACATACAAAAGAGATTGCTACTTCTGCACTGTTTGCATAAACGGCAACTTACACACAGATAATGAAAAGCACTTTTTGGTTTTACCTTTGTTACACCCGTTGTATCTTTACTTACAGTGAACAACTATGATTTCGACATTTTAGCTTTCAATCTTAATATGAATATTGTTTACAAAACCTGCATGCCAGCCTGCCGTTTGAATTGCCATCTGCCATGTGCATGACATTTTTCATAAATTTCCAATTGAAAATCAGTAATATTCACTTGAACTGGAACAACTGAAATTGATTTGCAAATCATAGATTTCAAGAGAAGTTATATCAATTGCTTCTGAATTCCAAATTAAAATAATTGATTATTTGAACAGCAGCGAACTTAATTAAATACAAACAAAAACTCAAGCCCGAACTATGCGCTGGCCTTAGAAATATTTAAAACATGTTTACTTTCACCTTAATTGTGTTTGCTATATACATATGTTTTTATGTAGCTCGAAGGCTTTTTTAGTTAAAAGATTGATAATAGCTCAAAATAACTAAAATTGGCATATTTTGGGGTAAAACTGGTTGAGCCTAGACAAAAACATTTGTAGCTCAAATAGCTCGAATATAATTCAATAATCCAAATGACAGTGAAATTCAATTAGGCCAGTGTAAGTCGTTGCTCTCAGAAGGCCAACTAAAATGCCATTTATATTTGTCTTTTGGTTCTTTGCATTTGCACTAAGTGTGCAGTACATAGAATAATGAAAAACGATGCAGTGCGTTGCGTTGCGCGAAGTTTGCTAAAAACTTGTCAAAGCAAAATAATTGAAAAACTTTAGCCGCACGCGGCAGCAACAGCAAATGGCAAAAGACATGACTTGAGACATTGGCGTTGCTGGCAATTGCTTGCATTAATTAAAACATTGGCTTCTGGACGCGTCAAAGATAACTAAAAGGATCAGCGCGCATCACGGCTTTCTTCCTATCTCTCTCTTCGCAATGCTTTTCAACTGCATCACAGCTAACACAATAACCAATTTTATACTCAACTTTGAGTCTTATTTTGCTAAGTGAGCGCACTTTGTGATTAAATCGCAGACGTTCGGGTAATCCCGCATGACAGCGCCCAAAGCCCTTGGGATGCAGGACCCCCTGACTGCTGACCCAGCCAACAGCAACAACAGCAAGTAAAAGGCGCATAAATGTCAACAAAGTTGACTGCAAATAGTTGCCTCGCTGGCACATAACAATGCGACTGGGGCTCAGGCACTTAGCAAAGTGAATGCGACAGGCTGCACTCGGGATGCGGCACATCCTGGTCACTGAATGCCGCTGCAATACAAGCGGCTCAACGAGTCGACACTCGAGCGACGCAAGCTTCTATTATGGACACAAAGCGAGAGCGAACCCACAATGACACGAGCTGAAACTGGAAATTCTTGTTCGTCCATCATATATACGTATTGAAGCTAGTGTCATTGGCTGTGCCCTCAGCTATGTGCATTCCTGATACTTTCCTTTCCATTAGCCAATTTGCATATGCCGGGATATATGTATATGTAAATGTGATTTCAGCTCATGGCATTTGTTGTGGGTGAAGGCTGTTGCGGCTTTTGTCTCACAGCCTTAAGGACCAATTTAATAGCAATTTTTTCACTGTGCAATTTAACGCCGCAACGTTTGTTATTTAATTTACCATTGCGAAAGCATATGAAATATTTTTGAGGAAACAAGCCACAATAATAACAATCGGGCATAATTTCATAAGATCGAAGGAAATGGAAGTGGAAGTGAGCGGTTGTCAAAGTCAAAGGCAAAGACTGTGTGTCGATAAAGATGCCTCGTCTCGCCACGTTGATGGCGTCGCGATTGTCGCCTGTCTGTTTGCACACGCTTGAGTGGCATTGGCATTGGTAAAATGTCTGCCTGCCCGTTGTATTGTGCCCTACAGCAACTACAGCTAAAAGAGGAGCATGGCTCATGCCCGTACAAAGTGTTTCTGCCTGTGCAGCTGTTTCCGTTTCCGTCCGCCATTGTTGCGAGCATGGGCCGGGGCTGTCTATAGCTTGGCGTGGCTTTTGTCTTCCTAGCTGCTCGTATCGCCCTATTGACAGTTGTTGTTAATGGCATCACAATATTTAGCTCGGTCTTTGTTTTAAGACAATTTATGCTTGATTGCATTGATTGATTAGCCGCACTTGTTGTGCGTGCTTGCTTCGTATTTGTTTAGCTAAAGACATACACATAAACACACAGAGAGTGCGGTTTGTATTATAAATTAAGCTTGCAACTTTAAGTTTAAGTTTAAATTTTAAGGACCATAACAAATTTTATGTTTTAATTTCCCATAAAACATGGGTAATTTGTTGTAAACTTTCCAATTTAAACATCAAGGCAAACAACCAATATTGAATAATAAATCGCGTTGCTCTTGATTTACAAGTTTTTGCGAGTTTTAGGCTTAAAGAAAAAGTAGCTAATTGAATTTTAGTGCCTTTGGCAATATTAAAAGCTTTCAGTGTTTCACTTCACCCATTAAACACAAACAAAGCCAATTTAAGGAATAAAAAACACAAAAAAGAAACTTCTTGCACGAGTCATTGTCAATGTAACATAACCATCTCTATAAACATGGTTAAAACTGATACAAATACAATGTTGTTGAAGCTCTAAGAGAAATGCTTAGGCCAAAGGTCAACGGATTCAGTTGGAGAGTTGGTTGTTTAGCTTAAGCCCTCAAGTATGACAAGTAGAATGGACATTAATTGCCCAACTTCCAGAAAGAAAAAAACTTAATATCAATGCGTGTGCTGTGCGTTAGTTTATGTGAGGCATGCGAGGACATGTCTCGGATCTGAAACACCAACTGTAACTCATTATTATGCGGCCCATACACATAAAGAAGCTAAACAATATATATGTATTTATGTATATATCTGTCTGCTCGAAGGACTCCATAAAGCAAATCACAGCGTCGCTTGTCATCCTTTACATAAAGCTAAATTCGCTTTAAATTCAAGTTCTTAAATACGAGTATTATATATGAAGCATTTTTTGATATTCATTCTCTGCACCCAGAAGCAAGAAAAGGGAATAACAAACAAAGTTGAGTTGAGCAATAATAATTTTTACCAACTCGTTTTGATTTTTATTTTTCATCGATTCGTGTTTTCTAAAAATAGTTTCCAAATATTCAAATACTCCTTTCACCAGCTACAGAGCATTCAATCGTTGAGCACTTGAGGCCCTTAAGCCACACTCTGAGTCAGCAAAAATATGAGCAGTATTTTTACTACTTAGGCATTGACTTCAATTTTAGTAACATACAAAACGTTGCTGTCATGTATTTAAGTCCCAAATGACATCAGCTTTGGTTTACAGTGCCGCTCACAAAAACCAATAAAAATAAACAAAAATAAAAAAAACAAGAAAAGGAAACGAAATCTCAAACTGCTGATACCAAAAAGAGTTAAAGTAATTTACATTCAAACTAAAAATAAACGATATTTTGACATTTCAACAATTTAATCAATGACCTGCAGCTGCAATAAAGTAATTTCAATATGCAATCAAGTGTTATATTGACAGCCAACCAATGGTTAGTTACAACGTTTGCCTTTGTCTGCACTTTTATCTTAAGTCATTTAAATTGTTCAGTGAAATATGAGCATGTTTTCATACTGCTTGAGGTTAGCAACTAGCAGACCCAAGGGAGGATTTGGTCAGCTTCTCTGTTAACATGCCATGGATAGTGCATGCTGCATCTTCCTAAGTCTCCCATCGATATTTCCGCATATATTTATTAGAGAAGGCATTCACACATTGCTGGTCAATCATTCTTGGAATTGGCCAACAGCAGGACACTGAAATGCCATTAGCATTAGCACACGCTGTGTTGGTTGACCGCAACAACGGAACCACGACCAATGTGAAATACCATATACTGGTACAGTAAAAACACTGTAAATGGTAACCGCACGCCCTACTCCGAAGACAAGCCGCAAACATGACAAACACTCGCTTGTCCCTTTTGCTCGCTGTTCGAACTGGCGCCATATTTGACCGCAGTGTTGAAATCTAATTAAAGTCCTGCCTAGCCACACCCCAGGTGCGTTGGAATATTAAAATATGAAAACTCATTTGATTGTTTGTAGTTTGTAGTTTATTAAGCCGTGTCACACAACACAGGGCAAAATCGATTTAAAGCGAATTCCATGTACTGAAATGACAATAAGAAATAAGAGATATTTCTTCAAAGTTTAGAATAAAGTTATGAACTTAAAGTTTGTTTTGCTGGGTTTATGAGGGCGCCCTTTGGCCCATTTATATACCTCTAACCAACTTATTTACACACACAATATATATATTTATAATGCAAAATGTTTGCCACATTCTGGCATGGAAAGTAACTCACTCACTGACAAAAGGTTAAATTGGAAAGTTTTAAAAGCTTTTTACACCTGAGCTACTTATGTGAACCTTTCACTCTTAAAGCTGCCGCTAAATGGTGAACATTGCTTCAACTCTATAACTTTTCCCTTTGAGCTGAAGAGTTCTTCTATCCAACGGATGAATGGCTGCAGTTTTTCATTAACTAAACAGTTGGGCGTCCACATTTGTCGGCCGTTTTGGGGTTTAAAATTAGGATTGAGACATAGATACTTGACACTGACATTTCGCTTGGCACTTAGCTCAAGCAACATTTGTGGTCTCTCTTTATCTGATTAGTTTGCAGCACCATTGAAGAGGGCAACTCTAAAACTGTTCAAGTGTACTTTCAGGGAACTTTAGGGTGCTTTGGGGTGAATGTCAAATGCTTAATGAATGGTTGCCAGCAGCTAAGGCTTAGGCTCGGAGTTAAGCCCATCTATACACACTTTACTCTCCTCTCATGTGCTGCCAAAGGTGCTCTGGTTATCGATTAGTCTTTATACTTTATACAGACTTGTAGCCCTAATGACGGTAAATTGTCGCTGAAATGTTTGTAAAGTGATCGCAGTTAATGTAAATTACTGCCACAGCGGGCTAAGACTCTTACGCTCTTAACATGGCTGTCAAGCAAGCATCTATAAGAGTATTAAACTGTTTACACATCAAACTTTACACAAACAATCCAATATGCTTACTTGAGGAGGGCGAAGGACAAGTCAGTGGCAGAGACAGCAAGATACTTATATGAAATTATATACTTATATGTGTTGCCAGATAAGCCGCTTTTTACAAATTGTGTCGTCTCACGTTTAATGGAATTTATTTTATGCGCATCCTGTTCAGCTGAGTTTTTAAATGGCCGTCATTCAAATGTAATGGATATTTTAAAGCTCTCACGATTGGCAAATTAATAACGACATTTAAGAGCAAACTATAAGGGATTATTTAAATCATATATATATATGTACCTATTTGCATATAAATAGTTCTGTGCATTGAATCCATATACCACAAAAGTTAATGATTCGATTTACAAATACATATATATAATTATTAAGTATACGCACAGCAGCAACATAAAACAACGTTAAATGCGCTTTAAAAATTTAATGAAGTTATTTACACAAACAGCCAGATGCAGCCGCAATGATTTCAGTGTTCGAATACGAGAGAAGCTAAAAATATTTTAAAGCCATTTTTACGACAGTGTCAAGAGCTTCAGTTGCTGCTGCTCCTGATTCTATTTATGTGATTGTAGAAGTTATGGTCTATACAAAAAAGTGTCGCATGTGTCGCAGCTAAAAACCTTGCTTCACACCATATTCAACAGCCATGTACACATGTTCAAATGTGTATTCGAGAACTATGTGTGTTCAAACGTGTTGCCTTTGCAGAACTTAAGCCAGTCCCACTCCCATACAGGTGATAGGAATATATGTTTTTTTTTATATGGCCAACCAATGAAAAGTAACACACACACACACACATACACTCACGTACCACAGATAACAAGCAAATTAATTAATTAAATGTTACTTAATTCCCATGTTCGAGTGTCGCAGCTGCCGCATCTAAATCTCATTAATGTCACGTGTCTGTATGCGTGTGTATGGAATAATATTAAATGCAAGCAGACAACACAAAAACTAAACAAAAATGCTTATTGACAGCTGTGATTTATGCCTTTTTGTAGAGGTCTATTTATCTGCCATCTATTCTATGTGTATATATTTATGGCTGTACCCTTAGTAGTCCTGGCATATAAAAGCCAAGGGATAAGCTAACTGGGTAGCCTTAACTGAAGGTCAACGTTTGTCAATACAAACACGTAAATATTATGTTTATGTATACATATATCCATATATATGTATAAGTAAAATTTGCATGAATGCCAAAATAGTTTCTTTTTGTTGGCCAAGTGCTAAGAACTTCAAATTTATAGCATGATTGCTTCGTTCGCAAGAGAATGAAAATGTCTAGCCTTAAAGTTCTAGTAAGCATGACTGAAAAGTTATTCGCTTTATATTACCGCATGCGCCTAAAAGCACGCTGTGTAAATATTTGTGCAAGTTCATCAAACATTAAATGTTAACCAAACTAAAACAAAAAATACATTACATCAACAGTTTATAAACATGTTGATTTAAGATAATGAGTTTTACTTTCGGTATAAAATGATAAAACATCGCTGTACTAAAATCAAGAGTATATTTAAAAGGTCAAACTTAATGGCAAGGCCGTAAGTTGACAAAGTTAAATTAAAACACTGCCAATAAAAACAAAGCGCAACAGATTAACCAAAAAGACAACAAAACGTAGGCAACTCAGTTAAGACAAACAAAAGCCAAGGGCAAAATTCCAATAAGGCCAAAAGGAAACGAAACGAGAACCAACAGAGACGCCGGCTGTTTCATTAAACATTAAGCATTAATTTTCATTGAGATTAATAGCTGAGTAAATGCTTAAGATTATGATGGCAGTAAGCTGCTAAAATCGTTCGTTCTCCGCACATTATCCTGCCGTGTTACGTTCGGTGTTAATTTTGTTTCTTGTTAGCAAACGTCAAAAGCGCCTGCTGTGTCAGTCAATACAATAGGGCTGCCATTCAAATTTGATCAAATAATTTAAGGGGCCAATAAAATTTGTTTACCGCAACGCCTAATTAACATAAAGCAGCCTTGCGCAAATATAAACAATATATATATATATATATATATTATATGTATATACTCGTATGTACAAAGTTTATATAGAGAGATATAGAAAACTGGCTCACGAGAATGTAAACAATTGTGTAATTGCATATTTGACCAATCGACATTTCAAATTGATGTCTTGGACAGTCACGAAAACAACAGAACACAGCAATTTATATAAGCTTGGCCTCCAAATGTGATATGCGCACACGCCATTGTCAGGGCTATGGGACCCCATTAGTCAGTTTGTCATTTCCCCAAGGAACTTTGACCTAAGCATAAAGCAACTGACAACCAAATTGAGCTAGTAAGTTTGTTTTAGCCTTAAACAAGGTATAATAATATGGCAGCCAAGAATAAAACAGTATAGCATATATTCGTATCATTAGTCATATCAATGTAGTCTGTGCTAGGAACTTGCCCTCTGCTAGAGTATATAATCTTCGGCATAACATTGCTTTTCTATTCCCGCCGTTCGTTGCTTTGTTTGGCTTTGCGCTATTTATCATGCGACAAATGCGCGTTTATCAATGTGCAATGGCTTACGGAACGATGGGCGTGGCATTGCTCCCATAGCACATTAACTGTGGCAGCTTAATCCTGTTTGCCCCAAAGCAACGAAACAATTTTTGCGTACATAAATTTCATTTATTTAAATCATTTGCACACACTCACACGCCCCACCTAACACACAACACGCCATCCAAAAGCATACTATACAATTGGGCACTCCGACAACAGTGCGTATGAGTAGTATTTGGCTAACTATTTATGCATGCGTGTGCGTGTTAGATGTGACGTACATGATTGATGTGTGCAAGCGCCCAAAATTTGCCTCTTGGCATTTTACTTTTATGTTGCCAGTTTTTGGCCAACCAACGTTAACAAACACAATGAAAATCCTGTTT
The DNA here is from genome assembly GCA_035044725.1 of Scaptomyza caliginosa. Classification (NCBI taxonomy): domain Eukaryota; kingdom Metazoa; phylum Arthropoda; class Insecta; order Diptera; family Drosophilidae; genus Scaptomyza; species Scaptomyza caliginosa. Next base: position 659,371 of record JAWNNR010000989.1, on the reverse strand, counting down.
GATTTTTTACGATTTCAATCAAGTCAAGTGGATGTGCATCATTGTTCAAGTGTTTGATTGGTGCGCAACGTTACGTTCCGACTCGTCGCCCTTCTATTTATATTGGCTTGATCGTCAACCCTCTTTTCGTTAAGTGTATCGGCCGTTGCTGTTTGTGTAAGTTCTTGTCAAGGGACACCCATCTATGTAGGTCAAGCAACATGTCAACCAGCTCTCCTTAGGCTCCTTGGGCTCCTTGAGAGCGCGAGCGTGTTGATAATTTTTTACTCAGCTCTTGGCCGCATTAGTTGCAATTTGGCAGCCCGTTACCATTAATTAGAAATACAATATGGCGGACGTGACAGTCGCTTAATTATAATGACGTTAACTTGCCTAATTAAACACAAAGCGTACCTTGGCAAGCGACAAAAGAACTGCCACTGTGTTAGGTACTGCGTTGGGGTGCCTCAGTTCATATTTATGATACAACTTGCCTAGACAAATAGAATGTTCTGTAAAAATATAAAAAGAATGACAGTTTATTATCAGTAAAATAGCAATATAATGAACTAACAAATATTTGCATCTATTTCTAGACGTTTTTGACATTCTCACAAGTCGTTTACTCTGGACTATGAAATATTTCTGGCAAACAGCAAATATCCATATATTTTAATTCCCAAATAAACAATTATAATTCCATTTAAATTTATGGTCCTCCCACGCAACAGCCATAATGAAATTTTCTCTCAGCCAAAAGCAGTTTTTCCCCATTGTGTTTTCCTTATTCATTTCCACTCGATGAAAGTTAATTGAGTTACAAAAGAGTCTTCCCTTAACTGTGTATTTTTGCTTATTTAATTCATATGCCGTTTTCAGATTGCTTGGACTGGGCACAATTAGTGTGACACATCTCACACTTTTTCAAAACGATACGTAGGTAGTCTGATGAAATGATGGCCAGCAAAGAACTTTTTAAAAATTAAAGCAAAATGTAGAAAATATTCCAATTTTTTGTTTTTTATTGCTGACATTACCAACTGGGGACTGAGAAAATATATTGTACCTTATACACATTTACATCAAGCTCTGTTTGTTTGACAAATAAAGAAAATATAAAGCACAACATACAACAAAGTATTGCTGTTATGGGAACCCTGAATCCACCGAGCATATTCATGTCACACGCTACAAAATAGAGTCAGAGATGTATGTATATGAGATATTTGGTTTGTGGATAGGGCAACACAGAGACACCGTCTGCATTAAGCCGCATAACAAATTTAATAAAACGTTGAGCACATTTCACCTGAGCAGTTGCACACGACTGCTTCACTTGTTGATGTTGATGTTGATGGATGTTCTGTGGTTGATGTCGCTGTTGCCTCGCTTAAAGTCTTATATTTTGTTTACGGTTGCCTCGAATAGGATTGGCGCGCAGATAACAAGCTGGGGAGACCACATTTAGAAAAGTTTCTAGTTTCATTAAGTTTTCTAGCCATTTCATGTTTAACTTCATAGGAAGTTTTAGAAGACGTTAGAACAGCTCGTGTGTGGGTTTTCATTTCCATCTATCCGTTTTATGCAAACAAGAAAAGTGAAACGAGGCTTCAGGGCTTTTCATTTGTTTTAACAGCTTGTTAGAAATCTCAACGCTACATTTATGGTAGCAATGTTTGTCCAGATTGAGCTTACGCAATTTTCGGATAGAACAAAATTTAAGTTGCTTTTCATAATCAATTCACAAATATTGCAATATCTTTAAGCTGATGGATAGCCATCACAACTTTAATTATATGTAAATCAATATGGTTTTGCTTTTTAAGTCAAATAACAATAGGACACATATGTTTATTTTTTTATTTTTCACTTCGAATGGCATTGTCAATAAGTTGCAGTCCCTTTCAATTAAATGAATTGCAGAATGCCGATAGCAAGCGGACAATGTTACAGGTACATATGCAATCGTGTTGCAGGCAATGTCAACATCACCAGTTTATTTGGGCAACGTTTCAGTAGCAATAGTAGACAGTAGTCAATAAAAGTCAACATGTAGCACAACTCAAATACTCAAACACTGTCCATTCAGATGTCCTCTATACACACACATACAAGCACATACATGAACGTGTATCTGTATACACAGCATATGTGGCTGAATGATTTTGAATATTGCAAATATTTGTAGCATTGCAAACACGTAACGTAACATTTAAGCAAAACAGTTGTACAACAGCTGTTGAAACACTTTAAGCATCTTAATGTTCCACACTCAAGACGCTGTACGTGATGATGTAATTTAACAAAAAGATAAATATAAAAAAGAAATTGTATACGTATACGTAATATGTATGTTTTGTAAGTATCTGTATAATGCATAAGTGAACAGACAGCTAGCGAAATAAAATGCCTAAATGCTGCACTTAAGGGGTAAATTAAGCCGAAAATTAAATGGCAGCAGGCAGCAGGCAGCAGGAAGCATAAAGCAGAAAGGCGACGAGGCGCACAGTGCAACATTTTCATTATATTTTCTTTTCGCAGGCAAATAAAAAACCCAACTCATACGAGATGCGAGGCATATAATTTTATAAGACCATCAGCAAAAGCAGCAACAACAAACAGGCCACACACATTTGACTTCGACTTTCCGTTTGCCCGTGCACATGCCGGATATTTTACAAGTTCCGGCCCCACTCTACCCCCAAGCCCTCAACCACAGGGGCATTTTATTGCGCCGGCAAAGTTGCTCGTTAAATTTGAACACTGATGTGTTAATAGCCCTATGCGAGTACACCCAGTGCATTGCCGCACACACACACACTTTTACAAAGTTAAGAGTCATAGCCAGGGGATAAGTGCAACCGTTGATGCCAAAAACAACAAGCTAGGCCAAATTTGTTTGAGCCATTGCCAAACATCAAAGCAATTTGTGCCTGCCAGAGCAAACGGACAAAATAAATTGCCAAAATGTCACAGAAATAAAATATATTTTTGCTCGAAACGTAAACGATTTGTTGGTGAGCCAGCGAGATATGTACAAACAAACTACGTTCACATTGCACAAAGTTCAACTCACCTCTACCATAAATGTGTCAGATGAAAAACCTGGCTAACGAGTAGGTGGCAAGCAGAGCTTTCGCATATTTTATGCACTTTGCGACTGCCACTCATATGCATACTCGTTTGTTTTTGAGCAAAGAATATATATATATATATATATATTCGTATACATAAAGTATAAAGTGCGGCTGTGTGACTGTAACTGTAACTGTGACTGTGACTGAGAATTAGCACATGACATAAAACATCTGGAGCGCTTCGTATAAATCTAAATTTGAATTGAATCAACAGTTTGAAACCGAGTATGAGTATGTGTCTAATTGGTGACGGTAGTACTAGGCCGTAGGCAGTTGTTGGCTTACATAATTTTGCATAAATTAGTAAAACATCATTGACAAGTAGAGAAGTAAGTAAGTAAGTATGACTCACTTTAGGGATTTTAAGTAGCTGCTATTTCTGCAGCCTCTTTTGATGTGCTGCTAAGTACTTCTATGAAGTCAAGTAGCTTCAACAAGGCTTTAATCTTTTTTATTGGCTCTTTTCGTATTAATTCGTTTAGTTTTTTATTTTTATTTGTGTTCTTCTGCTGTTTTGTATGTCCTGTTGCAAGCCAAAAAAACACCCACGAAGAGAAAAGCAAACAGTCGCACTCTGCATATCAATCATATGTCAGGACGCTGTCAGTCTGCTGTTACATTGTGGGGCGTGTGAGAATTTTGTGGCAACTCAAGCGTCGCAACGTTTCCCCGGCCGAGGCACATACATACATAAGTATTCTATGCATTTGAAAAATATCAAATGCTCGCGTTTTGCATATTTATTGTGCGTTCGTTCTATGCTTGTCACAGTTGACTTTGTTTGCATTCCTACACCATACCAACTCTTAGCCCAGGGACCACCTTCCGACTGTCTGTTCACAAGTGTCCGGCAGTCAGTCAATCATTCATATTGAAATTCTATGCGCGTACTTTGATAACAGAAATTCAATTAAAATGCGTTACGTGCTGCAAATCAGTTGAACATCTCTTTGAATTGATTGTGGCATAAATTGTTATTTTGCTTCACTTGGAGCTTTTCCATTGATTTGGACTTTTCAAATGTTACCGCAGTTGCTGCAACCTGACAATTGTCTCACGACTTATTCACGCCTATAGAAGAAATTATTTCTGTACGTCTCTACCAAAAAGCACCGCCTTCATTTAAAACCAATTTAATATCCGAAAACACAACAGTTACAAAATACTTTAAGGTTTTAAACAATTTTAGCTACAGTTTAAGTTGCCCGAAAGCGTAATGTTGACTGCGCTCACAATGTTTTAACATCCTGTAGCTTATATGTGTTTTTTGTTGCGGACACGAATTAAAATTCCTTTGATATTTATGACCGGGCCATGATTGCAAAACAGAAACGAAAAAACCTGGAAAAAAAAACTTATTGGTGCCACCATTGGATTTTGGCCTGGCCCATTACTTTCGCCTACATGAGTCCACAAATATATACGTAAGCACCATTGCTCAAACCCAGTAACCAACGACAACTTTTCATTTTCATGCGACTGCGGTTGTGCCTGTGCTAAGAAAATCTGCGCATGGACATGACCAAAAGAGATATATGTTTATTTTTGCATGTATGTAGGTACATATGTGTGTGTGTGTGTGTGTGTGTGTGTGTGTGTGTGTGTGTATTGTGCAAACCAACAGATGCGTATCGATGACGTTATCAACTACAATTGAAATTGCTTTCATAATAGCAAGTGAATGGTTTGAAGAATCGAATATGTGAAGGACATGCATATAATACTTACTCTCATATGCTACAAGCTTTTGAGGCGCAACCAGATGTCCTTATATGTGGCTTCACATATGAAATATTTTGAATGCATATTAATTAATTACTTCGCATTCTATTTGAACAGACACACACTACTGCCAGCTGATGCACACACCATCACAGGTAGGCATACATGCCAACACGACTAGGGTACTGTATGCCACCTACCTACCTACGCACAATGTGGTTAAATATTTGCTGTTCTCTATCGCTATTGTTGCCTCACATTGTGGCCTATGTCATGTAAATTTACATATCAAGAATCTATTAGTAGCTAATAGATTAATGTTTTGTTTGTGTTTGCCTAGCGAAGCACAACATTGATGCCACAACCCGAACGTAGTCTATAAGGAATGTTTTGGACAGTTGGGCCCAGGCTGTGAAATCAAACCTGATTAAAAATTTATATATTGAGATGCTTTAAAGTGCTAAGCAGGTAAGTTAGGATCCAATAACAACAGCAACGCAACGCAATGCAAAAAAAGGCACTCGTCTTTGGCTACAAGAAAGATTGATTGAATCCAGAAGTGGCGATAACAAGCAATGGAAAAGCAAACAGTAGGAGCTAACACAGCAGAACGAACTCAAACGTAAACGTAACGAAGGCAATGGAGTTGGCAACGTGTGGCACGTTAGCAAGAAACAAATATATACATACAACTATTCCACTTGCCACACGCACATGCGTGTTATTCAAATGTTGGCTGACGCCATTTGAACATTTCGAAGCGCCCACCCATCAAATTTATATACACACGTTTATTGCTGCCCACGTTGTTTGTACGTGTATGCGAGTGGATGTGCCTGTGTCTGTGCCTGTGTGCGTGTATGAACACAATTCTCTGACAAGAAAAAATAAAATTTCATTTCTTACTTGCGTCTGCTGTGTGTTTATTCATTGCCGTTACACACAAAGTCTTTACCCTGTTTGACTCTTTTCTTGAACTTTTCGATTTTCGTGGCACAAAACCTTAAAACTTGTAGCATACATTGCGGCGCCACTGTTTGGTGGAGGTGTACATATTTTTTGGTTGCCTTGCATAGTTTACCACCTCTGCGGCACAAAGGTGATTAATTTCATTTTTATTGCACGTCCTATTTGTGGCACAGTCTCTTGCAGCATTGCCGTTTTGAAAGCCCCGCTCCAAGCTGCCCGTTATTCATTTTTTTGTATGCGCGTTTTTCCCTGAATCCCTGGTCAATGTAAATGTAGCCGCGAATCATTTTTTCGTGCCCACTGAGGCCATAAAAGCTGTAATTAAACACGAAAAACTAGTGTCACATAGCGTATACGTGACGTTAGTCACATTCCTGCTTAATTGTCTCCTGCACAGCATATACCGAAGTTCATAGTATCGACAGGCACATCCTTTAACTATGTTCAAGTGAAAAACCCATAAAGCACTTTTCAATGAATCTGCACTCTATACCATTGATTTTCAAGGTTTCTTTTCTACCTTGATAGTAAAAGTTAATTGGTAAGTCCTTATGCACTTACCACATTCAAGGAGCGTGAAGTAAAACGATTTAATTTGAAACTTGTCATCTTTGAAATTTTAAACACCTCAGTTGTATTGAAAAAGCCACATTAAATACGTGACCATTTTAAGCTTAAGACAGCGTTGGGAGATTAACTGAATCTAATTACATGATGGCTGTTGGCGGTTATTAATTAGTTTATGACGCTTGTTAGTGCATTTTCATGCCTTTGTTGCGGCTACCATCTATTTGCAGAAGACAAACTTTGCACAACAGCTGCAGGCGGCACATTGCAGCAGCAGAGCCTGTTGAGTTACAAGTATCGGTTGCTTAACAGGGGCAGAAGTCAAGAGTGCGACGGCAACGCTGGCATCTCAGTTGACAGCAGCTCAGGCATAATTACACGAACATTGTTCAAGTTGTTGCTTGGCAAAATGTTTATGCCTGTTTTTGCACACATTTTGGCCTGCTATCTAGTTGCTGCTGTCACGGCTAGGCCGTAACTAAATGCCAGCACATGAAGAAGAACATGTTTTGTCTGGCAATTCGTCTAGCTGGCTGGCAGAAAGCTTGCTCTGGCAACCTCAAGAACTGGTACTTCAGTGGCACACACAGTGCCGAGCACAAACACAGACTAGACAAAAGCGCAGCAGCAACAACGGCCCTTAAAACAAATAAAATACTCACTAACATACGTACACATATGTGAAAAGAGACAACGGCAGCTACTATGGCAACGGTTAAAGCTAACGAACTAATGTAACATAGATTTTTATATGGCATGAGGAGCAAGAATCGTTGATAACTTGCACAGATACAAAAACTCACACACACATATACATAAAAACTCGTTTACACAAATACATACATTAAGATACGGAGATACGAAAAGAGGCAGCGCATTCAATGTTGAGCGTGGGCACTTAAGCAGCCACCAGAGCAATAGCAACGGCAACAGTAGTCGCACACTGCAGCAGTTGTGCATAGAGCGGAGGAAAGGAAGCAAAGGACCTCTTGAGAATGCACACATCTTGGAATTGCAAAACCACAAAACACACATTAGCGACAAATAGTTAGTGAGTACACACGTTCATATACACACTTGATACTTTAGATGTGTCCTTTTTAGTAGATAGTAGAATATTTTCCCAGCTGGACTCAAATACTCACAATAAATAAAAATAATGCGTTTTCCATAAGATGTTTAAAAACTTCAAATAATTGTTTAATCTTAGGCCTTAAGTGAAACGTAATGAAATGAGTTGCACTTTCATCATGCCAACCATTCCTACTGGGTCTGCCAGATTGAAAGACTGTTAAAAAGGATATGTATATTGTGGGACTTTGCTTATGTATTTGTTTACATTTTGCGGCATAAAATATTCATACATTCATGAGCATTTATTTCGAAAGTGAGTACTTTTGTCACGCACTGTTGCTCTTTTAGGTGTACAAGCTCATACATATATATATAAGTCTAACCACTCAGTCGCACATAAGGCAGTTCCTAAAAGCTGGAAATTTGCATGTTGCGTCTTTGCTAAAGGTTTCTCACATTCCCCATTTTGGGTTGCTTTTTTATTTGTTTTTTTTTTCAACAAATCCAGATATAGTTAGCTTCTCTTTTAAATTTTTTGTTTTAGGTTGGGGTTTTAAATATTTTTTTGTGTAAAAGTTCGCTCAGATTATTTGATAGTGTGTGTGTGGACTGCTGCAGTTTGCCAAATAAGCATAAAACAAAAAATATGTAAAATAGATAGACCATATTTTAAGGAAGCATGGCCTCATAAAAATAAAATCTTTTCCCATTTCTGCAAATGCATTAAAAGTGTTGAGTTTTCCTAGAGAAACCTAAAGTTTTAGTATACAACTTTATGGGCAGTTCATAGTCTACAGGCTTTGCATAAATGTAATCAGTTTATAAAATGCAAGGAACTTAATTTGAGGTTGCACAAGTTGCTACAGACAAGTCTAAGCTAACTAAGCCAAAGTTCTTCTAGTCCAATTCAATAAGAGACCGAGAGAACGAATCTAGTTATTTGTAAAAGCATTAAGAAATCGGGTCAAACTTTTAAGTTGTCACCCTCACAAAATCTAACTAAGTTAAAAATACTTTGCAACTCTGGGCAAATTGAGTTTTGCTTAAATTCAAAATAACCCCTTTCGAAAACAAACAATAAGAAATGTTCTTGCTTCTGAGTGTATATTAAATTTAAATATATAATATAGGTAAAAATGTCAAGTAGAACCGGCAGTGCACAAATCAAATTATGTTAATTAAACGCGCATGAAAGAGGCAACAAGAGGTTGCAGCAAAGCATTGTTGGCCAAGTGGTTGACTCTTTATTGCCACACGATTTAACAAAAAGCAAAATGGTGGTGGGGTGGATGAGCCCAGGTAAGTGCTGTTTATTTTTCAAGCCTGGAGGGCAGCAGCGGCAAAGCGGCAATCCTTTCCCTTAAGCTGGCCAGCCAACAATGCTGACGACAGCAGTAAACACAGAAGCGCAGACGTTGCTGCTTTAACTCTGTCACAAATTGTCACAAATTAACTCAATGAGTGGATGAGTGGAGGGCTCTCTTGTAGCTGGGGCAATTGTCGCGAAATAATTTAATTACAAGGCTGAGGAGGAAAACGCGGAGAGACAGGTAGACAAAATGTAACTATCTAACTAACGACCGTTAGCTTTAATATAACTAGCTTGTGTCGTTACGTATACGTAATGTTATTCGCTTGCTACTCCAATAAGAGAGAATGGGGAAAATACGTATAATTATATAGCAAACGTCCACGTGCCACTGACGATGGCCATCAATGATTATATAATCGATATGAAAACACGATGCTTGTCCGCTCCGTAACGCATGCAAAACAAAAGCGAGGCAAATGCTTTCAATTGTAACCATTGAAAGTAAACAGTTCGAATTTTGTTTTCGCCCAGTCGCCAAGACAAGGGTCAAGTTTGTGGCCGAATTACCCAACAACACGACGGAAACTAGTAAACAGCAACCAAAATAAATGTTGGTCACTAAAAATAGCACCAAAGTATAATCAGAAAGCAAAACAACTATAGCATAACGAAAAGTGGTCAGGACATGTGTGCAAATACGGAACAAAAAATAAAAACTGTGCTGCAGACAATTTATGCGATGCGATGCGATGCGCAGCGATGGGAGAGACCAAACCGCAGAGAAAAAGTTTTTCCGTTTTATTCCCTCTTTCGCCTTTACAAATTGTTAACTTGGAGCTCTTATAAATGCATTTGTCTATCTATCTTAGAAAAATATATCGACTGTAAGCTGGTAAGTTTAACTCTTAAGCAATTCTTTTATGGTCCCTTTTGAAGTTTGTTAAAGCACATTTTTTGAGTTGAGTGTTCTTGCTAAAAAAAGTAAATTTCTCATCGAATATAATAGGATTAAACTTAATAGGTCCTTCTTACATTCTGAGTATATTATACTCAAGCGCTTTACCTTTGTTATTCTCATCCAACTTGCACAACTTGCAGGGCCAAGTCAATAGCCAACAAATAAAAGCCAGTCGGGGGCGCACTGCACAAAAGAGTAAAGCCAAGAAAGCGTGGCAGCAGCTCTTTGAAAAATGCATCGACAACAAGAGTGGCAAGCAAGAAAACATGGTTACAAATGGGGGTAAGATGGATAAGCACCGCACAAAACGGGTAACGGTGAAGTTTTCCGCGTTGCTTTCGATGCTGAAAGCTAGACAAGCAACAACAGCAACAACAAGAAGCACATAAATGTGGCAACTAAAAGTCAGACAACGGCTGCTACACAAAATGTCGCATCGTCGAACAGGGTCCAGGTTGTTTTACCATCAAGGATTGGCATTGGTAACAGCCTGTGATTTTCATAACAGTTTGCAACTAGCTGGATTTTCTTAATTCTTGGCTCAATATTAAAAGTAAAACATTTTATTTTATGTGCATAATTTGATGGCAGCTGCAACACGAATTGCTTTCTTGTTGAACTTAAAACACCCGGCGTATACGCAATATGTGTTTAATACAAAAAACTGACTAGCTTTTGAGCTTATCAAAAATGTTAAATCAGAGAAATTTATCAGCAATTTAATAACAAAATACAACGACAAATGCAATCAAACGGATTTGGTTTTATCTAAGGCAATAATTTGATAACATGACAGCGAATTAGCGTCAATTTTATCGGCATGCACTAAATCAATAAGCCAAAAAAAAAAAGGAAAACGCTTCAAGGTCAATCAAAAAAGGCTGGCTAAAAAGCAACAGCAAGAACAACAGCAATAATGGCCAAATAGGAATAGAGGCGTTTTAATAAATGAATTGCTGATTAAATGAAGTTGGCCAAAAAGAAAATGAAAAAGTGGGCCAAACGTAGGAAAAGAAATTGTGGAACAAAATAAAAGCTGCGAAAATTGTGCTTATGTGTCTGTGTATATGTCTTGCAAAAGGATCTGGGTTGTTTTGGGTATATATATGTGTGTGCCATAAAATCAAGCAAGGCAAGGTTAAACAAGTAAATGTGCCAGACTCGAATGGAGGACAGTGCACGACTAGACGTTGCCCTGTTTCCAATTCCTGATCTTTATATGTTTCAAATATATCAACATACAATTTATCGTACATAGCAGATTGTAGTTAAAAAGTTGATTAAAAGCTTTGCAACAAACCTAATACACATGAAATGAGTCGACTCTCTAGGGCAAATGACTGTCGCAGATGTGTCGCCTCACACAAGCGAAATGTGCGCAAAAAGACTATTTTATGGCCGATGCTGGTACCCAGGCAAAGGCGCAAGTCAAGGCTGAGAATAAGGGAACAATAACAAAAACACAAATACCCAACTGCCTGCGAACCGCACAAAGCCAATGAACGTCAGCTCGTCCAGTGTTGGGACTGCTCTCTCTCTTTCTTTCTTTCTTGGTATTGAAATAGGAATAGCGACATTTATGAAGGCAAAGCCACCTTGGGGAGGCGTGGAACAGAGACACGCGCCGGGTCCCACGAAAGCGGAATGAAGCGTAGTATGAAAAGGGAATTGCCTGAATGCGTATATAGCAAAAAGAAAAAAAAAAAATGAATCGACAAGGACGATTTAAGCCATGCAGAGAGAGGCGCAAATCGAACACAAATTGAAAAGTAGCAAAAAAAGAAAAGTTCAGGTAGGTATGGGAAGCAACTTAATGGCTGAAACGACTTTTAAGTGCTAATACACTTAGCAAATTGTAAAAGCTAGATCCCGAAACCAAACTCTTCAATCGCCATTTCATAAGGAGAAAGTCTATCGAGAACTATTATTCCATGTTGTAGGCAAAGATAAATATATAAGCTTTCCGGTTCTCAACAAGTCGCAATATAATTTAAAAAAAAATCCTAAGAACATGAAGTCAAAGCTAAAAGTGAAACCAAGAAATATAGTATTATTTCCCTAGCTAGAGGAGGTTCTAGCAAAGCATTGACAAGGGCAACGTTTTGTTCATAAAAAAAAAGAAATAAAGAATGAAAAGAAGAAACTTAATGGATTTGACTAACACACTGACTTGACTCAGCGTCAAAACGACAGACAGCCTGGGGGATGAACTGTTGTTTGGCGCGTCTCCAAAAGGGCAACAAGAAGAAAATTGAGCGCCGGCGAGAAAACCCCAAAAGATGAAACTGTGTGAAAAACAATTTTTAAAGTAATTTGCGTTACACGTCGGATAAAACAAACAAAAAAAAAATTCGTTGCTTTTTATTTATTTTTATGAAACTTGAAGCAGAACAAAAAAATATTGCTCAAAAGTAAAGTGCTTTTAGGCAGCGCTCCCCAGCAAAACACGCACACACACTACATTTGCATTCAAGGGTAAAAAATATAGAACATTTTTGTTGTGTGGGATTTCAATCGCTTTGCTTTGGTCTACTAATTTGTAAGTGTTTGAAATTCCTACCAACTAGCTATACAATTTAATTTTATCGTAGGAATGTAATGCGTTTGGAAGCTTGGTTAGATATAAGATATATACTTGATTGTGATATTAGCAATTGGTCAGTTATAGTTGGAGCTAAAGTAACCTAAGTTTTGCAAGGGCATCGAATCATCGGCGTGCCCTGGATAGCTCTTTTCGTTCTTTGTTTTGTTTTTTATTTAGTGTGTTTTTGTTTGTTTGCTTTGTTTACGCAGCGACTACAGCTGAGCTGAGCTGAGCTAAGCTGGAGATAAATGCAAACACACAACACACACACACACATGCACACGTGCGTTTCCAAAAAGCTACTCACCTATAATAACAACACAGGCAGACACACACAAGCACACACACACAGACACTCGTTTACAGAGACATGTGAGTCGGTTAAGTGTATGTAATTCAAATGCAGTCACATTTCGACTTGATTTTAATTTTTCTCTTGGCTTCTCTTTATACTAAAGTTGCCTTTTTTTTTGTTTTAGACGTTCTCTCTGGTTGTTTTTGTTATTGTTATTATTAGTGTTGTTGTTGTAATTTTAGTGATAACACACAAGCGGGCGACGACGCTCTGGCTGGCGACTTTTGCGGTTGACTGTGAATTAGAAAAAATGCGACAAATCACTTTGCACTGCACTTGACAAGCATTTGTTTGTAGATTGTTTGTTTTTGTAGTTGTTATTTTTGTTCATCTTATATTTTATTTTAATATTTTATGACAACACTAAACTGTTGATTACATTCATACACTTTCAGTATTTCGTATGCTTTTTTATTGTTTGTTGTTGCTGCTGCTGTTGCTGTTTGTTTGTTTTATTTATATTTGCCATACATATTATGCAAAACTGTTTGCTCTTCTGTTTTACAACCGGCGGCAATTTCGCAGCCTGGAGTCCGAGCAACTGCGGCGGGCAGTGGGTGGATAAATCACTGGCACTGAAGCTGCCCGATTTCCGGTACGACTTTTGCACAGCACGACGACAAGTTTAACACTAAGCAATGAGCCAATGTTGCGACCGAAAATTCTGTGCGGGTCTAGCTAAATTATAACCGTACCCAAATAAGCACTCTCACTCTCTCACTCTATTGCGCTCTAGACGGCGCTCTCTTTTGCTTACTTGCTCGCTCTCTCTCTCTCTCGCTCTATATTACTGTCTGTTCTGCAGCTTGTGCTCTCTCAGAGCTGCTGCTGCTAGTGTCGCCTTTTTGTTGCTCCAGTTTGCTTTGGCGCCAGCCATCAACTGATATGGCGATGCGTAGCTGGCAGCAGCAGCGGCAGCGGCAGCTTGGTTGACAGCGTCGACTTAGCATGTGCTACGCTTTGTTTACTGTTATTTGGCACATGCTGGTGCTCCAGTTGCGCTCTTGCCTTCCTCTCTTATGGGCAAGCGCTCTCACGCTCTTTCCAGGTAGCTGTAAATGATGGCAATGACTGCAACAGTGTTGCCAAAGTAATAATTTCTTCTTTCACTCAAATACATAACAAGTCATATTTTGAAAAAAAATGTATTTTGAAAATTATGATGCACTTAAAAAGGGGTTTTTCGTTATATTTTGCTGCAAATGGACTAGTTGTATGCCGATTATGAATTGAGCTAGCCACAGTATAACTTAGCTTATTAATCGTTGCACTGGCTTTCTTCAATAGAAGGTCAAAGTAAACAAAACATAACTAGTATATTTTTATCTTGCAGTTCACTGTGCACCCAACAAAATGCACTCTCTTTCTGCAATTGCTTACTGCGCAGACGCCATTTTTTTTATTTATATTTATTTTGTTTTATTTGTGGACTACCATTTGTTGAGCTTCAAGGTGTTCTGCTCTTTCCCAAGAGCAGCCTCACATCATGATCTTAAGAATAAACTGTCCACTTAAGAGCGGCTTAAGTAAATGTGATTTAATTTGTTAACTTTGGCAAAATAAACATTTTACAGACACACACACTTGTTGAACGCGTGTTATTATTTATTATTGAATAAATGAATAAATATTTAGGAAATGCAAGAATGTATACATATATTATTAAATAAGATTTACATCTGTAGAATACTTTTAGGCAAAGCATCTTTGTAAATAAAGCTCTTATTTCGTTGCTTTCTGTCTCATCATCCTAAAGCTTCAATCAATTATTGCCATTCGTTTCGTTAGGAAAGAATTTTTTAGATGAGCTCACTGTCGCTGGTCACAAGGATATCCGGCGCTGTAGAAGCTGTTGCCTCCCCCTCGCCCTCCTTGCCCTCCTTGCCCTCCTTGCCAGCATCCTCAGTATCCTGAGCTTCCGGTCCGACATCCAATTCCGCCTCACGCACCCCATCCTCACATACCGTCAATGGCTTGCGCTCCAAAATAGGCCGTGGATTACGTTCCTGAAATTTGTTGCACACAGTCACAATGGACTCGCACTCATTGGGCGCATTGGTGAGCACAAACACGCACGTCTGTAAGACATCGTGCGGCGTATTGTCCATCAGCTGGAACACAATATGCTGCTCCTCGATGTTGCCATGCGTGACAAGTTTGCCATGCAAGCTGCAGTCGACAGAGGCAGCGTTAATTTCAGTTGCAAAATTGTTTGAGTGCTTGCTTGTAAACTTACCCCAGGGGCTCACCGGTAATTTTCATTTCCAACTCTGCATACTTGGATAGCACATAACCGAAACGTTCCTTCACATCGCTATACTCCATCTGTGAATTGTATGAAGTTTAACAATGCGTATACGTAACTTTAACTCTACTGTCTACTTACGTCTTCAATGCAGTCGTTGGGCGGTATACAAATCGATAACTGTACAATGAAATTATATATATTAATTTTCATATACATATATATTGTTTACTCACCGTTCGCTGCACAAATAACATGCAAATCAGGTTAAAACATATTCCGCGAGTGTTAACCATGGCTAAACCGCTCAGAGATCGGCTTCAACTTCAACTGAATTGAATGACAATGAATTTTCCACTTCGCTCTGCATATAGTAGAGATGACGTCATGGTAATTAAAACTATGGAGATACAAAAGCTCATTGACTGAAAAGTCACACGGTAAATTTTAAAGTTAATTACCTTTGGCTGGAAATTAAATATTAAATATGCGGCTTAAAGCTAACAAGTTCGTGCAAAACTTTTAAAGCTTAACGCAAATGTATTCTGTTATTTATTTAAAGAATTGTAAAAAGGAAACGAAATAAAAAAGCTTTTACAATGTGAGAAACACTGAACACTGCACATCACTTAATCCAAATGTGCCAGAAGGCTGCACCAACTGTGAAGACGCACAACAACAACAACAACAGAGGCAACAACAAACACAACAACAACAACCGCATCCATAGCCGGAAATAAACCAACAAGAAGGATTGTGCGCGGCAACAATGGCAACACTGGTACCAATAGAGGCGGAAACGCAAGGCGTGGCAACGTGAGGCGTGCTAATAGCTGTAACAGGGCGCGTCGTGGTGGTAATGTTCGTGTTATAAATATACTTGTAATCTTTGATCCGTTAATAAAAGAAATAATAATTCAGAAAAAATTGTTTCTTTGTTTGAAATGATTAGAAATTGTCTAAGCATTTCCTTTACGAAAGCAAGTTAAACACACAAAGCTTCGTTTAAAGTAACAGACTTAATGTTTGCATTTTTATGTTTAAATTTCACCTCACGAGGTCAGCTTCTGTTTGCTCATCACATTGTTGCGCTGAAGGGCAGCTTATGCGAAATAGTTATGGCAAACGGTTATGAGAACAGCTGTACAAGCTTGCCAAAAGCTGTTGATTTTTTTCAAGGTTCAAAGAAAATGCAAATAGGTGTTTTTTACTATAAAAAGCCAAGTTATCTGGCCAAACGATATCACAACTTCAAAGGAGTTCTCCAAGCAATTAACCAAAAATTTAAAACCATGAAAGCCTACACTACAATCATCTTGGGCTGCGTCATCCTGGCCATGTGGCATGTCAAGAGCACCGATGCGGTGGCCTGCTCAGCGACCATCCTAACCAATTGCACGGACTGTAGCGATGGCAATAATGTTGACAATGTGGACTGCACGACCACAACCACAACGACAACGGCGGCTTCTGATACGCTCCGCCCCACCCGACGCGCTATCATTCGCATCAGCAATATGAAATACACAAATTTTCGCCGTCTTCGTGTCAATAATCCCAACAACAACCGCAGGAACACAAATCGCAGAAATCGCAATGTCCGATTTGGTTAAGCATATATATGTGTATATATAAATCTATCAATAAAATTGTTTAAAGTTTGTCTTATAATCTTGTAGAACTTTAAATTGGAAGTGGTGTGGAAAGCAATCAAACTTCAACTCTTGAATAAAATCATCGCCTAAAAACAGGCAATATTTTTTTGTAATCGCTGTGAGTTATATAGCATCCAGCTTTGTATAGCCTACCACACGATTCAGATTGACATTGATCTTTGTTCGCAAACAAACCATTTTAAAACCATATGCTATCATATTCTTGTAAGATTGATTTTCGCCAAATATTAGATTTACTTATATTATCATAACAGCGCAGGTGAACCAATAAATAATAAAATGTGCATGATCACTGGAAATAGCACGAAGACGGTTATCTTAGTGGCAATTTGCCTGATTGGCAGCATCAATGCTGAGTGTCAAACGGCAGGCGCATGTTGGATCAGCACAAGACCCAAGTTGCACAACAAGAACAACAACTACAGTAGCAACCAATAGAACCACAGCGGTAACAACAACAGCAGTTAGCTCGGGAGCAACAACCACAGCGACTTCAAGCGGTGGGGACGGAAAAAAAATTGTTCTTATTATGTTTTAATAAATTGTTATTGTAATCATGTATAAAAACACAAAAGAAAAAGAAAACACCAAAAAAAAAAGCAGCAAAAAAATTTACTCCGACTTTTTCAAATCCATTTTCTATTAGGCTCACCTCTAAAGATTACCAATAATGCTGACACTAAAAGTGAAATAATGTTTAAGCATTGAATACAATAGTTAGTAACAGAACAACTGATTACATAGCGTTGCAAGCGTTGCAAGAACACATGTGTACTCATTTCGGCAGTTACATACATGAATTACATGTGTGAATGTGTATGAATGTCGAAATCCAATAGGTAAATAGTACGATGCTCAAAGACAGCCACAAATCGCTATAAAATGATGTTGTCAAGCTGTAGCTTGGCATTCGAACCAATACAACTGGTAATAACATGAGGACTCAAACGGTTATCTTCGGCTTAGCTATTGTGGCAATTTGCCTGATTGGCAGCATCGATGCTGCTTGTCAAACGGCAGGCGCATGTACCGCCGAAGAATGTGCTGATCCAGCAAACGCTGAAGACCCAAGTTGCACAACAACAACTACAGGAGCAACCGATACGACCACAGCGGCAAACGAGGCGGTAACAACAACAACAGCTAGCCCGGGAGCAACAGCAACAACTGTTAGCCCGGGAGCAACAACAACCACTGCAGGCGGCGGCAACGGAAATGCTGCTAGACGCCAGCTGCTGCGTCGCATTAGGCGTCTGCGTCTGCAACTCAACGAATGCAGGAAGCATGCTGCTCACCAGAGAGCCGTACTGATTAAGAAGATCAAGAGCCTGACTGCCAGCAATCAGTCGAATAACATGAAACACAGCATCAACCAGTTGTTCGGTTAAGCAACCATCTTTGTTAATTGTCTATCTTTTTCTATCTATTACTACAATAAATGTTATGCCAAAATTAGATAACTGATGCCCTGATCCTTACTTATCATCATTCCTAACTATAAAGACTGAATAAATAGTCGTTGTTAGTTCCCTAGTTTTTCGTTAACAAAAAAGGATCTGGCAAACATTTGTGATAAGAATAGTTTAGGATTGAGCGAAACAAAAATAAAAAATACTAAGCAGACCCTTAACAGACTTTAAATTAAATACAAAAATTCCTTATTATTTTTGGTATTATAAACCAAATAGTCATAGAGTTCATATACATAGTATTTGTGTACTTACGTACAATAAATTTGCAAAATAAATATAAAAATGCAACCGAACGGCATGTCTAAGCAGATAAATCACTGAAAGCCCATTAAAAGGCTTAACTACTCAACAAAGGCTACCTCTCTAAATGATTGGAGAGCGGTGCGCGGTGAGGGCAGCAGACAATTATGTACATGAACATTTAGCTCTTGAGCACTACTACAATGGGGCTAATGTAAATTTGTTTGATTCGTTCTCTTGCAGAGATCTTGCATAATCACGAAATACCCTTTGCGTTTTTTAACAAATCTAACCTCTGGTTATTGGTGTAGGTTATTTTATGCTGATAGCCAGCGCTTGTCAACTGAGCTCTCTTTGACCTCAACCAATTGAGACAATTCAATGTCAGCTTTGGGCCCACAACTTATTTAAAACGATAAGTTTTAGTGTGTGTTACAATAATATCTAAATTGTTTGTGGACTTTATTTAATACTCAATATGTGATTACAATTCTACTGAGCTAGATTTATTGAATGCTTTGCAAGCGATTCGTTCTACCAGGTGCGATCCAGCTTGGAGTCATCGCCCTCACATGTTATCTGGACATTGGTGCCGTTCTCCTTGAGCCATGGCTGCGACCAGACCTTGATGGTGCAATGTTTATCAGCATTTTCCTTGGTCAATTCGGCTGTGTAGGTAACCAGGGTGCCGGCCACAACTTGAGTTGTCACCTTAGTCACCTTTGATGCTCTGTTAAAAGACAAAAACAAAAATTCAAAACGTTCTTTGATATTTAAGATGTAAAGCATCTCACTTGAAGCTGGGTCCATCACCGGCTGCCAGTTTAGCTAGGGTTGTATGCAAATCCTCAATAGCTTTCTCCAGCTCAACGCCAGTTAGCTCCCGATGGCCACCTTTCATAACGACCTCATCACTGACCACCACACAGACAAGTGCAAGGATTGTCAAGTAGAAAACTTTACTATTACCGAACATTTTGTCGAGATCTTTTATCAGCTTAAAAGTTGCCCATCAACTGAACTCTCCAACGCTGTGTCATCGCTTATATACTCAAAATTCTCCAACAGATCTGATTTGTTTGAGAGGCGAAATATTGAGAGCATAACACTATTACGCATACAATCACACACATACACAAATACGAATCATAAATAAACTTTTGCAGTGGATATTCTGTGTATATCGTGCAGAACTTTTTGATCCCATTTTTTTTTTTCTGCTCATTACCAAAGTTATCTGACATAATTCAATGTAAATCAATTAGATAGAAGCCAAACACGTTGGTTGAATTATTCTATTCTTCCCGAAAATCAAATCAAAGCAAAACCAACATTTGTGATAACAACCGGTTTTGGACATGGAAACAACTATATAGAAACATTTTGCAGCTTAATATGATGAATAAATACTTCCAGCTTTTCTACTTATCGCCTGTTTTTGTCTTAAAATAGAAATCCAAGAATTTATATAAACCCAAGCAGTGATTGTGATTAGTTTTTTTTTTGTAATTAATGAAACGGAAGAATAGTAGATTTTTATAGTTTTCGCATAGTAAATTAAAGTGTCCAAACACAATCATTCATACATGTATATTTAGCGTTGTTCTCTCTGAGAGCGTACTATATACATATTATATATCACATGCATATGTATGTACGGGTATGACCTGAGTCATAAGCATGGTGATGTTGATAAAATTGGAAACAAACAGTGACATCTGGCAAATGATGGAAACTTGGGCTTGTAACAACTTATAACGATAACGTTTGCAATTATCTATCTGTTTGGACAAATTTCAAGAACAATTGTGTTAGATAATGCTTAAGATTGTTATTTGAAGTTCACAGGGAAGTAAGTCGTCTACATTGAAATGTCACATAATTCAAGTAACATACTCGTCGAATCGAAAGTAATTAACTGTTGATTGTAATGAAAAATCATTATGGTTTTATTTACTTCAGCATATCAATTCTTCAAAGAAAAACAAAAGTGAGGTACAAATTTAAAAAGCCTTATAGCTAAGCTCTCTCTCTTTCTATTCAATTTAAATAACGCATTAATCAACGATCTTTCGATGTTTCTATATTATTAGAATATATTGTGTGATATATATATATATGTATATTAGTATTAATTACTTTCATTCGCATATAACAGTTACTTCAATTTTTAATTGAAATTTACTCGTTTGTTAATTGTTGTTGTAGGGGTAAATATTTCCAAAAAATACGTTTACCTCTTCTCCGCTGCGATTTACTTAAGCAAAACTTATTTTAATAGTTTTATATGTGGTTTCTTTGTTGTTTTAAGTATCTATTACAAAACAGTTCCAGTTCCATATATATATATATAACTTCTAAATGTGTATATGCATGTGTTCCAGCAACTGGGCGCGATCAGGAAAATTGGACGAACACATCTCACACTCAAAGCATCGAGCTCGACGCTCGGTTTTACTGGCCGCTGCTGCCTTGGCTGCTGCATCGGCCGCATCCGCCGCATCCGCAGCGGACACCACCTCCGAGATGGAAAAGAAACCCGAACTGACATCCGAGGAGTTCGCACTGGCCGCCACACATTGTACATTGTACGAGTCTACACCATAACTGCTGAGGTACGAAATGGCTTTGCTGTTGCTGTTGCTGTTGCTATTACTGTTACTATTGCTACCGGACATGGTAGATTTTGATGTGGATTTCTTGGAGCTGTTGGCACTTGACAATTGTTTGCTGCCGCTGCGTTTAGTGCCAGCTTGTGCACTTGATCCAGATGCCGATCCGTTGGCAGTAAGCTGTCGCAGGTGGCGTGATGAGGTGCGCGCCGATGACGATGAGGATGACAATGATGTGGCAGTAGTGTGTCCTGTGGCAGTCACACGCTGTTGACTTTCAACCATTTCGCGTAGATCCGGTGACGTTGGCTCAATCTTAATAAGGTTCTGCTCTTCCTCGGGCAAAAATTGTGGCGTCGTAGATGATTCGCTGGTAAAACGCAAACGTGCATTGCGATCATGCTTAAGCGGACTACGCAAAATCTCCTCCAGATCATTGACAATGCTCGGATTGAACTTTTCGTAGGTTTTGTCACGCAACAGGCCCGCATCGATAAGTAAATGTGTATCATCATACATGAGCTGAACGCGCTGGTGTTGTTGGTGTTCCTGCTCCTGCTTGATATGCAGCGGACTGGAGCTGATTTGATTGGGTGGCTGTGTGGCAGGTGATATAATCTCGTAGTCATCCACAATACGCGAGCTTGACTTGACCAGGCTGCTGCTGCTGCTGCTGCTCTGCTGTTCGTTAGTACTTGTACGCGTGACATAGCTGCGACTTCCCCGGGTCTTCTTTTCCGGTGGCACTCGAGACTTTTCGGTGTGTATCATGCGAGGACGAGAAGAACTAGCTGAGCCGGCTGCTGCTGCTGAGGTTGTTGTTGTTGTTGTTGTTGCAGCTGCCTTAGCAGATCTCTTTTTGTTGCTGTTGCGACTGTTTGTAGCAGTTCCTATTTTGCTCGATTCATTGGATTGCGTTTGGCTTTGTTTACCGCCACGCCGTGACTTTGTGGCGCTTCCTCCACCTCCACCGCTAGCCGAGCCCACTATCTGCAGTGCCGTGTCATTCACAACCACCAGCGAATCAATGTGAAAGATACTTTTATAGGCATCATCATTATTCAATTGATTGCCACCATTTGATTGCATGAATTTCTCATCCCACAAACGATCCGCATTGCTGTTGACATTTGATTTATTGGGTGAGTTGGAAGCTCCTGTGCCATTGCTCTGGTTTACTGATTTACTGGCAGCAGTGCGCTTACGCTTCTCCTTTTTAACTGGCACTGGCACTGGCTCTGCATTATCCAGCAGATCATCGACATTTTCCACATCCAAATCGCAATACTCCATATCACTGGCATATTCCTCACGTTCGAGCATGTGTGCAATCTCATGCGGTTGCAATTTCCTTCGACGCTTGTACTTGCGAGGACCAGTCTAAAAATAAATCATTGAATAACACACATTGAAGAGTACGAAAAGAGAAGGCAACTCACAATTGGTTGTCGTTGTTTCGCCGTGTTTGTATCGCTGTGTTGAATAAGATGCTGGATAAGGTCATTAGATGAGGATAAATCTGCGGAGCAGACAGTGCAATGATACGTGCCACGTGCAGCATCCAGACCCGAGTGATGCGATCGTATGTGCTCGCGCAGCACAACGCGCTGGTTGAAGGCACGCGGACAAACAGAGCAGGCATAGGGCTTCTCGCCGGTATGAATCCTCTCATGCTTGCGCAGTGTGCCACCATCGGCAAAGGCCTTCCAGCAATAACGACAGCCATAGGGACGTTCACCCGTATGAATGCGCACATGAATCTGCTGTGAGCTGCGCGATCCAAAAGTTTTGCCACACTCGTGACAGGGAAACAGTTTACCCGGCGACGTGGTGCTATGCGAATGCCGATGATTGGATAAGGTGCGTCCATCGGGGAACTCTTCGTGGCACACCTCACACACCACCGACTTATCGCGATGCGAGGCCATGTGCCGCTTCAGCCTTGCCTTGTTGTGAAAGTTCTTGCCGCACTTGGAGCACGAGTGGCACTTTTCGCGCGAGTGATCCCAAGCGTGCTTGATCAGAGCCTTACGATCCCGACATTCCTTTCCACACAACACGCACGAGTTTGGCTTCAGCTCGTGCGGATGGCGTGTGTGCAAATGCCGCTTGATTGCTTGCTCCTCATAAAAGCTAACGCCGCACAGGACACATCTATAATGCAGATACAATTAATATTGATTTCAAAATAGCTTAGTGTATAGTGAGTTTACTTGAATGGCGGGAAACGTCTATGAATTTCCGCATGCGCAAGCAATTTTAATACGCTCGGAAATGATTTTCCGCACGTATGACAACAGTGTGGTGCATCTTTGGCATTCTCAGCGTCAGCTTCCACTCCGACACTAGCTTCCCCGCCATCGCCGCCACCTTCTGCATCGGTTACAGTTGCCGCATTACTGCCTGTTGCTTGCTGCTTACTGTGTTGCTGCTTGGCATGACGACGCAAAAGATCCTGCCGGTGAAAGGAGATGCCGCATTCGCTGCAGTAGAAGTCGCCGTATAACTGATCTGGCTCTGATTCACTAACACTCTCCTCGCCAGCTGATGCGGGATCATATTCCGAATTGCTTTCCTCGAACTGATGCGTCTTCTGATGCTCCTGAAGACTATAATTATCCCAGAACATCTCTTGGCACTGATTGCATTCGAATGGCGAATCCACGCGATGATTCTATTAGTGAGAATAAATGAACACCAATTAAGGAAACTCAATTAGGAAATTTAAAATTTTTCATACCTTAATGTGCGACACAAGAGCTTTTTCGCGTGCAAATGCCAATCCGCACTGCTGGCAGACAAATGGTTTACTTTCGTCCAGCACGGGATAGCGTAAGGTTTGTTGCGCTCCATCCGAAGCTAGTTGACTATCGAGGATTGAGTGTGTTATATCGTTTGGTGTCGTGTTAGAGGCAATCGGTTGAGTTAGCTCCTCGCAATTCATATATTGGCGCAATTCGTTGTCGTTGGACGTCTGCTGCTTATCAGCAATCACAATGTATTGGGTACTTTCCTCCTTAAGCTTAAGGCGACTTATGCGGCCACGAGTGACTGTTGGCGCTGGCACAGCGCTGACTGTTGCAAAGCTGGCCTGTTGAACTAGCTGTTCCTGCTCTGGCTCATGCTCCTGCTCCTGTTCCTGCTGCTCCTCCAGTTGCTGCGCCTGGTTATTATCGTGCTCCTGTTCCTGTTCATGATATAACGGCCATTCCTGCTCGTAGAAATGATCATCGATTGGTCGCTGCTGCTGTGGCTCGAACTTAATTGCAGCAGCTTCGGCAGCTGCAGCGGCTGCCTCTTCATCGGCCGCCTGAGCTTCTGCATGTGCCTCAAAGTGGCGAATAAGCTCGGCACGTCGCGAGAATCGCGCTCCACACAGCTTGCATAGATGCGGACGGTCGTTCTGATGCGCCAGCATATGATTGTTAAGACTGGCCTTTTTACGAAACCGCCGGCTGCAAAAGTCACAAGGATACGGACGCATGGCCATATACTCATTCTGCTGCATATCCAACAGTTCCTGCGAGCTGCCATTGCCAGCTATCTGCTCCGCTGCAATTTCCACGCTGCCAATACCAATATCATTTTTAAACTAATTACCCAAACAATTGTAATACACAAAAACTTACCGCTCTGCTCCTTGGTGCTGCACCCAGTCATCGGTAATGATCTCTTCAGTGACAACCTGGGCATCATCGTCAAAGGATTCGGCATAGGCAACGTTGCCGCTGTCTGTGATCAACACAGTGCCGCCTGCCTCATTTGCTGCAATGATCTCGCTGAGTTGACCATCGCGCATAAAGATCAGGTTTTCGGCTGCCATATGGTCGAGATCCTCATCAGTGGCATTACCGTTCACTAAATAGGCTGCAGTCACCTCACTGTCGGTGTCATCAGCGGTGACGCTTTCCTGCTGTATCCAGTGGATGCCGCCATAGTCCTGGTTGTTCATAACTCAACACTGCCCTACAAGCGAATGGTCAATAGTGTTGTTGTCGTTATTGCAAAATTAAAATAACAATAATAATTAACACAGCGCTAGCTTGAGCAACAATTGGCTCTAAAGGCACATGTGCTCTGGGAAAAAATCGACAGCAGGAGAGGGCGAGAGCGTAATGCAACGTTGCCAGACAGTCGACGGCATTCATATTTTATTTTAACTACGAGCTGTTCAACAATTTGTGCTCAACTCTAGTATTTGAACCATGTTTACAGCGATTTTAGTTATCACATTTTTGAAAAAAATCAGTTTTAATGTGATTTCTTAACTTTTGCTCTTCACTACAAATTGTACTGGCAACACGACGACGGCTTCCAGCCAACACACACCAGCCATCTCGCTCTTACGCACGTGTCGCACCCATCTTTGCAGGTCGCTCCGTATAATGACCAAAGTCGTCGTCTCATAAAATATTTTCCAATTATAAGTCTGTGTTTTATTTATATTCCAGACTGCTGCACATAACCTCAAGTCCAAGCACAATAATAAACAAATCGCACCGGCGGCCTAAGATTTGTTATGCGAGTCTAACATTAAATTATATGAATGTAAGACACGATAAGACAATAGATGGCGCAGTCGTGGCACTCACACTCACGCGATTACATCACGCCCAAATATTCCCATTAAATATATTTAATTTGATTTTCCATTTGACACAGAACTGAACATTTGCATCGGCCTGCATAATTTACCTTTAATTTCAACTTTACACAGATGTCATTCTTTAAGCGTGAACCGCCTGTTTTTAAATGCAGCAAACTGTTTTTCAAACTTAAAATACGCACGCAGTGGAAGAATTCCGTACCAAATTCATTAGTTCTTCATTCTTTTCCTCCTAAATTCACAGCTGTTGCTGCGCCTTAATGGCGTGTATGCGCGTGTACGAGTTCCCACACACACACACACAACTAAAGGCGCTTAACATTCCACTAAACTGTTAACTACAGCATGCGAAAAGTTAGTATCACGACAAAACTAAATACACAAATGTTCAATAAAGCGGTGTAAAGTAGCTATAACAAGAAGAAAGCTGTAAGGAAGTTATTGCTTAAACGGCCAATAAATACAATAAATTCGAATTTAACAGACGGTAAAAAGTATCTTATCGTTACATAACACGATAACCAGTGCTGCGTACGTCTGCTTAAAATATTGCCGTGCTGTTGAACACAATACATTTTTCAAATTTATTCGTTACATTTTGTGATATTAGAGAAGGTGAGCACGAATACTAAAAGACATGAAAAAGTTTAATAAAAAAATGTTTGTTCAAAATTACTTGATAAGACTGTATTAGAAACCTTATCAAAATATAGAATTTCGTTTTGGTAAGCTTATATTAATATATACACTATAGAATTGCCATTTCGGCTCTAATGCGTCTGGCAGCACTTTCCAATATACAACAACAGTCAACTGGCCTACGCGACTCTCTTTCGCCATGTGTTACGCTCTTTAGAGTGAAGAGCAGCAACGGAATGCAAATGATGAGCGACGCGAGTCGCCCAAAGCGCGCCAAACTTTTTTCCACCCGTTGCCGTTGCTCTGCTTTTATTTTTATTGCTCTGCGTGCGTTTTGTTGTGTTGTTTTGTGCGCTGGGCCTGTGGGGCAGCGTCAGCCAAGCGACTATTTAATTTTCGTTTTGCCGTGGAACCGTTTGGCGGCCTCGCATTCGACGTGCGCGTTCCAAACATTTGGAAAATTTCGAATGAAATCGGTTCGTGATTTAATATTACTTTACGTTTTGTTTGTGCTACACTTACGTGCATTTATACACACACAGACAAACATACGATATACAAATCTATGATAACAGCTGTTGCGCCATCTAGCGTTGATATTGGCAACTTGTTGCTTTTATTGTTTATCTAGTAAGTACTTAGTGTTATGGCTAAAATTAAAAAGAAAAAACAATGTCAAGCACATTAAAATTAAAAACAACAACAGCCATCCTTTGACAGTCGGCGACGACATAAAATGTCAAACTGTCGATCAACATCAAGGCGAAATATGCAAGCTGCGTGTCTTAAATGCAAAAGAGGGCGCTCTTGCAAAAATATGTATGCATATTTGCAAGTAGCCATTTATGTAATGTTATTCCCTCTTCCTACCCAATCCCCCCACACAACACACACAGCCGTATGCACACATGTACATTGCCTATCCTTCTGCCTTTTCGTGTTTTGCTTCTTTTAATCTTGGTGCTGATCTCGCTTTCAGCTACGCGATTTGCATGCCATCTCGTTCCATTACGTTGCTCTTCTCTGGAATGCGTTTAATTCGAATTTGAATTTCATCGTTTTTCGCTGTTTTTATTTGATTCGGTTTCTGTTTTGGATGCCTATGCTCGCTTGTTTTTACAACGCAAAACACTTGTTGTGTGTGTGTGTTCATTAAGTACATATTGTCCGAAAGGGAAGAAATCAAACTAAGCGCAAACTTTAATTAATATTCCACGCACACCCACACAATCACAATGTCTCCCCTTCTTCATTTCTATCTCTCTCTCTCTATCTCGCACACACAACATGTTCACTGAAACAATGTTGTTATTGTTGTTGCTTGTCAGTGTTGTTGTTACGGCTGCTGGTATTCGCTATTCGGTATTGATTGAATTTTGCGCATGCCCAACACATTCAATGGTTAACGATCGCGGCACACGCTTCTTCTTTGCCTTAGCTAAGGTAAAATTCAGCTATAGCATTGGAATTTACGATGCACTCTTCTTTCGCGATGTTAGTTTCCAAAAAAAAAATAGAGATATTATCTTAAATGAAATTAAATGTTTTAATTTAAACTTTTACATTATTTAGAACGGATTCAGTTTAGTTCTAAATTCTTGCAGCAGGGATCTAACACGTTTAAGAAATTTCGAAATTCGATTTTTAACTCTTTGACGTCGAGAGATTCTTGCTGTTGTTGTGTCAGAAGCAGCAGTTGTTGTTGTAATGCATTCTAGATGTGTGGGATTAAGGACGCAATTAATACAAGTGGGATCCAATGGTGCCACCTCGCAAGTTACAGCCGCAACATCATCCAGCCGGCAATAGAAAATGCCAATTAAAAGGACCAAAACTGTGGCACATCTCATGTTGATGGCTAACAATGAACAACTGACAGCTAAATGGCTAAAATTCTTAGACTTTTTGAAGTGAAATATTTGATAAAAATTTTATTTTTCGCAGTTATTTTAGTAGCTAAATAAACTTTGCTCAGGTGTTAGTTTTATACAGAGTTCATTAGTTAGAGTTGGGCTGTCAAAAGTTGTTGACTTTACTAAACAAAGCAAAAGATTAAATGGAAAAACAGATTTTTGTTTCGCACTTGACTAGAGCTGAATAAAGTTGATTCAAGTGTTTGAAATTGTTTTGGCTTTCTTATCATTTAGAAATATGTAAATATATATATGAAACTAAGAGCCAAATGCAAATGGTTTGTTCAACAGGTTGCGAATGATGAGACGCTGACAAAATTGTCACAATGACAACAATTGAACTACATTTTAATTTGTTGGCCATTTGCATAGACAAACGTTTTGTTGTTGTTGTTGTTGTGTAAAGACCTACAAAATTCAACAAGTTGACGATCTCATTGATGTTTTTATGCGCTTGTCAGACATTATTTATGTATGTATGTATGTTTGCTTTTTAATGCGAACATCGGTGAGGCGCAACGTGATACGTGCGTGGCTACTGTGTGTGTGTGTGTGTGTCACTGTGGTCTCGTCGTGTTGCACCCACATAAAACATTTTTTGGCACAAATTCTGAAGAAAACAACAGCAACAAAAAAACGACAATGTGAAATTCGGTCACTCGGCGATCGCGATAAGCGGAAAAACATGTGAAAGTCGCAAAAGAGTGACTGACACAAAATGCAAAAACTTGCTAAATAGCAAACTAAACTAAATGCCAAAAATGTGTATAACATCTTTTACAGGGTATACAATCAGAATTCTCACAAACTGCTGGCTGATGATTAATTACATTTTAAATGAAATGAAAAAGCTAAGCAAGAAAATATGTGTGTGTGTGTGTGTGTTAGTGGGCGATATTCTGTACCAACAACTGTAAAACATTGCGTATGAGTTTGATTTTTTCATTTGGCAGCTGTTCTAAACTTATCTGTTCTACTCTTTCGTCAACTCAGCTGTTTGCTGTGCTACATATTCCACTAGTTTTCCATTTTTTCCAAGCATATTCGCATATTCTCTTCCAACAAATTCGATAAAAACAATTTATGTCGTTTCTTTTTATTTATAAATAAATTAGTAAGCATTCTCTTCAACACATACGTTATTCTCTTCATCTCTCTCTCTCCTCTCTCTCGTTATCTCTCTCTATGTGTCTGTTGTACTCTTCGCGTGAGCTTTTGAGCAAAACAAATTTTTTAATTGTTTACATACTATCATTAGTTGCTTCTCCGATGTTCCATCGTCTACTTTGTTTGGTTTCTCTTTGTTTTATTGATCAAATTTATTATTATCAATTTTATTGGCAAGACGACAAGCGAACGTCAAACGCGATTTCAGTTTTATAACTATGTTTATTGGCTGTTTGACAAATTCGAATAAATACGAAACGAACGCCTCAATTGATTTATTTGATTTTATTCGCGCTCGATCTTGTAAATCGCGTAAATATCGTAAATATTTTTTTTGTGAATCGCTTCGATTGCATTTTGGGCGTTTGTAAGTGCAAGCCAAATGTGATTTTTACGTGCCTTATAGCCGATTATACAGAAATTGTTATTTTCTTATAAACAAACAAATGGGACATACACTTCTATATTTATATGTATTTGGCTCGGTACCACACGGAATATTCAAAATACTTAGCTGAATCAAATGACGAATAAATACTCTGTGAGATAGTTGAAAAAAAAAATAATTTTTCTTAGTAAATAAGTCGGTTTCTGTTTAGTTGGACAAGCCTCCATTATGCTATACCTCCATCTCCCCCTATCGCATGCCAATTGTGTGCTGAGCCTGTATGCTCCACTTGATCTTGTCGCTGTCGCCAGGGGTATATTATATACCATATACTATATATATTAATCCCGCTTCGTGCCGGCTGCTGTGCCTGTTGCCGATGTTTGCAGTCAACGGCGCATTTACCTAAATTGGAATTTCCGGTAAACCGTAATGAAAATCGTAGCAATCAAACCAAAAAAAAAAAATAAAACACACACACAGAGAGAGAAATAAACACTGAAAATAAATGCAAATAAGCAAGAGAAATATTATAATAAATGCCAGAGCAAAATATACGCGTACTTCAACACGTTCAGTGTTTAACTTCAGCAATGAAGGAAACGTAAAGTTTTAATATATTTTTTTTTGGGAAACAGCATATACTCTATGATACCCTAACCCGTCGCATTGATATGCAAATGAATGTCACCATCTTAAATGAAATAATCGTCTTACGAACGAACGCTCGCTAAATCGCTCGACTTAATTGCTTTTCTCCAACTACGCTCAGAGAAATGAAAGAACTCAAAAATACTCTGACAGCGAGCAAGCCGAGTGAGGGTCGAAACATTTAAGAGCTTGTATATATATATAGGTTTTTTTTATGATCGTCTTTAATGACTTATTTACTTAATAATTTTTTGTTTTACTACATATCACAAAACGATTTTCAAACACTTTCAATGTCAGCCAACACTGAGTGTTCGTTGTGGAGAGTATAACAATATTGAAGATTCCTTTCCAAATTTAGATATCGTTGTGTAAACATTGAGATGAAAGCATAGCCACAACTTGATCAGCTTTTTGTAATGCTATAAACAGTTTTATTTTTTAAAATTAGGTTACAATGCTGTAAACAATATGAACTTTGATTGTTTCTTAATCCAACAAATTCAGCATAAAGTCGGATAAAGAAAATAAATTATATCTACATATACTTTATGGCTTACACACTTCATGTCTAGAGCAAAATAAGTTTGGTTAAGAAATAATGGAATTTATATTTTATATACCGATCTCAAGCGAATTGATAGGTGTTGATTTGTGGATGCCAAACGATTGCGCAAAATTGACAAGGCACCAAATAAGATTTCGATTCGGTATTGCGCTACTCGGGCTGATGTGGCATGAATATTAATTAACTTGCACGAAACCAAAAGAAATATGCCAAAGCCAATAAAAAGAAATAGTAATCAAGGAGGAGAGGCAGGCGCCAACTACAATGAGGCTATAAAATATTCTTTTATTACTATGTACTTAATAATTTGATGTACTAATTGCGGTTGTGGCTCTGGCTGTGGCAAGTGTGGCCATCATTTAAACTGGGGCTGCGCTTGCTGTTGTAAATGTTGTCGGTTGGACTGGGGAACGTGGGGAAGTTGTAAAAAAAAATAAATAAGTACCTATGTTTAGGCCAAACAGTACAGCACATGTGGTTATTAAAAATAATTTTGGGCAACAGTGCAACACTATGTTTTGTCCCCTCCCCCCACCCCCTACCATTTACCCTTTGAGCGCGGTGCAACATTTCCGGCCACAATATCCGTGTTTGCCTTCAAAGCTTGTGTAAACTGGCAGAAAAGTTAGGGAAAAACTTTATTTGCTTCCGTTAGAAACTTGTCGAGTTTTTCTATTTTGTATGCAGCGTACCGTTAGACATATTTTTTTTGTTTGTATGTAACTGCCAGGTGCCTTTATACTTATACTTTAGTTTTAATTTTTCTCCACCCTTTTATTGCCCACTTGTATATTGATTTTTGTTGTTTGTTGTTGCTGCCTGTCGCTTTACCATGCGCATAACTAATTAAAATTTGTGTAATAATTGTTATGCTTTTCTATTTTCTATGTTTTGCAGGTTTTTCAACAGTGTGTCCAAAAACTTTGACTGCCCATATCCGCCGGAAGCACCTTAACGGGCCAGAACAAGTGCAAAGCCCCTGCCTTAAGCTATCTACCCTTGCCCACAAATGGCAGCAACAGTAGCCGTAGCTTTAAACTAACCAAACACTCTAAACATTGGGCTAAAGTTTTTGAAGCAATCATCATCATGTCGTTGGGTAAGTAAAGGCCGCTCTAGGGTTTATATAGGAGATTCGTGCAGACGTATTGTAAGATACCTTAGTTGGGTATATGTAGTAGCTGCAGTGTTGCATGCCACGTACATGGCATAAACATGACATTCCCGTTCACGCCTCGACATAATTTGACACCAAATCGAGGCCTTTTCTTCTCCTACACACACACTAACACACACACACACACACACCCGCCACACAGTGCTGCTAATGAGTGTTTAACCCATGGAGAAAACTGCCAGTACATGCACATTAGCAATTTCCCAGAACGCCAACGCATTTATCTTGGACATGGCACTCCACTTACTACTTATGATGAGGAGCCACGCCAACGATTAGTCCGAGCAGCCCACTAAAAACTTGCATCGAATTGAAATGCAAACAAACAGATAAACAGAAACTGTATGGTTAGAATAGGCGTACTTAAGACATGAATAGTTTGTGTACTAGGCACGCCTTGGAGAAGGGAACGCCACCTACAAACTGCAATGACAATTGCCACTTTCCCAGCGCTGCAAATGATGCGTAGTGAGTGAGACGCCAGTTGCTGTTTTGGCTTGCCTGGGAATAAAATAAAAGCTGCCAGAGACGTGGACTAAAGTAGCTGGCGGCTGTGGCACTTATCCAATAGATATGCGCTAAGCAGACGCTGTCTGACTCACTGACGAGGTCATCCATCAATTTGTGAACTCAAAAAACATTGCAACAATAATAATAATAATCGTAACAATAACAATACGTAATATTTAAAAGGACAAGCAGCCAATGATAATAAATAACAAATCAAATGTCGAGCAAGCATCTAATTAGTCAGATATGAGGCATGTAGCACAATTGTTATCGCATGGCCGGGCATGAATGCCTACCAGCCATGTGGCATGCCCCTCCCTACTCTACTACCTAGGCGACAATACAAACCATGTCCAGCAGCAGCAGCAGCAGCTTTATATTTTTATTTATGTTGACTAGAACAAATAATCACAGCACTGATATGGGAAATGGCGCAATTAAAACACAAAACTCTCGCGTCGCATGCAGTCAGCCAGAGAGGCATAGGTTATAGCTAATATAAACTATTGAGCCACTCGTCCATTTGTCGTTTGTCCGTCTGTTTGACAGACTGTCTGCCAGCCTGCCAGCCTGCCAGCCTGTCTGTCAGTTAAACAGTCTCTTTGGTTCGCATCGTTGAATGTTTACAAAAATAGTTTGTCATTTGTTGTTGTTGCTCGAATCATTCATTAAATCTGCATTGAATTTCATTCATTCGCGCTTTTTAATTGCACTCATTGAGAGTTTCTATATTTATCATTTCCCAGTCATTCACAATAGTTGAAACTGTGATAAGACTTGAGTTTGAGTTAGTTTGCCTAAGTTCTTGTATATGATTAACAGCAAAATCGAGGAAAAATGCCTCTCAACAACTGGCCATAATATGACTCAGACGAATTTCTTACTCGAGTATTGCGTTCGAGAGGAGGCACACCTTTAAATATTAATTTCATTGTTTTGTAAATATTTACACAAATTAATTATTCGCTGCAGCTGCAGCACATTTCAATTTGCCATTTCTTGTTTGCCCCTTAAACAAAAAAAAAACACAACTGCCGACAAAGAGAGCAGCAAGAAGAGAACCAATAACAATAACAATTGCCAATTGCCAGCGATAAAGCGATCTATGCGAGAAATGTGGAACAGTGGCCCCAATTGATCGCCTCGGACAGCATTGTCCCATTGCCAATGACGACGTCACACACCAGTTTTCACGTCATATGCTTAATTGTGGCAAGAGCAAGAAGAGGGCTGTTAAAATGCAGCAATTGTAAAATGAACGGAAAAGTCGTTAAATGCAATAATTTGTATAATTTTGATGTCTTAATATTGTTTCCACGAACAAATTGGCAATAACTCTGGCAAGGCACTTAGTAAAGTATATTTGTATATAGTCGTTTGTATGTAGCTAGATATAAATCAAAGGGAATACCATTTGGATGCCACAGGCATGCAGAGAGACAAGACTTGGTTTAATCTTTCTAAAAATAATATACAACAGACATTAGACGCTCTCAAATGGAAAAACCAAAATGATACTTCATAATTGAATTACAAGGCCCTGGGACAAGAGCGTCAACATTTTAATTACACACCTCATAATCATTTGCTTGAGTGGGAGACAGGGAGCGTAGAGGATTTGGAGTAGGAATCCTAACTAAAACTAACTTGATCAAATTTCTGAAATTAAATCCAACGATGCATGTGGAGAATCAACAAAAAAGAAAACTGTGTGGGTTGAGTGTAGAGATCAAGATTTGAATTATATGCATACGCATATGCATACTTATATTTCGCGGTCTATGGGTGCGTCAGGGCGTATTTATTTTGACAGGCATGAGGAAATGTTGCATATTGTGTCTAGCTGTAAATATTTTGCACAAAAGTTCATCCAGATTGAATTTATTTATAGGATTTGTAAACAAATGTGCACACCGAATGCTAAAGGTACAGGAAATAATTATATTCTCTGATTAAACGTTGCTATAAATATTGAATAATCTTTAGTCTATCTTTAGTTATGTTATCTACATACTAGCCATTCTATATATATATGGTTTCTAGCAAGTGTGCATTACTCTCTCTCCCTTATCCCTGCTTGCATTCTCATATTACAAGTGCAGTCAAAGCTAAATAAATCAATTCTTGAAGTGTGATCTTGCTCTAAGAAAAAAACATCGAATGCAACGCTAAGTGCAAAGCGTAACAAGATCAACAACATCATTAGAAGCAACAACAGCAGG
Source organism: Scaptomyza caliginosa (assembly GCA_035044725.1). Classification (NCBI taxonomy): domain Eukaryota; kingdom Metazoa; phylum Arthropoda; class Insecta; order Diptera; family Drosophilidae; genus Scaptomyza; species Scaptomyza caliginosa. The sequence continues at coordinate 624,628 of JAWNNR010000989.1, read as the reverse complement.
CAACTGGCTGGGGAGTTTTTTTTTCTTTCTTGTAATTAATGCGCCACTGATCCTCTGGGGTATGCCAATTGACATTTAACATCAACCTGTGGTTTGCCACAGCCCAAAGATGCATACTCTCTACTTGTATAATTTATATGCATTTTTACAACAACTGCGCAGAAAGTAATCCCTGCCCCTGCCTCTGCCCCAAACTTATGCAACGACGTGCAGCTATCCGTTAAAAATATGTCCAAAAAGACACGCGCTTCACAGGGGACGTTGTAAACGTGGATCAGAAGAAAACACGGGCTCCTTTTGCGCAACCTCAAACATCAGTTGTTTTTTTAAGGTTTTTTTTTTCACGGAAGACAACGTTGACTTGGTGTTGTCTATTTTTTGTGTCATGTGCTGCTCGATTTCCATTAAGAAAATAATTAACATTTGTTCTTGCTTTTTGGTGTTGGTGTTGCTGTTGGTGTTGCCGCCGAGTAAGTGAAATCTGTTGAGCAGATGTCTTGCGGCTGCTGCTGCTATTCGTGGATATGCCAAGTCCGTATTGAAGATTTTTATGAATGCATTTAATGCGTTTCCAAACACCTTTTTCGACTTTGGCCAATCCTAAATATAGCAACAACAAACGGGGCTCATCAATGGGTTGGCATTGGCCGGCATAATATCCGAGTGTTTGTGTCAACCACAGCATACACAGAAAAACGCCCATTAAATGTGTTTATTTGATTCTTTGATTGCACTTCTGACACCTAACAAGCAGGCAAACACAAAGAATGCAGCCCACGCAGATTGAACTCAGGATCAGGTAGTAAAAATCACTTTCACACTTCGGAAGAGAGAGAGAGAGAGAGTGCATTCTCCCTCACCTCAAGTATTTCTCTCTCTCTTGTCTGCTTACACTTCCTGATCACATCCCAATAATCTGTTGTCTTGGCTATGTCTTTTTGGCATTTCCGTTCTGGTTATTTCTCAAGGGTCATTCATTAGCATGGCACACACGTTTCCCTTCGGCTCGTCGAATGGTTTTTTTTTCTTTTTGCATTTTTAATTACTAATCCTTGGCCACATCCTTAAAGGCATGCTGCTTACATTTTGCAACTTGTTTTCATTGCCAGCGATCCTTGGATCGCAGTTTCTGTTTCAGTTTCAGTTTTCATGCCACTTCACATGTGCAGCAGCTCCCTAAAATGTTAGCATTTGAGCTATTTGACTGTTTCTTAATGTTGTTTTTATAGCAATTGTTGTAGGCTGCATCCGCTTGCTCTAGAGTTGTTCTTGCCGCGTGGGCGGAACTCTAAAACTATTGTTTTAATGGCATTTTCTGTTTTCGTTTGGCCAACTAAAATAACACTTTCGAAATGTGAATTTTTAATGATTTTTAAAGCATTTGGACTTACGTTCGACGTCCGCTTTTATGAGCTCTATAAAAATAACTCAAAATTAATACCACACAAAAAATACCTACAGTGTAGTCCGTGTACTCTTCAACTTTTCCCTGTTTCATGCAAATGCATTTTTATTTCCTAGAAAGCCACCTGCAATAACCAGGCTTAAGCAGACGTTTTTTGTTTTGTAACTTTTGTTTAGGTATATCCAAATAATAATAATAATCATAATGCAGCCCCCCTTGAACAACGTCGTCGCCAAACTTCCGGGCAGGCTGATGTTTGTTTTATTATATTCTGTTTGGTTCGTTTCTTTCCGAGTTTTTCCCTTGCTGCTGCTCTGGGGTTAAATCATAAAAAGTCGAAAATAATAAACAAAAATGTTCAATTGAACGTGAAGGAAAACTCGTATTGCACATAAACTTACTCAAAATACAAATAGGGATCTTGGGGAGCCCTTCTGCTGCTGTCTCTCCCGTTCTCTCTCTATCTAATTTTCCTCTATCAGCTGCTTGAGACTACGCGGAATTCTGATGAAAATGGCTGGGTAAATACTAGTTTTTGCTCCTGCCTTGTGCAGCAAACAAATAAACGATACATAGAATTGCTTAAGACACAATCAATAGGCCAAGAAGCAGCTACAACAACAAAAACAACAACAACCTAAGCGCAAAAGTTGTTGCCTTTGCCTGTTGCAGTAGAATTATGAATTCTATGTTTATTGCATTTGCATGCTATATTTGGTAATCATTAGAGCGGTTATTGCATTTTGATTGCTTGTGTTATGCATTTTGCCATTTATGAGCTTAAAAACAGAACTAACCTCAGGTACTTTCTATTCCTTCATTGCTTCCTTATGCGTCTTGAGATGCATGAAAGGTGAATCATTGCATCACAACAACAACAAAACTGACCCAAGAGAAATGTTATAACAAAGACAAACATCACAGTGATTAACCTGTCAACGCCATAGAACAATCAGCGAGTGCTTCCACCCTGAAAATGTAGCTTCCAGAGAAGCTGCTAGATAGCGAAAGGGCTGCGCGAACTCGTTGTTGTTGCTGCTTTAGTTTAGGTAACAGATTTACGAGTAGCAACAAGGCGAGACTCTCATAGAATCAATGCCTATGCCACACTCAAGACCCTGAGGCAGAGAGTCAAAGTGCGTAGAGGCGAAGACAACAACTTGACATTAATGTTCAGATGCAAATGCAATTGTATAAGTGCAAGTACTATGAAGTCAATGTGCATTTCAAGATCATTTGCATCCCAACTAAAGGCACACGCTTGCCACACTCACACACACACACACACACACATCGTTGCCCCTTAACAGCAAGACCGAAGCGGCGAGCAACGATTTAGGCTGAGTGCACACTCGAGTCTCTTTTGCCCCTGGTCTGTTTCTATACACTTTATGAACTACGAAATGTGCAATTTCTACGATCTTTTACGAGTTTTCCATAGGTCCCAATGTGCGTTGCATCTGCCACATACGTTGGCCCAGTCCCATTCCCATTCTCAGTCCACTTCAGAAATTCCACATTCTACCACATGAATTCTGAGCTCTGGAGTCACAATTTTAACGTAAGTTTTTGCGCTGCCTTTCATAGATATAAACGATTCAATGTTTTCCTGCCGCATGGACATTTTCAATGCGCCCGTCTAACAATATTTTTAATGTGCATACCTTAGATGTTGGGCCTTTGATGATCGTTTGTTTCTCTCTCTCTCTCTCTTTTAACGCTTTTGCATGGCTTTTATTATTGTGACACAGCATTCAATTGATTAGCAAACAGGGAACAGTTTCTTCCCTTGACAAATATCAACTTCCATTCAAAAGCTATGACATTGATAAGACACGATGTACATGTACAAAAAGAACCTCAGTGTAACCTCTGTACGTACTGTATGTACAGTGGTATTAGTTGTTGTTGTTGGCGGTACGAGTGCTCTTAAGCTATCGGAACTCATCAAATATGCGCGACGAGCACAAGACAAAACGTTGCCCAATGCATGTACATATGGGATGAGAATGTGTATGGGATAGGATTGGGAATCAAAGTCATGCACAGGAGACGACAGTATTTTGATCATGCGAAAAACGCACGCAAAAGAAAAACATGCGCAGGTACAACAACAATTGTTGTTGTTGGAAAACTGAGCTCTCTTGCTTTGTGTTTGAGTTTTTCCTCGTGCATTCGAGTGGCCAAAGCAACAGCAACAGCAGCGGCAGTGGCAGTGGCAGAGCGGCAATGAGTGGGTGCAATATGGTAACCATATTTAAACACTGATCCCGCATGCGTTTGTGTGTGCTGTGCGTGTGTTTGTGTGTGCTGTGCGTGTGCGAGGGAGAGTCAGTAAAAGAATAACCGAAAGAAGAAATAACCATAGCGGTGAGGGATTCTCTATGCTAGCAGAGGCAGAGGCAGCGGCAGAGGCAGAGCAGCGACGCGTTAGTCGACGTAGACGCTGTCGATTCAAGTGTTTTTGTTCTCGTTGAAGTTTTAGAATTTATTCTGTTTCGGGATTTCAATGCAGACGCACGCGCAGCGCGTTGAATAACTCAAAACGACAACAACAAGCCGTTACAATTTCAAAACTTCTTTGGCGCGCTTTCGTTACTAAATCAATCAAACTGACATTGCACACAAATATAGCAAAGTGAAACCACAAAGGGTTATTTTTTTGGTTATATCTCTTGCCATTTTTGGCACTGCAACTCGTGAAATTCGTGTGTGTGTGAATTTAAGACTTTTGGCTCGTGCGCATGCGCAGTCAGTGAAAGTGCAACAAAACAAGAGACGCATAACTCTTTGTCTTACCCTTTCTCTTCGTACCACTGCCAAGCAGTTAATATGCATCATAAATTGCAATTGTGAATAGATCAGCAAAACAATCGTGCTCAGATTGTACAAGTTATCGAACGAAACTGAACGTAATACGATCTCAAGATGTTTCTCACAATGGATAATACAAATAATGCCTTCTTCTCAGGTAACATGGCATAGGAAATATTTTAATAGATCTAAATAATACATTAGGAATACCAAAATCTAACTTATTTTCTATTGTTTTGTTATATTTACTTTCAGATAATCCCTGTTATTTTTGTAATGACACGAAGTCGCCCCGAACACCGGATTCACAGTCTTCCGGCAAGGGCTTTTCGATATTTAAACGTCGCAACTCTAAGGGCAGCAGCCCACGTCCGGCATTGGTTGCCAATCCGGAACAGATGCGTCTCATCACATCGGCCAATCTGGATACGACAGCAACGATGGCCTTTGGCAGCCCGCGCGGCAGCTTCAACTCCCTGGGCGGTTTCTCACAAGTAAGTTTACCCCATAAAATACCAATTTATCATGTCCGATCTCTTTCTCTCTCTCCCTTTCGTTGGGCAACTTCCTGTTTTGCTTCGTCTAATAACTTGTGCATTCTGTTTATCATTTACCATTGCCAACAGCAATCGTTTGAACTACAGCCGCTGATGTATCGCCAGCATTCGTCCAATTCGCATACGGAATCGTTTCGCGAACGTCTCGGCTCCTGCAACGAGACGCAGAGCTCCCAGTGCCCGGGAGGCGGCACCGAACACGACGATGTCTTCAATGCAAGGTGAGTGATCTGCTGCTGGGGCGTGTTGCTGTTGACAGGATGCAGCTGTTGACAGTTTGCCAAAAACCGCTCTGCTCCCCTTCCCCTTCCCCTTTCACTTCCACTTGCATTCTTAACACCTCTTTGCATTCCCATTCCACTTCCTCATTAACACATTGACTGTGCTAATCGTGCGCTTACTTATCTTTTGGCTTCCATCTGCAGCAAATCTCAGCGCCATCACACTCTGCCAAGCGGCGGCACACGTCGTCATTCCTTTGGCAACTGGGCACAGCAGCAAAATCAGCAGCAACATCGCCAACTTAATACATCGACATCCACATGCACATCGCCATCGATTGGACCCAGCTCACCGGATGAGGTGCCCAACATGCTGGCACCCCGACCTCCAGTAATTTCACCGAATAAATTTCGTGGCTCATCCTATCGCAGAAGAGGTGAGTATTTATTATAGTTTGCTCTACATATTTACAAGTAAAGTTAGACGCAACATGCTGGGAAAGTTAACTAGATAAATGCATTTTTAGTTAAAGTCTATTATAAATTCCACTTCATGTGGCCTCGTTAAGTGTTCGCATTTTTGCACTTTGGCGGCTGTCAGTTTGACGGGGCCGATCCCGAGAATTGTGCGCTCTCCAACTGCATCACGTTTGCATATTAAGCATTGTTGTTCTGGCCACCTCCCACTCCTCTCCTCTACACCCTGTTGTGTTATAGGCGCCATGGCGCGTCTGTTCTCTGCCATTTTGTTTCTCTTTTTGCATTTAACAACATTTAAATGTTTACGCAAGTGATAATTGTACATGTTGTTGCTACTGTTAGTGGCAACCAGTCGCCAGTGTGTCGCCAAAGTTGGCATTGTTTCTGAGTCGTAATGAGCCTGGCCTGGCCTGGTCTGTTTTAGTCGGGCTTTTGACATTGACAGTCAGCCAGACTTCACTGTCGCCTCATTGTGATGTATGCCACCGAAATGTGTAGCTGCATGCCTGATGCCACACAGCTCTTCCATCTGTTGCTGGCTGTGGGCTCAGTTAAAGTCATAACTTTATGGTCAGGATATTTCTACAGCGATTATTTATAGCCAAACAATTCATTTGCTTTCAAGGTTTCCAATCGTTAGCATTGACAGTGAATTGGCTGGCACTTGAAACAAAGGTATTATGTACCCAAAGAGCTCTTCAAGCACTTCATATCAACTACTGTGTAATGATTGTGATCTTGAGTGAGATGAGAATGGAATTGTTTAGATAATATTGTACCGTACTCAAGCACTACAACTTAAAAGTTAAGGGCTTTGTACAACCGTTAGACACACTGCATTGATAGAAAAGTCAGTAATTATGGTTCATATGACCATTTGGGAAGAGTAACTGAACAATTGCAATATGATTGCCATTTGCACAATTGTCACAATTGTGCGCACGGCAATTGACCCACTTGCAACTTCATATTTCAACACCTAAAGCTTTGACAAGAGGCAGTAGCAACAACATATAATTATATTCTCACTATTCTCGGTCCCAACGGCTGGCCATATTTGTGCTGAAATATACACAAACGAGTTCATAATTTTCAAATATGTTCAAATGCTATCAAACGGCAATATGCAAATGAAATAAACATTGGCACAAGTCTGCCACTTTATGTTGTGCGTTGGGGGCACACATTTCCGGTAAAGTGCAGTTGCAGTTGCAGTTTTGCTGTCTGTGTGTTTGTTAGTTTGCTTGCTTGTGTGTGTGTGCAACATGGCGGATGCGCAACCTGCCGCGGAAAAGGCAACAAACAACAAGAAGAAGAGAACTCTGACAAGAGTCAATAAACGAATCCAATCGTTTGGGGCATGGGGCATGGCATGGGAAGGCAAAGGGTGTGGCTGCCATGACAAGCAGCAGAAAGCATAAATTGAATATTTTGCACAATTGTCAATAAAGTAAGGGGCCAATAGGCGACGGCGGCGTGGAGAGTTGTGTGTTGTTTGGCCAAAACAGGAACTTTGCATAATTGTTAGCCAGTTGGCCATTGACTGTTTGGTTTTATGCTGTTGCCTGTTGTTGTTCAAACGTGTTAATGGTACGGAAGCGTGAACTCCCAACATGCACTCGAAACTGTTTTGCATATGGCGCGTGCCAGGCAAACATTTTGACCATATTTGGCTAACATGCTTTGGGCCAATTGTGCATACAAATACTGTGTACAAAAAGGGGAACAAGTAAACAATGAGAAGGCAATGTGCCACCTATCATTTTTTTCTTGCCAGGTACTTTTTGGGTCAAAAAATGGTGGAGTATTGCTATTGCTATTGCATTGTTGCACTTGTTTATTTCAATGTGCAGTGAATAAGTGCAAGAAGCAGTTCTGAGAACATCTGCTCATCAGATTACAAACGCCAACAAAGAGAAGCCGCAGCTGCCTCCATTTTCTTCTTCATTTTATCTTGCTTACCAGAGTTCAATACACTGGCTAGGCTCTGCTATAGCCATAACCTTGTGTACTGCATAACAAGCAGCCAGCCATTAAGGAAAAATCACTGCAGAATTTCCTTGACCCCTTACGCCTTACCTAACCAAAGTTGCCCCTGCGTCAACGTTGCCAACACCTGTTGCATTCATAAATATACATATATAAATATTATACACACACAGAAATTTTAAAGTCTCTGCTTGATTAACATAATTTTGGGTTGAGGTCTGCCTGGAGGTCTGCGGAGGATAACATTTTACTCACGTCTCAATGTGAAGAAGTTTCCTTTATTTTTTTTTTGTTTTTCGATTCTTTTCATAGCCGACTATTTTTAAACCTTTTCTCACATATGTATGCAGTTAAAGGCTCAGGCGCAGGCGCACAGTGGTGCAAGTCATATTTCTACAGTACGTTTATGTTTTTTCTCATGCCTCTCTTTGTTTCAATTGTTCAGCAGTAAAGAAATCCTTGTTTATTTCTTCCACAAACCATCCATAGTAATATTTTGCCACGATTTATATGCCGAGTTGGGTTAAAGCTCTGTTGCCCTTGTCTACAGTTTCTGTCGCTGTCATTTAAATTAAAAATATTTTCTTTTTATTGCTTATTGCGTTCTTTTTGTAACTATCCGTACGATTCCTAACTGTTTTCAGCGTCTTGAGCCGCATTCGGCTTGAGAATATGGCAAAAAATAGCAAACAAAACAATCAAATTGGCGCTGTTGGCCACTTAAAATGCCATAATTCCGTTTATAGCCTGGTTCGAAATGGGGATTCGTAGTTCGGTAGCTCCTCACTTAAAATGGACAACGTGTTGATTAAACGTCACAGGCACGTACAACAACAACAACAACAACAACAGCAGCTGTGACTTTTATTATTTTATAATCTTTTGAATGCATTATTGTATTTTTTTCTGTTTAAAAACAAATGGAAGAGCGACTTGGCGAGAGAGAGAGAGAGAGAGCTTCGCTTCGCTCTCTCTTAGCGTTTGCTCATTATTATTCTTAGCATTCAAATTGATATTGGCTGCCCAAGCTAAGCTTAGCTCGATTCCGACAGCTTTTAGCCAGTTGAAGTTGAAGGACTGTGGCAAGTTGACGTTGCGCATGCGCATCAAAACCTAACTTGACTTGACTGAAGCGCCAGTTTCTCTGTGTGTGTTAGTGTGTGTGTGTGTTTGTGCGATGTGTATTGTTTAAATGTGCCTGCTCGTGAATACTAGCTGAGATAATTAACAAAATGTTGCTCAAAATCGAAGATATTGAAATGGAAACGTTCTGCTGCGGTGAGTATAAGTGTTCAATGGATTGGTTTGTGTTTTGTGGACCCCACCTAAAGAACACTTGGAACCAATGCAATTCGATTTGAAGTGCACTCGAAATTCTATACACCTAGGCATGAAGCAGACATTAAAAAACCGAACCGAAGAACTGTTTGAAATGCAATTAGAAAACTAAAGCACGTATCCCAAACGAACCAAACGAAATCAAAGCAAATGCCGTCATTTGGGTCAAAAGGGTTAAAAATGGGTTTCTTGTTTTTGTTTTTTTCTGGAAGCCCGCTGTGTAATTAAAGGATTTCAATTTCCGTTCAACAAATTGACAGCCCAAACAAGCATTCAATTTCCGTGTACGTGCGGGAGCTCAAATAGAAAAAGAAAATAACAAATTGATTACCCAATGCATTATAATCCTGCAAAAGACAATACAATTAACACACAGCAGCACGTGTGTGTGTACTACACTGTATTGGGGGAAACAGCACTCGAAAATAGAGCAGAGATTGAATTTCCGCTGAAGCTGCGCCATCTAAATCGTCTAGACTAGGTTTTTGTTTTTTAATTAATAACAAAAGTAAGAGCAATGTGAAAAAGAAAAAAAAACATTACAAAAGATGAAAAAGATGAGGGAGCCAAAGCCAGGCCAGACATTTAGGGGGGCATCCTTAGCTACTGTTTGGGGTGCCCTGTGGCTGCAGCTGAGCTGCCTTCCTTCAAACGAAAACCAAAACAACAAAAAACCACCAGATGTGGCATCAATTCTAAGCAAGAACAAGAGCGCGTGCTCTCAACTAGGCTTCACTTTTTTTGTCTTCTCTTCTTTTAGCGTTTTGTTTTTGCTGCTGCTGTTATTTGTGATGGCCGCGTGCCGACGTCAAAGCAAAATAGATGGATAAAAATAGCAAAATGCAGGCAAGCAGGCAGGCAGGCAGGCAGTCAGCAATTATAATTGAAAGGGCTGTGCGTGATGGAAATGCATAACCAGAAAGGGTGGAAGGAAGAGATAGAGAGATGGATTGAAGGTGCAGTAAGGGGGACACAGAGCGCAGGCGCAACGTCTGGTGGTTTGCAGGTGCCGTTTTCAAGCAGCAGCAAGAAATGCTGTATATGTATATGTTTATGCAAGTACAGTAACAGCAATAACAACAATCAACAGAAAGTAACGTACAAAATGCAGCTGCAGCGACGCTAACAGCGACGCACGCACCGGAAATCATTCATAGAAGGCAAACAGCCGAAGAAGCAGCAGTGAAAGCATAAGTGTGACTGTGTTTGTAGCGTTAAAGCTGGCGTTAGAGATGGAAAGTCATCGTTGTCACGCTGCCATCTCTAGCTTGCAGCATAAATTGCGCACAGGAAACGCCGAAACAACACACACACACACTTAAAAACATAAATGCATACTAACTAAGCCAAAGTTTCTTTGTTTCACTCACACCTCAAAGCAGAGTGAATGTGAGAGCATGCAGCATCATTTTCTCCCTCCCCCTCTCTCTCGGTCTCTTTCGTTTTCCGCACTCTGATGGCACGGCTTTAATAAACGGAAATGAAAAATTTGAGTTGATTGTTGTCAAGTTGATGTCGCCGTTCTTGTTGTTGTTGCTGCTGTTGTGCGTCAAAAAGAAAAAATAAAAAAAAAACAAAAAACCAAAAATAAATCATATTAATAATACATATGTACTTAGTCAAGAGAAATGCAAATAATGCGGGCCCTTTTTGTCTTTTTGTTTTACTTAAACTACTTCTACTCACGTCAATTAAACTTGAGCGTATTGTTTAATCGACTCGAAGCGTTCTTAAAAATTGTATTAACTTTTCTAAAAATGTTCACATCAACTTCGGAAACTTAAATGATGTGTGCAACATGGTTTTCTTGTAAATCATCCAACGGAATATTTATGAGAACCCGCCTTGATTGCATTTCAGCCCATAATATTTGTTTGGCTGACATGTCGCATTTAAATTTATGTAGACATTTATTAGCATATACTGAAGCGCATAGATCTGTGAAATGGCTGCCAAAGTGACACCAAATGCATTTCCCAGCCAAACTTCTCAAATGCATTTTCCGCCCCAAACAACAACAACCAAAAAAACCATCAAATAAATAACTAAAGAAGAAAAAAGAAGAAAAAAAAGCTTGAAGAAAAATCTCGAATACGCACACCTTTGAAATGTTTGATGAAGTGTTTGACAAAGTTGTAGTTTCACAAAATACTAGCACAACCAAATGGGGGGAAGAAGGCGGGTATTAATCAACGCCTTACTGCGATAGGGTGGATGATGGAAGGGCTCATGTTAAGACCACAAACGTTGCTTTTTACACGATCATTTTGAGTTGTGTTTTCATGTTTTCTCGATGTTTAATATTTCTGTTGAATAATGACAATTTTCCCCTGAAGGGAGGCAAGACATTTGACACCTGCTGCACAATTATTCAGCGCCCCTTAATGCTAATACCGGGAATCTACAATAATTCAAAATAGCTTGTGCCGCGTGTACTAAAAATAGGCACTAAAAAAAAGAGTTGGCATTGTTGTTATTCTAAGGCAAAATGCAGACTATCTACAACAGATACAAACATGTGGGACTTACCATAAATGTGATACTGTCTGGCATTCCCCTTTGGTACATGTCCATGTCCAGATCGAGGCCTTTTATGACAGCGACAGCAATAACAACAAAAACTAACAAAACATTAATGTCAAAAACATCAAGAAAATAACATTCCCGACATCCCGATTCGAATTCAAAGTTAAAAGAAGTTGCAATGAAGTATCACACAGACCTCCAAAGTTGTTTACAAAGTGTAGAACTGCATTAAAATGCATGACATGTGGCTATAAGAGGACTCTAAACTCAACCAACTAACTAGTTAAGTTCACAATTCTTGCCAATGGACTCTGACTTTGTTTTATGAACTCTTTCTCAGGCATGATCGTTTCAAGATTTCTCCATTGTTTTGTCTAGCTTTTTGTTTTTGTTTTTGTTTTTGTTTCATAAAGTTTATAACTTGTACACATCTGCAGCAATGGTTCTTGGGTCTTCTGGGCATCTGCCCATCATGTTGCGCGTAACTAAACTCCTTGCCTTGCCTTGCCGTTCATGCATCTTGTTCGGTATGTGCGCCAGGGCAGAAAATGAAATAGTTGTTTATGTTTGCTTATAGTTTAGATGGAAATTTTTCATCGATGCAACACAGCGAGACTTTTTATGATGCGTTTTTAAATGTTTTCCAGTATGAGGCGTGTTTCACTAAGCAAATAAATTCCATAATTAACTGGGTCAAATTGTTTGGCTCATGCTCGAGAGGAATGTGAAACAGTAAAGAATATATTTATGAGCTTATTCGATGACTCGTCAACAGTAGTCCATTAGCATTGACCGCAACAATACAAAAAATAAAACTAAACAATAACAGATGTACTGATTGATTTGGCACAGTGTAGTTTCTATGCTGGCGCATTCATCGCCAGCCAAAAACCAATGCAATGTGTCATTTATAATCGTTGTGACCACTTCAAACTGATGTGTCCAGCAACACATTTGTTCAATTCTCACAGTCAATGAAATGAGCACAGAGAGACAGAAAGAGAGACAATTGTTGGGGTAAATTATGCCCGTTGGAAGCCTAGTGGGCGGAAACTAAACGGTAGACGTAGGGGGGGAATACAAGAAATTTTAACAGTTCAAATCAGATCAGATCAGATCTGATATCAGAGAGTTTAGTTAGAGAGTTGCATATAACTTGAATATGATTTTAGTTAATTTAAGTGTCGGATTCACGCTTAATTGAGCATATGAATACACAAATCTCAGGCGGAAATCAACAATTAACCGAAACGAAACCAAAACTGAAACAGTTTTAATCAACTGGCCTCAAATTAAAAGATGCGCTCATAATTAACTTACAGTTGACATAATTAAATCATAATTGTTGCTATGCTCGCACAAGCAGCAACAGCAACAACAGAATCAGATGTTATATGTTTATACATATATGTATTTGTATAGCAGAATATTATTTCAATTTTGACAAAGGGGGGAGGGTTAATTTGTGTATCGTCCGGTCTTTGGGCTCTGTTTCCACAACGATCCGTCTGGTGGCCTGCAGCAGTCCATTTAATCCCGCATTATTTGCTTTTTGTTATGTTTTTCGTTGATTTATGTCTTGCTAAAATGTCACACAGCGCTGGCATTTATTCAAATTGTCGAAAAAGCACACACACACACACTAACACACACAAACACATGCACATTAAAGTGTTTTATTGGACTGCAGTTTTGGGGACCCTTCATCAAAATTCAACAAAACAAAAGTATCTTTCCAAAGAATAAGCTTAATGAATTATATTGTTTTTAGACATTTTCGTTGAAATGACATCGAGAGATGTTTGGATCTTAAAAAGGCTTCTTCATTTTATTCTTGTTGCTTAACTTTTCTCATCAAAACATAGTCAAATTAGTTTTATGATTACTTTTTTCTCTCTCTCTGTCGCCATCTGACTAGATTTAACTGAATCTAACTCGTTTTATGCTCACGCCCGCAAGCTGAGTGGCGCCAGTCCATAGGCCAAGCACATTATTTTAATCAATTAATTAAAAGTACACTTGCAATCCTAGGCAATCAGTAGCCCCCAGTTAGCCCCCAGTCAGCCTCTAGCTACAGCCTCAACAGCATTTTGCCTCCAGTTCCATTTGCGATGTTGAAACGACAATTAGCGCTGCGTGCGGATAATGCGCTGCATAGGAATAATTAAGATTTGTGAATTATTTGGGCACGGAATATGGCCACTAAAAGAAGCTGTAGTCTGTTTGGCGCCTGTGTCTTGGGCCGTAAATCGATTGGCGATAACTCTGAATATGTGGACATGAGTAAGTCCAGTGGAGAGTGAGAGGGAAGGGGGCAACACAGATACGAGATCGTTAACAGATGCAGCTGCATTTGGCTGCCATTAAAAAAGCATCGATCAAAAAGCGCCAAAAACAAAAAAAGAAAAAAAAAATATCGCAAAATGCTTGCAAATTGTTGCGGCTACAGCAATCAGCTATATACAACACACACACACACACACACACATAACGAAAACAAAGCAAGAGTGCAGAACTGAACGTGAAACAAAGGGTCGCATTTTTCTTACAATTGCCTCGGCGACTGTTTAACAATTACCAGATGTTGCGCCTCGCTAAAATATTGCCCACATTACGGTTGTGAAGGAGTCAAAGAGAGACTGTCTGGAAAAGAACTTAACTTCAATGTCAGCTTTGGTAAAACTCTTAGCATTTGCATCTTTTGTGCAATATTCGAGAGTCGGCCAAACTGTCGTCTGTCATGTAATTGAGTGATAAATTTCATGCCACAAAATCAAAGTTTTCAAAATGGCAAAATGGCAAATGCCAACAACAAAAGTCATTTTTGTAGAGCAACTTTATTTGCTGGCCACGCGGCCATTAATCATGCAAATAACAAAAGGCAAAACTTTTTTAGGACTCAAAACTGTCGGCACATAAAAATACAACTCAAAGGCAGGCAATTTTCAAGTTAATTATGTTGTCATGCGTTTAGAAATGCTACCTCAAACATGGCCCAAAAAATTGCAACAATATGCTAATGTGGAAGTAGGAATAAAACAAAGAACCAAAAATGGAAAAAAAATCGCCCCAGTTGCCCCAAGACTGTGAGATACCCTTTGCAGATATATACGAATCTGGTTGTTTCTGAGGTTTTTTGTTCTGTGTTTTCTTTGTCATACACTTCTCGATCTTTGTTAATGGAAACAGAGTATTAAAAAAAAAAAATCGCGTGTTCCTTGACTCCCTTGGCCAAATAATGAGCAGCAGCTGCGTTCATGCAACAGGAAGAGGAGCTGTGGCAGGCAACTCTCGCAATCGGAGACTGCTGCCAAAAGGCGAAGACACTGAAACACTGACGAGACGACAGACAGACAGACAGACAGACAGAGGGACGTGGCAAACTGTCGCTTCTGCTGCTGCTGCTGCTGTCGACGACGAAGACGACGACGCCATTTGTGGGTGTCAAAAAGTTCAGAACACTGTGCAGAGCGCCTAAATGCAACAGTGAATTTTTGTTTGGCCAGGAGATAACATCAACATCAAGAACGCATCGCATCGCACCGCATCACATCGCGTTTCGAGTTTGTAGTCGATTAGTTTTTAAGATTTAAATTTAAATGCCTTAAACGTGACTGAATTTATGATGGCCAAGCAGCCACAGCCACATCACAAGTTGATTAGCTTGTAAAGTAGAAGGCAGACAATTTATTTCTACTCACGACTTGACAAAATAGCTGTCGAAATAGCTTTTGTTGTTGCCTATTCAAAATTTATGTTGTTTTATTTAGCTTAAATCTGCGTCAGATGCAACAAAAAACAAAAACTACGAAAACATCAGCAGCGGAATGTCTTAACTTGTGTCAAACTGTGAAACTTACAAAAAGAAATGCATTAGTTGAACAAAAGGATTAACGAAATGGTTTCAAAAACATAGTGTATTAGTTTCCAAAATTTCTATTGCACAATTCTAAAAAGATTTAACTTACTTATACGCTTTAGACAAATGCAATTTGAGTAGAGTGTGGGTAAAAGACAGCAAACAAATGCAACTTTGAAGGATTTTATCTTTCAATATGATCGGATTGATAACGCTCAGGTGACACAGTGACCACAAACAACAAGTATCTAATTGACCTTTTTTCTTGTCCAGTCGATTAGCTAACAAAATTATCACACATGAAAAATTGCGGCGCCTTACCACAAAGCCAAAAGGCAAACAAGCAACGTATTGGGGAAAGTCAAACATGGGCTATTTGAAGAGTCACAGCGAGGGTCATAAATCGCTAAAGTCAAATCCTAAGTAAACACATTATTTTTCAAAGAAAGACACACATACATTCACTACATTTGGGGTCGTTAGGGCCAGTTCTTTATCAGTAGCATTTTCCCTTATGCTCTTGTTGTTTTTGTTTTTGTTTTCTTGCTGTACACTTTTTGCTCATCGTAACGATCGGTTTCGTCTCTTTGCTTTCATTTTGCAGACAACTGCGGCAACGTGAACAACGCTAACGGCTCCCCAACAACAGTGGGCTACGGATACGGTCCACCGGGCTACAACATGGACGACATACTGATCATCACTGCCAAGCATAGCGAACGCGCCTATCTGCGTGCCACTTTTCTGAAGAGCCATTTTGACAAGATCACCAAACAGCGTGGACGCAAACCATTCAAGTAAGTACAGCAACCACAACAAGCGAGTAGTCTAAATGGTTTTAACTAGAGCCTTATATAATATTATCCACTCTCTTCTCCCTTTTAGTTTTCTGCACATTAAAATTGATGATGGCCCCTTCAGCGAGGAGATTTCGCAAAAATATCACAATACAGCATTACAGATAGTCATTTTGTGTCCAGCTCTTTTGGCACTGCCACACAGCTTCCTCATGGCTCAGCTGTCTTCGATCATACGCGTGGAGAAGGTATTGGCCATATTGCTGGATGTGGGTGAGGATAAGGTAAAGGAGATGCACAAAACAGCGCTGCCCAGCTACTACAAGTGGCGTCGCTGTGTTGTCCGGGACAATGATCAGGCACAGATAAGCAACATTCTGGGCATTGCTACCGATATATTGGGACGCGCTCTGTGCCAGCGTCCGCCCTGTCAGGATAACAGCAGCAGTAGCAATAGCAACAACAGTGGCATATCACGTAGTATTTCCAGCTGCTCCGAGGGTTTCACTGTGCTGCCCAAGAAGGTGAAACAGGGCCAGAACAAGGTGTTGGCCATGCTTGCAGAGCCATTGAAGCCCAACGATACATTGAAGGTGTTGGTAGAGAAATCGGGTGAATTGATTGAGATAAGAAATTTCAAGTGTCGCAATCCCTACACGGTTCAATTTGCCATACCCGAATCCTGCATGGAAATCTCCACAATGATCGAGATACGCATCGAGAAGAACAACAAGAGTCTCGGCGCTCGTCCCATCAAATGCGAAAGTCGTCTGCGCGAACTGGAGCAGCTGCTACGCATCGAGGATTCACCAATTGAGTTCATGTGTCACGCTTTGGGTGTGGGACCCCTGGAGCGGGATGCCCTGGATCAGCATCTGCTGCAGTGTTTCCAGCGCAACATGCCGCCAAATTTCCATCTGCTGAATGGTCCCAGCGAGCGCCAGCCACACTTCTTTACACGCCTCGAATCCAGTCCTGAGGAGTATCCAACTCTGCTGCACTTTGCTGCCCGCTGGGGCCTTAATCGCCTGTGTCTGCAACTAATGGAGTGTCCGGGTGGCGATACGGCGTGTGGTGTGCGCAACTGCTCTGGTCGCACGCCTGCTGAGCTGGCCGAACAGGAGGGCCATCATAAGCTGGCCCAGAATCTGATCAGCTTCTCGGAATTTCACAATCTCACCATGGTGTATCACTACTTTAAGGGCGTGGACAATGCCAGCAGTGGTGCCAGCAGTCCCGGAGCTCAGACCAAACCGAATAGCTGCAAATCGGCTCAGGTGGTCATTGGAGCGCTGCCATCATCGCCTAGAAGCAAACCGGCAAAGGAGCTGCCACCGAGTGCTGAGTATATGGAAATGTCCAGTGGGTCGGAGCGTGAGAATACGCCGGAGGTGCGTGCCAAGACTCAGACCATGGCCATATCGAATCTCAATTACATAAGCGTCGAGACCGAGGATGAGAATCTGCAGAGCTGCTCTGCCGAGAAGCATTTGGAGTCCAGCAAAGTTCTCGAACCGGCCACTGGACCCGAACAGACCACCAATGAGTTGCGCATCAACGAACCGCCCTACTATCAATCCAAAGAGCAAAATAAATCCCAAGATGTGGTTGATGCTGCGGTGAACTATCAGGCCACCGATAAGTTCAGCCAGGAGTGCTCGCAGCTGCTGGAGAATCAGGCAATCGCTGGCAATGATTATGTAATGCAGCCATCCAATATACCAGTGCCTACACCCGCTGTACCCGATGATGGCAACTATCTTTTCCAGCCCTCCAATCGACCAGTGGAGGAGCCACTGCGTCTTAGTCGCTCCACCACGCGACTGCCGCAGACCAATCCAGGCTATGGCACATTGAAGCGCAGTGCCAGCGATGCCTCCAGCAGCACTCGGGCCAATGCTGACGATGAGCTGGCCGAGATCATGCATGACTTTAAGAACAACGTGCTGTCCATTCGGGATGTAGAGCTGCTTGTGGAGAAGTGGAAGCATCGCAACGATGTGCAGCAGAGCTTCCGCGAAAAACAGGATCAAATTGATCAGCTCCGACGCGAATATGAGAGAATACATGAGCATGTCAAGTCCCAGCTGAAGCGAGAGACTCCCTTTGAGAAAATCAAGAAACTTTTCTCCAGACAAAAGCCAAATGCAGCTAGTGCCGAGAAGTCCGGCAGCTGTGCCGATAGCCTGCTCGACGAGACAAAGAGCTCCATTGCAACGAGCTGTAGTTTGAAGTCATCGGCGCGACCCACTAGCTCGCTGAGCCTGCAGAGCGTTTCCAGCTCAAGTTCCTCATCGGGTCGCCTGAGCACGGGTAGCAACTGCAGTGGTGCCTCTCTGGGTGACTCTGGCACACACTCGGATCACGAGGAGCGCCGTCAGTTTGGCTGCCGTCTGGGCACACCTGGATCGTTGATGGACAACTATTTGGTGCCGCCGCCTCCTAGGCCAGTTTTAACACCCGTCTCAACGCCCGGCGATGAACGGCATCAGATTGTCTTTCCCTCACCGATGTCCAGCTGCCAACGTTTGCACACGCCCACCAGTCCCACTGGCTCGGAGCACTATCAAATGTTTCCCTCTAACATACCCGTCTATGGCAATGGCAGCCAGCCGCTTTCCTCGTCCCAGAGCAGCAGCTATCTGAACACTATTATGGAGGCCAAGGAGCAGGATACACAGCAGCACTATCAGAACGGTGTCACTTTGCAGCCCATCAAGCTGAATGAACGACCCAACATCATCTATGGCAAGCTGACCAAGAATCACTCAAGCAACGGCTGCAGCTCGTTTAAACCAAAGCAGGTGGCATGTCCCCAGGTGGGCAGCATTGAGGTTCAAGCAGAGGTCTATCAAAATGTGGGCAGTAATCAGTCGGAAGAGGCAGCCGCACCGGACGTACCTGCCAAGGAGTCAGTTGCTACCACAGACTCGCCCAACTACATGAACTGCTGAAGTCTCTTAGCTCTTTAAGTATTCATATAATTGATAGATTTAAGTGCATATAAAGAATTTCGATATTGCTGGAATGAGTATAAACTAGTTGAACGAGGTGGTTGTAATCAGCCCCCAACACATTACATTATACATTACATTACAATGGTATTTCACTAACTACATAAGTATATATAACTTTTTATCATTTGTATGTTTAATTTCGTATTATTTTTAGTTTTCGTTATGGATCTTTTAAAAAAAACAATGTACATTATTTTGAAACGATTGCAAGCAACCAAAACAACATATCATATTGTATCTAAGAACAGGTCTCGTACCAACGAATTGCATGTATGTAATTCTAATTCTAAGTATTTCCCCCATTTGTATTAAGCCTAGCATGCAGCTAAGCATGAAAAACACCAATACTATATTTTTTCGCACAACATAAATGCAATAAATTTAATTCTTTAAGCAAAATAAACGTTTTTTTATTACACTCTTTCTCACGTACACTAAACGGCGAAGCTTTTGTTGCAAGAGTCCTGGCTCGGAAGCCAAGCGGAAGCCCACTACACGAAAAAAAGGATTGCTGCTGCCAACGTAAATTTCAACAATACTAACAAAAGCAAAACGACAAACCATCTCTGGAGTGCTGAAATTCTAAATACCCATTTCAGTAAAACAAAAAAATTGTAGAAGACTGCTCGTACGAATCTCTGTCTACTGCAGTGCGCACAAAAGTATGCTACTGTTTTAAAAGCTATAAAAACTTTAAAAGGATTATTAAGACACATTAATACGATAATAAATGCGAATATATTCTTTTAACTTTTGCTTTCTCCAACAAACACGACGAATTATCACATACATGCATATATAGTATTTAGAAGAGCGGCCAAGCTTGCTGTAAGCCTTTTATTCTTAATTCAGATTCACGCTTGCTGGCACTGCCAGCGTCGAGGTCGCAATTATTGTGTACGCAGCGGCATAGTATTTTTCCCAGCTGAGTACGCAAACAAGCTCAGCCGCCATTTTCCATTTGCCTTACATGCTATGGTGTTGTGTATATGGCTTCACTCCCACAACACTTCCGGTTCGTTCTGCCGCACACAGCTGTTGATGGGCAGTAAGTTGAGTTTGTGTTTTTTTTTTCGCCGCTTTATTGTGTACAACAAGCCAGAAGTTGGTGAGAGCAAGTGAGCGAGAAGCGCTGTTACTCACAAAGCTTTTGCACAGCGTGTTTCAGGTTAACCTGTGCAACGATGTGATATATATTCCCGCACTTGTGTTGCCATTCACCCTAAACACCCTGTGCTGTGGAATACTGAAAGCTTTTCGCCAGTCAAAACAAACGCAAGAGTGCAGAACCGAGAGTGAGAGAGTGAGAGAGCAACAGAGGTGAAAGCTATTTTTGCATTTGGTAAGGCTAAAGCGAACAAGTGTGTATAAAAAGGACATTTCGTTCAGTCGACTCTGTTAATTAAGCACAACTGCGACGCAAAAGAGCGCCACAATATTTTCTTCACGCAACAAAAAATTCTGTATTTACGCCTAAACAAACTTTCAAATTGCTGTTCATAATTTAAAGGAAAAAACGCAACTTTAGTATAAAGCAAAAAGTTCTAACTGTGCGTGCATATAATAAGATTTTGATAATAGAAGGACTCGCATCCTCGGCTGTCCCTGAGTGCTGCTGCACGTTCGTGTAAGTGTGTGTGTGCGTGAAAACAAAAACATAAGCACACATATTTTGCGTAAACCGAACTGCGTCGTAGCCAAGATAGAAAATATACAAAGTGTACTTGTGCTTCTCGTCAAATCGTTAAATATTAAAACATTGTGCCAGCCACGTTAATTGAACGTGGCAAGTTTGTAATACCCTACGGCAATTATTATAGAAAGCAGCAAGCTGCACTGAAACGAACTGCAGAACCACAAACCGCAAGAAACGGACACCGCTCGTAAATAATTTAAGGTAGGCAACGTTGTCAGCAAAAAAAAAACTTGTAAAATTGTTCATCTCGGCTTTTATCTACCTGCCTTAATATATAAACTTTTTGTTGTGTATCATCCAAGGATAATGATGATTTAAGAAATATTATTTATTATGCTTAATGCGGCTGTTGTCCCTTGGGGGAGGGGGAGGGCAAAAGTATAATTTGAAATGTTGCCATGTGAAAACGCAAAGCACTTCAAAGTTTGTGCCGACTAACGCATTTTTAATGATGCCCTAAACGTTAATGGGTAGCAGCCTCTTTAAATTTGCGGCTACCTACGAACGAAAAGGGGAAATGCTTAATTTGAGCGTTTGTTTGACCAAAAGTGTGTTAAAAACGTAAAAAGCTATTAATATTCACATTCAATACAAAAAAAAAGAACACCTCTTTGAATAGTTTTGTTCATGTATTTTGCAATACTTGTAGCTACCTCAAGTATCTTATAGTACGTGTGTGTGTGGCAAGTGCATATTGCATTTATTGTTCAAAATTCTATGCAGCACTGCAATAGAAACGCATTCAGTTAAAGCACAAAGCCGCAAGATTCTGATGCCACAATGTTCTCTGTTTCTGTGTCAGGAGGTGAGTGCTTCAGTTGGTATAATTTTAATTACCACTCAGGCGACTCGGTTGCCGTGAGTCAGCGGCTGAGTGGATGTGCGGCACACATATTTATCACAAGCAGAAAACTTATACATATATAACTACAAACAGCAGAATACACACAAAAGTGCTTAGCACAGACAATAGAAAATGTGCTAACAATGCGTTAGATTCTTCTGCTTCTTGCTCTGTGGCATTGTTTGGTTTGTTTTGTACTTATTACATTTTTTGCAAATCGAAAATACCACACACACACACACATTCTTAGAGCAAAGCAATGGCAATATTGCGCATACGCCACATGAGCGATAAGCATGTCAAAGAAATTCCATGGTATAATTGTGCATTTGCCGCTTCACTGAATCGCTGAACCCTTAACCGCAACTGCTCCTCACATATTGCCATTTCAAACGATTGTAAATTTCGCATTAAATAAGGTATTTTTACCAATTTGTAAAAGCGTTAACCTATTTCGAACATAGTTTGTGTAACTATTAAAGAACTCGTTAAAGAACTCATTTAAATCGCAGCATACTTTGGTAAGTGCCACTTTGAAATGGCTGCCTCTTGGCGCAAGCTCAAAAGTAATTGCAACAACAACAGCAACAAATATAAACTCAAATGCAATATGATCATTATAATTTGCCTTTACGGCCAATAGGCCAAATAGTATTATTACTGTTAGTGTAAGCCATATGACATTTATAGCTGTGGCATAACAATATCGAGCAGCATTATACCTGGCGCGTCAAAAGTGTTGCAAGCTTGCAATTGTATTAAATAAACTGACCAAAGACAAGAACCGGCTTTTGGCATAGTCTAAGCTATTAATGCCACGCCTCTACATTTGTTGTTCGTTTCTTTTTTTTACTCTGGCCACAGTGCGGCAATTTGGCAAGCATAGTCTAAGCGACGCGACAATATCCTCGCCAAAGGGCTTTCCAGCTTTTTTAGTTGGCCCTTGGAGTAAATTATTTCGTTTACCAACGGCCAACATTCAATGGCATCCGTTTTATTTTTGTTTTTCCTTTCGACTGTGCTGTGACCGATATGTGACCCCGACTAATACAAACACACAAACACTATTTGGATTTAACTTCATGGCTCGCTGGGTTTGAATTTGCTTGCAGCTCAAAAAGGGTTGTGCAATAATTCATCAATCCGAGTGTTGTGGCCAATGGCAAACATTAGAAACTTGATATTGCCAACAGGCAATATTAATAATGCAAACCATTTTGCTGCGTCACACGCAACTGTTTCAACTCCCACGACACTTGGAAAGACCCATGCTGAGAGAGTTAATCAAAGTTTGTTCATTACTCATGTCTTTAAAACGGATAACAACTTAGTTTTTTAGTTCAATTGTTTTAATGTTAGCCAGTTTAAAGGTTATGAATTTTTATATGCAACATGTTTTCAGAAGTTTCCATTAAGTTTTGAGTGGAAACAAAAATGCTATATAAACTTTGCTTGAACAGATATAGATATGTATATATGTATGTAGCAGGATTGCTACGGTGCCACAGTTGCATGACAGTCACGGCCAAATTGTCGGGCCAGACAGGTCTGACATTTGAAAATGGCAAAGTTGGAGTAACAAGAAAGAATACGACAGCAATACAAAATGTTTATTGGTAAAAATAATGCAAAGAACAGAAATACGGTTTCAAACGACCAACAAGCAAACAAATCGCAGACAATTGAGTGACTGGTGATGTACTGTTAGCAGCGACTGTAACTGACACATGGCACATGGCCATAGCAGACTAAAAGCAATTAGAATTCAATACAATTTGCCAGGATGACGTGTAATTAAGTGTAATTTGGACAAACGGACACAGAGAAGAGAAAGAAAACGGGAAAGAGATGGAGAAAGCAGGAAAACGAGTTGACAGCAAAGAATATTAAGACGTTAGTTATGAGCTAAGGGAACATTACCATCGATATAAATATAGTTTATACTCGATGCACTCTACTGCAGCCGAGAGCAATAAAGTAAATCAAAGGCTTGTCAAATTGTAAATCATACGAAGTGTCCTTGACAGTGTGCTACCAAAGGATACTACCGTACCGGCATAATAAGTCTGTATGTGTAACTTTCAATTATTGAAAGAAACGAATACACTGCAGGATATTATGAATAACAAATAATTACAGCATACCTACAGGCGCTGTTCGCATTGTTTGTATTTAAACGCCGCATGTTGAGCGCCAATTAAACCACGAAAAATACGTAAACAATTTCTTGCATTTCCATTTCACACTCGTTACCCCAGTGAAACCAACAAGACACAAAGTAACAGCAGCAAGACAGTAAAACCAAAAAATTCGTATCAACTTTAACACACCCTGTAAGGTTGCTTAACATATTCATTCGTTTTAAGCCTTTTATACCCTATGCAGCTTGGTACTCAGTAGGGTATACACATGATTGCGTGCTGTGCTACGTTAACTCTATTCAACTTGTTGGCAGTCACCCCATGCCCCCGGCCCCGCCCCCGCCCGTCTGTCTTAGCCTCACACTTTGATTTCGCTTTTTTGCCGCAGACCTTTCCAATATGTATCTGTGTGGCCTCGTCTGTGGTCTTTGCGAATCCTCCTGCGAGTCGAAAGTGAATGTTAGGCAGCATGTATACTCTCATATACACTATTTTTATGCAAATGTATAAAGGGGCAAGTGTTGTTGTTGCATTTATCTTGTGGCTTCGGTATTAGCATTTGGCATTTTGAATTTCTTGCTCTTTGTTCAACTTTTGTAACATGCTCTTTACAGCTATTTTACACACAGAGAAAATTTATATTAATATTTTCAAAACCTATGACATAACATTTCAAGTAGAAAGGGGAAAGGTTTTTCCAAAAAGGAATCATTTGATTAAGGGTAGCATTTTTTGCAGTATGCAGTGTTAAAGGTCAGCGTATACGTAATCCAATTAGTGATAAACATCAAATTTAAAGCGTTTTACTGCACTATGACGAAAGCTAATCGATTATTTTCTCACATTTTATTTAGACAATCCGGCTCACAGAATGCGCAATACACTTATTGCCTAGACAATATCTGAGCGAGAGGCAGCTACCAAATTGCAACGAATCATAAGAA